>CM067345.1:35519108-35624108 GCA_034190875.2 Urechis unicinctus
TCATAATGCCCTGAAAGCATTGGGGTTTGATAATAATGCCTTGATAGCTATGTGGTTGATCGTAATGCTCTGATAGCCATCGGATTGATGATAGCAATGTGGTTGATCGTAATGCCCTTATAGCAATATGGTTGATCGTAATGCTCTTAGAGCAATGTGGTTGATGATCAATGTGGTTGATCATAATGTGGTTGGTTTATGATTAGTGATGGTGCACTGCTGGTTATTCATTGATGAGAGCATGTGTTTGTCCTGTCCAGGTCGTTGTTCTGCAAGAGTACACAAATGATAACAACATCCCCATTGAGGCCAAATATGTGTTTCCTCTCGGTGACATGATTGCCGTTTGTGGCTTTGAAGCTTTCATCAATGGCAAGCATATCGTAGGTGAAGTTAAAGAGAAGGAAAAGGCTCACAAAGAGTACAAAGAAGCTATAAGTGAGGGTCATGGAGCATATCTCATGGACCAGGACAAAGAAAGCCCTGTAAGTACAAGCTAGCACCGGTATAGTATCCTTCACGTCACCACAAGATTTTGGAATATTATACCATATTTTGTAATATATTGCAATTTTTTCTGTATGCATGTGTCTGTTGTTGTTTTTGTTTGTGATATTCTCCATCCATGAGGCCCTCTGTCATCACTTGTTTGGTGTGCGTGTGGAACAGGATGTGTTCACTGTCAGTGTTGGGAACCTCCCCCCTAAAGCCAGTGTACTTATCAAGATCACCTATGTATCTGAGATCCTGGTGGATGGAGAAAATATAATCTTCTCTGTGCCCGGCAGTGTTGCCCCCTGGAAGAAAACAGCAGGCCTTGATGATGTTACTCAGGTATAAGACATGTACATGGTTTGACAATTTCATATTGTGTATATTCAACTATACAGAGTCACTTATTATTTGAGACCATCTGTTTTACATGTTGCTTGTTGATGATATCAAACCAAAATGGGATGGGGATTAATGCATCTCAAATAATATATGTTATCAAATGAATAACTTTCTTTTGTTTTTTGTTGAAAAGACTGATTTGGAAACAATGAAAATAGATAAAGATGAACAGAAAGAAGTAAGCATCCAGGTTACTATGGAAATGCCCTTTGACATTAGGTCGATTACCTGCCCCACACACAAAGTGAAGATGAAGGTAACAAATGCATGCTGGGAATGTCTATATGGCTTACTCTCTCTCTCTCTGACATATGTTCACCTGAGTTCTAATACCTGTCCACATGCATATTGTGTATCAGCGGACTGCGTGCAAAGCCGTAGTACAGCTGGAGAAGAACCAGGGACTTGATGAATCTGGTTTTAAGCTCATTGTGGCGCTGGCTGAAATTCATGTTCCACGCATGTGGGTTGAAAAGCATCCTGAAAAAGACACGCAGGTGAGTGTCTAATTGACCTAAATGTTCATAAGTTAATTAGCTATGCCTCATAAAATATTATTGTAATATGTGTTGATTGCTGGTCATCATATCCACTTATTATCAACCATTCTTATTTATTGTTTTGTTTAATTCTAATGCATACATAACTCTTGTTTGTGGCATCAAGTCAACTTTATACTCTCTTACAGGCCTGTATGCTGACTTTCTACCCAGAATTTGAAGCTTCACCCTCATCAATGCCTGAGGTCATTTTTCTTCTGGACCTCTCTAACTCCATGAAAGGTGGGTCTGTGACTCAGGCCAAGAAGCTGCTGCTGCTTGCTCTACATCACCTGCCAGACAACTACCTTTTCAACATCATCTCATTCGGCACAAGTAAGGTTAATTAATTGGCTTAAATATTCTATAGCCTTTTCCAATCAGATATAATGACACAAATTATACTAATGGATAATTCTATATTGCTGGCTGCATTATGAATCATTGTTCTATTTCTGTTTATTTGATGCCCTATACTGTCTTCAGGCTTTGATGAACTATTTCCATGCAGCAAAACAAAGTCAAGAGCTTCCACAAAAGCAGCGACTGCATTCATCCAGGTCAGTCATCTCTTTATGCAATAGCAGCTTCTGTAATTATTCTCTCCATCGCTACCATGGCTACCATGATAGCACCCACCCCACGTAGGTGTCATACAACACGTGATGATTGGGTGTGTGTCACTACATTTTGTGATGATTGGTGTGTCCTTATCCATTGTGTGATGATTGGTGTGTCACTACATCCCTTATCCATTGTGTGATGATTAGTGTGTCACTACATCGCTTATCCATTGTGTGATGATTGGTGTGTCACTACATCCCTTATCCATTGTGTTATGATTAGTGTGTCACTACATCCCTTATCCATTGTGTGATGATTGGTGTTTCATTACATCCCTTATCCATTTTGTGATGATTGGCATGTCCCAACAGGAGGCCCAGGCTGTTATGGGGAGCACTGAGGTGTACCAGCCCTTACATGCCTACTGAGGTGTACTTCCAGCACTGGCCCCAGACACTTCAGTGAGAAACATATTTCTGGTCTCAGATGGCCACATTAATAATGACACAAGTGTACTTGATGCCATGAGAAGAAGCTGCCAACATACCCGTGTCTTCACCCTGGGTGTCAGGTAAACCTTCACGAGCAATATGCCTCAACATCATTCAGCCCACATTTAGATTCTCAATATTATCATGCTTGACTTTCAAGGCTATAGGTCACAGTTTGCATTCCAATGTTATCAAAGCTAGAGATGTGGTATAATGATACAAGTGAAATGATATTAATGAGGCCAAGTCCAATTACCCTTGCAACCTCATCTATGGCTGCCATTATATAACCTTGGATACATAAAGCCAGAATGAAATTCTTTCTTTTCTTTTCACAAAATCCCATGGTATTTTTTTAATGAATAATCTCTATGATTGATTTCAGTGAAACGGCTAACAAGCATCTCCTGCGCTCCATGGCATCTGCAGGGGCAGGGGCTTATGAGTTCTTTGACAACAAGACAAAATCTAAGTGGGAAGGAAAGGTGAAAAGTCTGTTGATGTTGGCAGGCCAGCCGGGGTTGACATCAGTGTGTGTAGACTGGCAGCAACATGATGAACCTGCCCCTGTACAGGCCCCCTGTCAGCTCTCTGCATTATTCAACGGTTCAAGACATGTCATTTATGGCTTTGCCAACAACACAACCATGGTATGCATGATGTTGAAGGTTGCCAACCAGTATCAATTAAATGTCTGTGTGTGTATATAAGAATAAGCTTATGATGACAGCTGTTGTAATTCAGGTAATAATGACAGCTGAATTGAATATAATGCATATTCATGAATGTGCAATGAATGATCAACTCACTATGGATACAGGCCACATTAAAAGCAGTGATTGACAACCAGGAAATATCCACTGTAGTCTCAACCAGTGACCTCAACATCACTAGTGGTAAAACCCTCCACCAGTTGGCAGCACGGGCAGTGATTCGTGACTGGGAGGATGGTTCTTTAGCCATTGACAGACTGGAACACGTGGTACGTTACAGTTGTGGCAAATGTTTACTGTGTCATTGCAATATATGCCACTGTTGACCTTAACTTGTGCGGTTTCTCCAGATAACAAAGAAGAACCGCAAAGAGTACATTATCCAGCTGAGTGTTGATCACTCTATTGTAACCCAATTCACCAGCTTTGTTGCAATTGAGAAGCGTACAGAGGTATGATGTGTTCCTGTTCCGCTCACATGTTTGTGTTATATGACTGTAGTAACCTATTTAGACATCAATCATGTATGATACATTGTTACAAATAGATTGAGTTCATGTTGTGCTGCCATAGCAGGAAGATACATTTCTACCAAGTGATCCTAGGATAGAGGAGTTGGTAGACGCTGAAGACATTGACATTTTGCCCTATATGGGATGGGAGCAGTCTGGCAAAGCAGTACAAATGGATTATGCCAGTAAGTGGCACATTGTGTCAATATGGCTTGCAGAATGTTATTAATACACTTGCTAGCACCTTTAGACATAGATAGTCTGATGGGATCTCATGTTAGATATGTTATCAATGATTTTTTTACAGGTCACATCCACAAATAAAGATAATGTGAATCTGATTTGAGCGGGCTTTAGTTTTGAGCCCTACAGGAAGACAATTATCTCTGCATTTTGAGTAAACATTCACTGGGTTCAGGGCTACTGCATCTTCAAACGAAAGCTCATGAACTGCAGGACATGCCGGCAAGCGACCGAAGCGCTCGGTTGTTTGCAGCGTTCTTGCAGGTGTATCATTAATATTTAATCCATGCAAATTGTTCACTTGCCACCCGTGCCAGTTTTTACCCATCATTGGCAGACAGGCGGGTGTAAGTTTCAATCTATGTGATTCATTTGAGATGGCATGTTTTTTTAAAGCACATTAATTTTGACAGCACTTTTCTTATAAAGCAAGGTAGCTGCCCCAAATTACACATGACCCCATTTATATTTATTGCTCTTTATAAGTTAAATCCAGCCCTGCGTGACCTTTGACCCCTGAGTTAATTATTGACTACTACTACTGTTTCTATGTAATCAGATGACCTATTGAAATTTCTTTCAAGCCAATTTGTAATCTGGTTGGACCTTAGATTGGAGAGGTCGCCCTCAAATAAGAAATATCTGGAATGTTACTAATGTGCTTACCAATACATTAGAGCCTATCTTTCTCTTGTGTGGTTCAATCACTTGAACAAGGTGACATTCTATGATCCTTTTAAATGTGTCCTTGAATACTATGTACAATGTTTTGTTAACAAAAATGGGAACGAAATGAAAATTGCACAAAATCTCTGCAAAATGCGTATTCAAAGCATTCTCAAACACTGTTAAAATAGACTTAATGTGTGTTTTGTGTTTACCAGATGTAAGTATGGCCAGTGGTGAAGCAGACTATTGTGCCCTTGAAGATGATGTGTACGATGAGCTCTTCGATTTCTATTCCGGTACGTTAAAGCTGTTCTTGAAGGATTAATCTTATCATATTTCATCGTGATCCATGGCATGATGAATCTAAGAAAAACTGTCTGGGTCATATAGCTGTGTTGACTGTGGTTTACTTTTTAGTTCTTCTCTTGAGCATTCACTATAGCTCGGGGGTCTTTCAAACCATCCATCCATTCGTAACTTTTGGTGACACGATTTCTTATTATTGTTGCTGTTCAGCAGAAATTATCATAGACCATTGCTCTGGCATCCATCCATCAGCTTATAAACTTTGATGGCACGTTTTGTTATATAGCAAGCTGGCAGCCCCACAGCATGCGCAGACTTCACTTATGACAATATGTCTTTGCAAACTAAATATTAGCTCTGTCAGATCTATGACCCCTGAGTTATCAATGCAAAACTGATAAGCAAATCTCATGTTCAATGCATACTCGATTGGTAATTGAAATTGTTGTTTCTTAACAATCAGAATACCTAGTGCCATTTCCTTCTAGCCAAAATTATAATGTCTAGAGAGACATGTGATTGGAGAGGTTATCAATGACCTTGACACTATTTTCAAGGTCACAAACACAAAAAATATCTTATAACCTGAAAACTCAATTTATACCGACTGAAATTAGCCCTGCATGATGGTTTAACCCTGAGTTATTTAAGAAGAACATCTCTAGTATTATGTAAGTCCAATGAAGAATAATTAATGATGACACGTTTCTTATTAATCACGCTGGACCCCTCTGATGTTGATGGCTCATTGCCAATCTAAGGTCCCATCAGATTACAAGTTGGCTTAATTGAAAGTTCAATAGGTCTTCTGATTACTTAGAAACAGCAGTTCCATTTTCCCTTTGGGCTTACAGTGTACAAAAGAACTGTCAATAATTAATTCATGGGTCAAAGGTCATGCAGGGCAGGAGTTTACTTAATAAAGAGTTATTTACATAAAATTTATTTTTAAAAACTCTTGTACAATGTAAAGCCAGTGAGGAATAATGTTCGATGGCACCTTTTAAGCTCTGCTGTTTAGCAAACAAAGCTTATCGCAAACCCTCTCTCCGGTGTCTGTCTGTATGTCAGTTCTTTTGGCTGTGTCTCTCAGTAAAGACTATTAATGACGATAAAATCTGTTCTGTATACCTTTGCCCCCAAGTTATTAAGGAAATCTTAAACAGATTTAAACCTTATTTAGCATCATGATTTAATCTTGCTTTGTACTGCAAAGATGTCAAAAGTTTTGTTTCTAGGCTTATTGCCCTCTAGTCCTCGATCTAAACTTGAGCTTAAACACAGTGTGTACATTTGTGTCCCCTATGTCATTGATATTATTTTAATGATAAGGTCTTACATTGATAAAGAATTGTCAGAAGCTCTGATTGGCGACATTATTTATGTTGTGTGTTTCACAGAGGAAAGTTTCTCGAGTGATGACGATTGGTGTGGGTATGAAGATATTATGGACGATACTATGTTAAGATATGATGGTGAGTCAGATAATTTACTTGAAGGATTGTTTTCATTGTGTGGCATTCATTTCCATATCTGTGTCATAGTTCATAAATGTAAGGAGAGGCATTTATATCATGCGCAGGGATGTAATGGGTGGACAGTTTTAGAACGAAACATACATCAATCCATTGAAATATTGTTTTAATTTCTCATGAAAATTCATTCTGCTTCTATGAAAACTGCAATATTGATTAAGTGTGCCATCTGCAATATGCTAAGCATGGGACATTCAATAATCGTACAAGAATCGATTTTTTAAAGATTGTGCCCATCGCAGTATAGAAGATCACATTCCTGATGACATTTACATGGAGGATACTGTTGTGATGGACATGGGTTCATATTTGACAAAGGCTGGCTTTGCCGGGGAAGAGCTTCCACGGGTTGCAATACCGTCAGCTGTAGGACGTCCCAGGCACCAAGGCGTCATGGTTGGAATGGGTCAGAAAGATGCCTATGTAGGCTATGAAGCTATGGGTGGAAAAGACATGGCACCTGAATTAAGTGAGTATCAGTTTATATCAAAACAGTTTTATTTTTACAACCCTTCTTTAATATTTAACAGCCTTGCAGGTTCCCCATAATATATGACTCTCTTTTAATATATACAGTATATGTGACAGTTGTGTTACTACCATCAAATATCATACATGACATAGCATAGCATCTGCATCCCTTCAAAAACAGGACCCCTGACAGAACCAATAATGTAGTCTCCCCTGTCATGTTGAATAGAGATTATCATATACATTTGATCCAGCATCCGTCATCCGTCCATCTGTTAACTTTGGGTGGAACGTTTTCTCATTCAATTTATAAAGCTACCATCCAAAAATTTCACATGGACCTCTCGTAAGATGGTGGACCTTGCAAACCAAAAATTGACCCACACGACCTTTGACCCATGAATTATAGTGTTAAAGAAATTCCTTAGTGCTATACAATATATTGCTATATCTTGTTACCAAATTGCAGAGTCAAAGAAGAAAAAAAAAAAGGAAAAAACCACAACCACATCACTTGGAGCTTTAGAAACAACACAACCACCACCACCATCACTTGTCAAAGGTTTTGCCCCCCCACCACCACCTAAAGGAATTGAGATTGCTGATGCTCTGTCCTTTCCTGTAATGGAACCTCAATCTGCTTTGTCCAGTTATTCCAGCATTGCTCATCCACAACAAGCCACCCAAGTTACCAGACATCTTTTTGGCCCACCAATACAGAGCAATAGAACCGCAGCTGGTATAACATTAGCCCAAGCACCACCTGTGTCATCTTTTGGGGGAGCAGTGATAGCTCAATCAGATGATGAAATTCAGCTTGAATGTGGCAACATTATCTCTCCTCCTCCTCGTCATAAGCGATTCCTTGCAGCTGCTTCTGCCTCACCACTTCTTCCCCTACCACGGCCTAGATTTGGTCTAAGGTCCAAAACACCGGAGCCACCACCACCCTTTCCATCTCAAATTGTTAAGTCTCCCATGCTACTTCAACAGACAACAACAAATTTTGCACCACCACCACCACCACCACCTGCCCAATATCCCAAGGGACTAGCAGCATCAGCCTTTGCACCACCACCACCACCATCTGCCCAATCTCCCATGGGACCAGCAGCATCAGCACCACCACCACCACCACCATCTGCCCAATATCCCAAGGGACTAGCAGCATCAGCCTTTGCACCACCACCACCACCACCATCCCATGCCACAATCTCCCATGGGGACTAGCAGCATCAGGCTTTGCACCACCACCACCACCACCACCACCACCACAATCTGCCCAATCTCCCATGGGACTAGCAGCATCAGGCTTTGCCCACCACCACCACCACCACCACCATCTGGGACTAGGGGACTAGCAGCATCAGGCTTTGCACCACCTTTGCACCACCACCACCACCACCACCACCTGCCCAATCTCCCATGGGACTAGCAGCATCAGGCTTTGCACCACCACCACCACCACCACCACCATCTGCCCAATCTACCAAGGGACTAGCAGCATCAGGCTTTGCACCACCACCACCACCACCATCTGCCCAATCTCCCATGGGACTAGCAGCATCAGGCTTTGCACCACCACCACCACCACCACCACCACCACCACCATGCCCAATCTCCCATGGGACTAGCAGCATCAGGCTTTGCTGCCCCATATCAAAGGGTACCAGTACTAGGGTCAGCCCTACCACCTGCCACACATCTAGGGCAAGCTAGTATTGATGTCGCCCCAATAAGTATGTCCCTTTATAAGACTTCACATCACATTGCGTCTGTTGAGTTACCCGATGCTCCTGAAACATCACATAACCGTAGACCTTCTCCAAATTATATGGCCACTTCTCCCGGCCCCGGCAAACCAGAAGACCTTCTCATGCACGTGACTAGAAGTGGCGCTTCTGACAAACCCATTGCTTCTCTGGCGTATGCCAGCTCACTGGATCGTCAAGCCTTGCTTAGTAATATACGTGGCAAAGCAGCACCTGCCCCTGAAGTGTGCCAATTGAAGACATCCAGGAACCAGGAGCGGATGAAGCGCTCACCACACAGTACAATGAGGTACTCATCACCAAACTTGCTGCTTCAAATGGAACAAATGAATTCATTACCTACCTATACAATGCATCTTCAATGTCTAACTTCAAAGTATATCGAGTATGAAAATGAATATGATGTAATGAAGCTAGGGAACAGTTAAAAATACTTTTCTGCCAGGCTAAACTATCTGGGGTGGGAAATATGTTTTTCATCAAACTTCTCTTACAGGGAGTCAAGGCTTTTGAAACCTATTCAGGTGGAGGGTCATATGAATCTTGATCAGTCATGTTGGTTTGAGGGAGATGATGAAATCTATATTAATTTGTGTTGATAGCATTTCTATAAGTAACAGTCAATGGCATTCCTGGAAACAAACTTACCCACATAGATCAAGAATGTAGGTTCACCTATATGGTTTGACCTCCATGAACAATGCAGTTTAATTTAGTTGATATTCTGTCTCTTCATCAACAGGAAAATATCGTCACAAGCCTTGGAAAAGCAGTCATTATCTACATTATCAAAGACTTCTGATAAAGATGAGCTTGATTTTTCAATGGATGCGGATTTGGAACAGGAAGATTCTCCTGAGTTGCAGTCAATGTATGGTGTCCACTTTGACATGGATGAAACTGATAAAGAAGATAAGAGGGATTTGGATATATTTGATACCAATCCTTATGTCAGGCAAGGTAAATATGAGGTTCCCTTTAATTCCTTCATACAACTAGAAAGGAACTATGAGCAGGATATGTCTTCGGTGAACTAGCCAGTATCTGGCAATGTTTTTATTGATTTTGATTTCATAAATTGATTGCAGATTCAGCATCTGGCTTGGACTCGGAAGGCTACCACAGTGGATGTAGTACTCCAATACCAGTTGTTTCATTGGGAAGATCACTCTTGCTCCCACTAAATCTTCACAAGTTGCAGGATTTTCAAGATTCTGTGAGCACAGCCAATTATCCTTCCATGGGCGATGTATAGTTGAATCAATGTGGCCACCACAGGTTTATTACTTATCAACATCCCCCCACCCCAATACTCATCAATTTTTACATTACTTGCTCAAGCTATGGTGGGGAGAGGCATGCACCATGAATTGATGGATTTATAGGGATGTGTTTTATACATGTTATTATAGTAATTGCTGAACAGTCTGTGAAAAACAATTGATATAAAAGCTATGACTTTTCAATAATTGTAACAGTTCAATTTTGGCTAATACTGGTGTTTACGTGTGCAGTTTCTAAAAATTAAATGCGGAAAAGGCAAACAAGCCGCCAAGTTAAAGTGCTCTTTGATGTCAAGATTAAAAAATCTACATAGTGATAGTTGGGAAGTTATACAAACCATAATCATTGATACCATGCATTGAATTAATTTTGTCATTTATACATCAAACCCATCAATGGTCCAGTGTTTGATGTTGTGTTGCTTAGGAAGGGGCCTTTCCATTCAGTGCTAGTCTCAGTACTAAGCTTGCCATTGATGGAGAAGCCTGTATGACCATTCTAAATGACGCTGGCCTGCGTTCTCTAGGTAAAGTGTGGGTTTGTTTTTACTTGCTTTTACCTCACAACCACAAGACACTCAGCACCAGTATTTATGAAGTATCGTTGATTGTTGACTTCAGGCGTTAAGACCTCCGATGACATCCTACGCTTGGTATCCACCATGATCGTGCTGGTGAGAATAATGCAACTCCTTAGAAGAAAACACCCCAATGTCGACCAGGCACTACAGCTGAGCATGCCGTTTATCACAGGCAGGTCCACATCCACTTCTGCCATCCAGGATGCATTAACAAGCGAAGCATCAATCAAGCTTTGGTCCAGAAATCATTGGCATTCATCACCTCTGTTGATAATAAGCACCCACTGATACCCTCTACTTTGGAACTGGGTCATTCATGGGAAGAATTTGTGTACAGGATTTTGGAAGTGTGATTGAATTTCTTTCTCTCTCTGTGATACTTATACTTTTCACATTTTATTTCCTTACTACATGGCTGTTATTCTAGAGCTTCAGATTGATTGCTAATCTTAAACTTGTTCTGCTAATCTGTTATATCCAATTCATACAGTTATTACTGTAGCCAAATTCAATGTAAATATCAATACTGTGAACTTTGAAGAATTACGGTGCAACAACAGCATTGCTACTATAATATGCTGATTTTGATGTCATCCAATTTCTGCATTCTCTGATTGTCAGCATAGTCTATTTCAAATATATGATTCAATTAATTGGTGCATATTCATAGAGGCAAAATGTACTAGATTGTATCTTATTTACTGTCAACGAAGAAAATCAATTATTGGTGAAGTTTAATTGGTAAAATATTTTATCTGTTGCTTTATGATAGATCATGTGTTATTCTTGCATTGTTGTTTTTAGTATAATTGTCAAATGCTTTTTATTAAATGCAAATTATATTGCAGATGATCATGTCAATTAATTAATATAAATAGTCAGGACCAGGATGAAATTAATAAATAGAGGCCAATAGTAGCCCAACAGACCAACAGTCGATTGGGTACTCCACTTGGTTAAAAAAAACTAGCCAATAGGCCTTGAAGTCTAATATGCTCTCCTGCTGTGTCAAGATTTTCAATCAAACGTTATGACAAGGCTATCATAACGTTCATACATTTATCGTGCGTTGCATACAATGTCAATGGCACGATTTAAAGACTCAAAAAAGATTTACAAAATATGCCCTCTATATGGACTAGCTAATCCATATGTTATGGAGACGCAACAACTATTTACCCTCAAGGTCCCATCAGATTATGATTTAGCTTGAAAGAAATTACAATAGGTCTTCTGATTTCAGTTCCCCATGGGGTTTACATTGTACCAGTGACTCAACAAATAGCCATCAACATAAGAGAGGGGTTTATGTGTTAATTGAAGCTGCTAGGTAGTTTTGCATGGAAAAGTTAGTCAAAATTTATTCCCATTGCATTTACAAAGATTGTTAAATGTTGCTCAATGAAAGTCAGTAGGGTCAATGGACATGAAGCACTGATTTTCAGTTAAACAGGTTAATGGTCATGCAAGGTAGGTTTTTAGTTTGCAAGGAGCTAAAAACCTTAGAGGGGTCCATGTTTAATTTGGAGTTACTGACTTGCTTTATTAGAAAACATGCTTACAAAGATGCGTCATATTCACACATCTTTATTAGTGAATGTGACCTTTTCAATATGGTAAAAGTCACTGGTGACCTCCCTTATGTAAATTCCCACCAAACTTACCATGTCAAAAGGTGGTAGCAAGTGTATTTATAACATTCTACCAGCTATATTGACAAAATTGTTAACTCCAATGCAACAAACCCAAAGATTTCCTTATTTTTAGCTGAGACATTGACATGAGGATCAGTTATAACCTCTCCAAGGTAAGGTCCTACAAGACTTAACATTTTGGCAAGAAACACAGCTTCAGACTTAAATTAACATTTTGGGCACAAGATTTTTTTAACAGCAAATACTCTTCAAAATCTGGCAGAGCTGATTAGTGGCAAAGAACAATCTGACAAAAAGATTTTTTTAGAAATGTTTTTATCAAATACTCTACATAAAATCTGGCAGAGCTGATACATGGCAACAGATATTACATAAGAAACATACATAAATAAATGTACATACATACATACATACATACATACATACATACATACATACATTACATACATACATACATACATACATACATACATACATACATACATACATACATACATACATACATACATACATACATACATACATACATACATACATACATACATACATACATACATACATACATACATACATACATACATACATACATACATACATACATACATACATACACATACATACATACACATACATACATACATACATACATACATACATACACATACACACATACATACATACATGCACGAGACGTTCAAAGGCGATAGCTAGTGATTTAGTCACCTCACCAGATACATGGCAAGATTCTTTAATCATTTTACATCTGGTATTTTGTAGTTTCATTCAAACTGTTCATATTATCTTACAGTGATTGATGAATTTGATGTTTTCAACTTCCAAATAAGCTTTAGATATATTTGTTTTGAAAATTTGACTGTGTTAAGTTAGTCCAATTGTAAATGAATTTTAAAAGCTCAAAACCAGACATGACACATTTAAGCAAATCATCAAAATATTTCATTATGTAAATAACATTTGTCCCAAAAGTTTTTCTTATAAAGCACATTTATCATGTGAAACAGTTAGCATTTGAAAAATGGAAACCAAACTCATCATAATGCCTATTTATTTCCAATTGGAAGCTTGCTCACAAATCTCTCTTGAAGGAATATTAGGTCTTTTTAGCCAATGATATGCATTAAATTTTAAGTTAAACAAATGAATGAATAATTCTGCAATTATTTTGACACAATGAGTGTTGATATATTATTTACTATAGTCATTTGCAAATAAGGCTCTACTCAAATGACAACCATGCGATACACTGCCATCTATCTGGGCTTGCTCCACATCCCTGCTGCCAATGCATGTCTGGTTAATTTTTGTTAGCTTGCCGATCCTGGAAATCAAACCAAATTGTATACATTAAGTTCACAAATGATTGGATAATTCGGTGATTTTTTTTACATTGAAAGCCGTTGGATTTTTCTGCAATCACTTGTAAAAATTGCTCTAGATGATGAAGTTAGTCTGAGAAGTACATTTTGCTTCCTAATCGGTTAGTGGTTGCGGTCAGCTAAATCTGTCTGTCGAATATAATGTCAGAGGAAGCGGAGAGGAGATCTGCAAGTTTTCTTTGCATTAAGTGCAAATTGTTTGGTGTGATTGAGTTGCTAGAAGCCCTGGCAACATTTAGTCAATCAATTCATACTTGTAAAGGAAACCTGGTGATAGACGATTGCATGTAAACATTCAAATTTCATTGTGTGGTTGGCATCCAACCAAATTTAATTGCAACGATTTATCAAAGCCCAAGAACTTTAAAGCTGTTGGCTACACATTGTGACGTGCACACTAACAAGGTACTAATTGGAATGCACTAGCAGACTCAAAGTGTACGATGAGTTGGTCAGAGATCCCTTGACCCTGTGAAGCACAGAACGGACATATTGAGATAAAAGGACAGCAGCAGTCAGTTAAACTGTTTAGGTTTTTTATAAGCTGATTCTCATGCTTAATCATCAACATAACTTGCATAACTAGATCACAGACAGTTGATTATTCTGGCAACTATTCACAGACCATGTACTATTTTTTTAATCAAAGAGCTCTCAAAGAGCTGTGTAACTGTTTATTATGTCTTCCAACGATAGTTGGAAGACATATTGGTTTAGCCAGTATTTTTTTTTTTTTTTTTTTTTTTTTTTTTTTCTCTAGTCAAGGTTTTTCGGGCTTTTCTCCGTAAGAAATTTTGGAGTTAAACAGACGAGCACGACGCTGCGGTAAGGCATCCTTACGGGGGGTCTTCGTGTCCAACTGATACCTTTCATGTTTTATGGCATCTGGACAGTGTTTTCCTTGGCCTCCTGCTATGTCACCGGACATCGGTTATTTTATTGGGGGGTGGCCTCTCGGTGGTCGGCTTAGGGGGGGGGGGGGGGGTGCCCTGAGAGGGAGTGGGCAGGGCCTTCGCCAATAGCGTGTCTTCCAGTTTAACGGGTATTTAAGGCAAAACTTTCGAACACTCGTCAGCAGCTTCTCTAAGCCTCGTAGCATCCGAGTATATCTGGTTTTTTCTAGTCATCGTGCCTCTTGTTAAGTACATTATGGCTGAGTCAAGCACTCCTGCTTCCATCGCAAGAAGCCTCTTCCCAGAGATTTGGGCATCTACATCAGGCCCGTTGGTACCACAGATCGCGACACCTGTGCCGATCACTCAGAGCCCGGCCACTATCGCCGGTAACTCCTCAGCAACACACCCGCCAAGACCTACTTCTCCGGTCCCTACAACCAGCAGGGGAAGCAGCAGCGGGGCCAACGCTGATAATTTGTCCGAATGGTTGACATCGCAAGGTGTAGACGAATGCAACGTGGAGACATTGAAGTCTAACGGCTTCACCACGCTGCCTACCCTCGCCCTGCTAAAACCACAAGATATTCTAGACATAGGAGTGACACCTCTGGGACAGATCCGCCTGTTGGAACACATAATCTCACCCCCGGTACCGACGCAGAAAAACGCAAGCACTCCCACTATCGGGCCAGTGGAAAGTGTCGCGCAGCTCCTCCAACCTAACATTCAACAAGCCGGAACAGGTGACTATCCTTTACATTTTGCTAAGCCCACTCGCAATCTGGCAATTACGGACCACCTTCCTTCTCTCCCGTCATCGGAGCGCGTAATATTCAGTGACGGTGACGAGCGCGTCGTCCTCCACTCAGGTGCCAGCAAACCCCGCCTGGAAACTACCACGCCGCTACAGTGGATGCGTGCCAGTTTAATAATCATGCGCGAGCTCATGGCGCGAGGCGATCTGTCCCTTCAGGACACGAACATGTATCTAAACTACATGGAGAAGATTGCCGAGTTGGCCACCAAGTATACCTGGCAATCACTCCTCAACTACGATAAAGAGTATCGTAAATGGCAGTCGCAGACCAAATGCAAATGGGGGCAGGATAACATACACCTCGTCGAGGTGTACCTCGAAACTCGCCCCCGTCCGCAGGCCTCATCTCGTCAGTCAGCCCTCTCCACCAGCGCCCGTACCAGACTCCCAAACGAGATATGCCGCTTGTATAATGCAGGCAGATGTCACTGGGGCACAGCCTGTAGGTACGCCCATCGCTGCAGTGTCCCCGGTTGCTGTGAACCCCACAGCCAGCTGCAGCACACACATACCAGCACCGAGCCGTCAAAAAACGCGCCTGCGAGGGGTTAGACATACCTGTCCCCCCACCCACCACCTCGTCCCTCACCGACCACCTTCCCGCATGGCAGACGCATCTGGAAAACGACCCTGACCAACAGTTCTTTTGTCCGGTATCGCTAATGGATTCCCTATTATTAACAATGACCTCCCCCATCACCAGGTAAACACCAATAACTATAAATCAGCTTTGGCAGCACACCCCGAGGTAGAGAAGCAAATACTACGAGAAATAGCAGAAGGCCGCTACTTAGTGGTGGACGAACCCGCTCTGATAACTAGTGCCCTTGGTGCAATACCCAAATCAAGCGGAGGTGTGCGGCTCATACATGACTGTAGTCGACCCCCCGGACGCGCTGTCAATGACTACGCTCGTCTCACATCTCACATCAGATATCAAACTGTCAAGCATGCCACGCAACTCATTTCGCCTGGCAATTTTCTTGCCAAAATAGACCTAAAAGACGCTTACCGGAGTGTGCGGATTACACCCAACCACCATCACCTCGCTGGCCTCAAATGGAAATTTAAAGGACACAGTGAGTACACGTATATGTGTGACACGCGTCTCCCGTTCGGGGCAAGGCTATCAGTCGAATGTTTCCACAGACTATCTTTATCTCTTCAGCGCATACTTGGCAAGCATGGTATTAAAACTGTTGTGTACTTAGATGACTTTTTAATTGTGAGCGACACCAAAGCAAAATGTACATCAGAAATGAACAGCGCTATCTCAATATTTCGTTCTCTTGGATTCGGACTATCTTATCACAAGGTGGAAGGACCAACGACCGCCCTTACCTTCCTTGGAATTCAAATCGACACCTCCGACTGCACCCTCAGCCTCCCGCTCGACAAGGCCCAGGCCTTCAAACAACTTCTGCAGCAATTTCGCACAAAACGCCGCGCCTCTCTAAGGCAATTGCAAAGCCTCGCCGGCAAACTCCAATGGGCTACGCACGTCGTTCATGGCGGTAGGATTTACCTGCAACGCGTGCTGGCTACCATGCGCAAGCTTATAAACCCCTCACACAAAGCAATACTAACCTCTGAATTTCACGCGGATATCGACTGGTGGCTGAATTACATGGACACATTCAACAGCAAACGTTTTAACTTCCATCGTCCATTCTTCCACAACTTAACCACGGATGCTTCGCAAACTGGGGGCGGAGCAATCTTAGATTATGGCGTAGACTGGATGTACATTAATTGGAACGTCGACATGCCTCCAATCGCTAATAGTCACATCAACGAAAAAGAAACTGTTGCTGTCATTGCAGCAGTACATCGGTGGGCCCCCTACCTCGCTAACAGTGAAGTAACTGTCATGACAGACAATATTTGTACTATGGCGGCGATAAACAAGGGAGCTTGCCGCAGCCCTGGTGTTATGATACACATACGTTGTCTATTCTGGCTGGCCAATATGTATGACTTTACCATTCGTTGCAGTCATGTACCGGGGAAGGTTAACATTTTATGTGACTCCATAAGCAGACTCAACCAGAGAGGGCACAATCTCTTCTGGTATTCACTTGTGTCTAATTACAATCCGTATGACAACACAAACTTAGGATTAGCATACCAGGGCCACATGTCATATCAATCACTTCTGAATATCATGTCACAGGTACCCACTTTCACCTACACTACATAAATCTACTTTGGGTTTGGGATTTTAACAGCTGATAACATGTCTGCGTGTTAAGGTTGCATGTTACGTTTAATCCGTTAGCATTCACTTTACCTATGTCTCATGCTCATTGTTGTGTTCATTTGTATCTGATGTCATTAAAGACCCCTGTTACCGCCTTGGAGTGTTCTGTTCTGTTTGGCATCCTTACGTTTGATGTAAGGAGTTAAACAGACGAGCACGACGCTGCGGTACCGGGGGGTCTTCGTGTCCAACTGATACCTTTCATGTTTTATGGCATCTGGACAGTGTTTTCCTTGGCCTCCTGCTATGTCACCGGACATCGGTTATTTTATTGGGGGGTGGCCTCTCGGTGGTCGGCTTAGGGGGGGGGGGGGGTGCCCTGAGAGGGAGTGGGCAGGGCCTTCGCCAATAGCGTGTCTTCCAGTTTAACGGGTATTTAAGGCAAAACTTTCGAACACTCGTCAGCAGCTTCTCTAAGCCTCGTAGCATCCGAGTATATCTGGTTTTCCCGCCCGTCCCTCCCTGTCTAACCTCTCCTGTAGTGTAGATGTTAGTTTAGTTCAGGGGTCTATGCTGGATACGATAAGGGATTTTAACAGCTGATAACATGTCTGCGTGTTAAGGTTGCATGTTACGTTTAATCCGTTAGCATTCACTTTACCTATGTCTCATGCTCATTGTTGTGTTCATTTGTATCTGATGTCATTGAAGACCCCTGTTACCGCCTTGGAGTGTTCTGTTCTGTTTTAGCTGGTAACGCGCACTATCAAAGGTGTAGATCATAACGTTGATAAACACAAGACCACATGATACAATGACCATAACCAGTGATAACAAGTATATGAAACGCGCGATTCCAGAATCGCGCTGCGCTTTTTGAGAATTCCTATATCGCACAACTATGCGGAAACGCGCAACCACTCGTGTGCGATTCCCTAATTCCTGCCTTCACATTCTCGGGTATCCGTCGCGGCCGCTAGGCGGCGATAATGATTTTCATCCGGTAGTAGGGGCATGTTTTTCCAAAACGCAAACGCAATACACGACGCGGAACGCAGAGATTTAAGCTGTGGTGAATATTCGTTGTTCTATGCTTTATATTGGAGTTAGTAAGCGGAAATTGCAAGGCCGATGTTCGCAAGAAAAACGAATGTTCGATGACAAGAAAACGTCAAAAACAAGTATATAGACTGTGGAATTACAAATAAATAAATTCTATTCTATTCTATTCTTCATCGGGCGGTAATGCTGGATTAGACTTTGCATTGGTATTAAAGTCAACCACTGCAAACATTATGACCAAAACATGTTTGCAACCATCATAAGTGCAAAGAAAAATGAGAAAATAACAAACTTTTTACCTCTCTTCCACCAAACAACAACACCACAAAAAACAAGTTAACATTGTACCAGCAAGTCTTCGTAGGTATTTATACATATTTATAACATGTGTGACATATCCGTATTCAACTTTCTTAAGTTAAATATTCTAATTATTTAAATCAAGAGTTACTCTGGAATCGCACGTAACACATACACGCGGAACAAACTGAAAGATCACAAGGGACACTACAAAATCTTCAAAAATAAACGTTTTTCAAGCTGACATATAAAAAAAAATATAACCTTTCCAAACAAATAAAAATCTGACTGCAGTTTTTCTTCAAGCCCCCACATCCAACTGCTAAAATTCAAATTATGTCAGATAATACCTACAATGATTCAGGGATTTATATTCAACTGCATGTATGTGTCTGTTGAGAAACAGCTGATATCCTCAAATGATGCCACCTTGCTAGGACTCCATTTGTACTTGGTCAGCAAATAAATAAGACAGTAAGCTTCAGTAAGCCCAGGTGCATTTGACATGTCGACCTGCCATGCAGAAAGTTTGTTGAGATCTGGAAAATTTACTTGCTGACCCTCTATGCTAATAGTTCTTCATTCATTGTAAATATTTACGGTGCTGCAGGCATTTCTTACTAATTTTACCAACTCAGTTTTCTCATAACTCAAGCAAGGGATTCTCCTATCTTTGAGGAAAGTTTTCAGCTGGGGTACTTTCCACTAAGAAGGGGACAGTGATGACATGGTCACGCACGCACGCTAACTTCGAAGAAATATCGGGTGAATACAGATGTTCTTGCAGAATATCCCCAGACGACTGGCAAAATTTTGGATCACTATTTTATGATAATCTCTGTGTTTGAGAACTGTTTCAAATGTGCTCATTGCGACATGACAGCGTTCAGATGAACTCAAGAGAAGTTCAGAATGGAAACCCGAGAATGTGAAGGCAGGAATTGTGCTGCATGTTTGAAATTCATAATTGGTGTATTTGGATAACTGAAAATTGAAACGATTTATTTTGCCATATAGCTGAAACAATGCAAAAGTTGCGTATTTGGTAACGCTCGTCCACATACGTACTTGACATACAATACTACCAACAACCATACAATTGCAACTAATGCCATACTCTTGTATCAAATGAAATAATAAAAAAAAATATAATGTAACAGTATGTTGAGTGAATGGCCTGAACGAATAAGAACGCCTCATTGGGATGTTGCAGTGCCGCTGCAGCCCGAAGTGAAAGAATCCTGTCGATTTTAACCTCCACCTTTACAGCATGGCGTTGAATGTTCTCTCCTCGCCACTACCCCACCCCCCCCCATGTCTCTCTTGCACTTTTAGTATCAACCATTGATAACATATACTTTGCCATCGCCTCATGATGGTAATCCATGACGATAGAGCAACCAATTTTATCAGAAAAGGGACTGAAGAAGCGGGCGCTTCCAGGCGATTACTGACACGTGTTATAATGGGTGATGATGAGACGAAAATGTATCTAAGCTAGTGTTAAAGTTAAAGTCAAGGATCGCTGAGTGGAATTCCACGGAATTGTATCCTCCCCAACCATAGTTAAGTTGAACTTCCACTGTTCAATAAATTTTGATTTACCTTTGCATTTCGAAAATAGACTAAGTTAAAGGAAATTTGGAATATGAGTTAAAGTGTAGAGGGACAGCACGACATTAGCCCAATATTATTTGATTTTGAATTTAGAATGATTCCAGAGTAGCTTGGACATGCGCCAATATAATTTTACATTGGCACATGTCCATAACAAAGATATTTAACATAGATGGATTATTGATGATGAGATTATAATAATTTTCCAAAAGTGTTTCTCTAAATTTGTAAGCTATATATATATGAATTGTGTAATAGTTATACAATATGGTTATTAATGGTGACATACTGAAATTTAACTTTTAACATTTATCACATTCCACAGTATTACTCCGCACTAAAACCCAGTGGGAAAAAAATCGATGAGCCTATACTAGACAATGGTGGAATGGTGAAAATAAATTATTTAGCTAATTGAAATTGGGAAGAATTTAACTAATGTTACAGAAATTATTCTATACAATAACACTGGTCCAATGCCAGGAAAATGATTAAAGTTGATGAGTGTGGCTGTTTCGTGGAGATGAGATCTCTGAAGGGCTGCGTATTGGGTTCGCCAGGTGTCGCTTGAGGTGAGGGGAGATATGCGTTATGACGCTTGGTTGAGCCGTTGGACGTCTTCTGTATCCATGGTCAGGAAGACGTATGCTTTGGCTTGCAAGGCGTTGGCACGTCGGGTGAAGGCGCTATCTCCCTCTTGTATGGCGTAAATATACCTGGGAACAAATGAACTTACGGCAGCGATCAGTGTGCCTTGATAATATGTAAAGTGAATTATACAAAAACGAGAAGCATGAGTACTCAGTGTGGTTAATGTGCGTGAGTAACTAGGGTGTATATAATATCATGACATCAATGTGTTCAGTGGAGATACATTTAAAAATGATTTATTGTTATTTTGCGCAGGGAGTTAATTAGTGGCTCTAGATGTAGAGTGTTGTTTGTCGAGCGTGGTGGCGAATCTGAGAGACGTGGGGGTTGGCGAGATTTTGGCGTGGATAATTCCGAATTTACGTACGGAGGCGGTCGTGTGGGTTGTGGTACTAGACTTGTATTTGTGAAAATTACGCGTCGATGGTCGATATCTGTGCATTTATAGATTAATTACGCGATTTACTTTACGAGTTTTTACCTTTTAAATGTCATCTATCGCGGCCATATTAAAGAGTCCTCTGGACAGTTTCCCTACGGGTCCCAGTAGAGCCCTCCTGAGCCTGGCTCGGTCGTTGGTGGGAAGGGGGCGTCCAGAAGAGCATTTATGGTGTGCTTCTCAGAGTGGTAGATGTTGAGAATAATTGCACCTGAAATAATGTATGGACACATATCGCACACGATCACTGTATAACATGTAAGTACGGAAGAACAGCGGTGTGACACTTAATTGTATTTGTGCCGGAGGAAATAAATATAAACATCTCACATATGCGTTGAGAATTAAAATAAAAAATACTTCTCCGTTACTTGTTTTGATGAATATGCACGTCGCCTCTTAAGCTGCAGATTCCTTCATGAAATGATACCCCGCATATACTTGAATGATATAAGATTGCGTTATGGGTTAATATGTATCACGAAGGTTCACTAATTTTACGCTTGTCCACATGATATGAAAGACGGTGCGATAATAGTGTAGTCGACGTTACTTATAGAAAGATTTTGTCTTATCATCTGCAAGCTTAGAGGTAAAAAAATTGTTGAACATAATTGATAATATCACAGTGTCTAATTTGCGCTGTTCGGAAGAAGACAATGTAAAAGGCTTTTAATAACTTACCCGTATACTTACAGTTGGTGTAGGTTTCGTGTGATAGCGTATAGGATCGAGACAAGCGTCCGTTGAGATAATTACCCTTGTAGCGGTGATGTGTTTAATTACTAGGCCCGCATTGATATTGAGGTTGCTTTGATGTAATTGCATAGAGCCTGTGATTGTTGATAAGTGGACCATCTGATCAATGAACTTACATATGAATGGATGTCGGATGGTAATTTAAGCGGCTTAGTAAACTTTGATAGCCCAGTTTTTGAATACAAGGTCGTAATTAAGTATCTAGAGACGTTCTTTAATTGGAGAGGTCGAATTGGAGTCCCAATAAGTCTTTATAAAGTGTATGTGGGTTTAATTGGCAAAGGACTGTTATCGCTAACATTAGAATTTGAATCCAATTTATCCGTTTTAAAGCTATGTAGGTTTAATTGGCGAGGGATTGTTATCCTAACATTTAAGTCGGTGTCAGTTGTCTCGAATTGCAATTAAAATTTTCAACGGTTCGTCGCAGACGGTTTGAAATACGGGTGAGACAATTTAAACAAAGTGTCAATAGCATGGGTTAATGGCAGGTAAATTTTGTCTTATTGGAATAATAGACGATATATATGATATATATATATGGTGTGTGAAATAACGGTACAAAAGGAACATACTTACAATACGAATGTAGACGTCCTGTTTTGGGGTAAATCGTACATAGGTATAACAAATAATAACATGACATTAATGGGAATAATTTCTGAAAAGAAATTAATAGTTAAACATAAATTGGAAGATGAATAATCTGAAAATGAATAAATGAGGATAGTTAAATATTAATCGGTAGATGGTATATATATTGGTAAATGGTGTCACAAATCGGTAAATGTTGTCATAAATTGGTAATGTTGTCATAAATCGGTCATGTGCATCTTTTGCGCCAGAGACTTGGTGGCGCTATTGAGTTTGTCCTCAAAAATCCACTCAGATTGTCCGCCGGCAAACATGATGTTATTCTTTACTTTATTTGAAAATCGAGGAACCTTTGATCCAATCAATTTTACTACATCATGTGTTTTCCCATCCTTACATACGGCTTGTGGTTTTTGGGAAGTCTTGGTTAAGGCGGTTGCTGGTGGGATATTTTGTCCGGAGGGAGCATTTGCACGTGTTGTCTCGAATGATTGTTTGCAAGGCTTGGTGTATTAGCCATGGAGGGTGTTGAAGGGGCCGGGTGGACAACGCTGGGGGTATCGAATCTGTCAGCATGATTGACTCGAGGGTGTAACCCTGCTCTGCGGGGCGCATTGTCAGGCACGTCCGAGTCTGAATCGTCATTGTCTGATGCAGCTTGATTAAAGCTGTCGCTGGGAAGATCCTCTTCCGATAGATCTCCGAGATCCTCAACATTCAAAGGATCCCATTTGTTGGTCTTTGCCCTTATGTGTCCCTTCTTCAAACGCATAACATTGACTGTCTTGTCCAAGTGCTTCCCGTCTGATAGGCGTTTTAATTTAACCGTGGTAGGGGTTGCATATCCGACAACGAAGAAAGAAAATTTTTCTGCAATTTCTTTTTCGTACTCGAATTTTTGGTTGGTACACGTATACTGCGTCACCGGCTTTGATTGGGTTGTTTTTGGGTGGTTTTATCATACTGATCCTTCATTTTCATTTGTTGTTCGACTAGGTGCTGTTCGGCAAATTTGGAAATTTCTGCTTGTGTTTGCAGCATTTCGACAATGTGGTCCTTGTATGTGTTGGGGGATTTGAGGGTCTGGAAGATCCATCTCCGCTGGTAACACGGGCATTCTGCCGAATACTAACATATAGGTTGAATAGCCAAGTGGTTGGTTGTCAGAAGTGTTGAGCGCAAATACTAATGGCATTAGGTGCTGGTCCCAGTCTGTTTGCTTAGGACTGACATAATTCCTTAGAAGATTTAGTATGGAGCGCTGACAACGTTCCGTTTGACCTTGACATTGAGCATGGTACGCCGAACTGAAACTTTGCTTAATTTTGAAAAGGGAGCATAATTCCTGAAATAGGGAGCTAATGAAAGCGGATCCGTTATCGGAGAGAAGTCGCTTGGGTGCACCATAGACACAGATGACTCTCTCGTAAAAACCCTTAGCCATTGATTTGGCTGTGATGTCACGAGTCGGCCATGTGATGACATAGCGACTGTATTGGTCCGTGACACACACCATGTGCTCGTTACCGAAGCGCGTTTTCGGTAATGGGCCGACTGTGTCGATTGTCATAGTGTGGAACGGTCCTGGAGCAGGCTAACGGATGATAAGTGGGGGCCGAATAGAGACATTGGAACTTTTGGATGCATTGCAGGACATGTGTGAACATATTCGTCAATGTCCCTGATCATCCCGATCCAAGTATAACGGGGCCGCATGACTGAAATCATTTGCGAAGCGCCCAAATGTCCGCCTAGAGGTGCATCATGATGCATTTTGAGGAAATGTTCCTTGAGGTTTTGAGGGATGACTAACTGTGCCATTGCTTTATTTGGTTTCGGTCCCTGTGATGTTAATATATGATACAGGAGATCGTCAGCAATAAAATAGTTTTGCTCGCGTTTGAGCAGCACGTCTGCCTCTTGTTTATTGGTGGGAACGGTGCCATACTTGAGGAGTCGTAAAACTATACTGCATTGGGGATCAAGCCTTTGCTGACGCCTTATCTGTTCTCGGCTTAAGGTGATTGAGTCCCAATTAGTTTTCGCTTGGTTTGTAAGCCGATGTCGGAGCTCAGCGCGTTGAGTCCGCTTATCAGTTACTGCACATAGGGCTTCTGTTTCATAATTGTCCTCTGAATCCAACGATAGCGAGGCAAGTATATTGTGATCGGGAGGGAAGGCAGATAACTTGCCCGCTGCAGTGGCGGGAATAGTGCATATAGACTGATGCACAAATTCCTCATCCGATTCACCTGGTTGAGAGTTAAGCGATGGGATCACGCATGGCACATCATGAAACTTAATTTATAAATTAAACGAGACTTACCTGTAAGGCGAAGTTTGATTATAATTGTACCACGTGACCTTAACAACGGGAATTAACTGAGATGACGTCACATCTCCCTAGGAGTCAGTCTTAAACAATTGGCTGCAATATGATGGCAAAAGTGGAAACACGTTAGGGTGGGTAATGGGTGGGCAGTTAATTCATAAATTGTACCACGTGACCACAACGGGAATTCCCTGAGATTTAAACAATATTGTAGCCAATGATGACAAACACGATGTCCAGAACAAAAGGAGTCAAAGTTTAATTGGCTAATAACTACATGTTATTCAAATAGAAGTTGAAACTTCTAGTCAAGTTGTGATAATGACAAAAAACATTATCAAAACTATATTAAATCAAAGCATATGAGTGACAATACGAATGAAACGGACGTAGAAAAACTTGATAAACATGTAGTGAAGGAAACAGTAATCTCCTTGAATCAATGTAAACATTAATTAAACTGCTTTTGAATACTGTCCGCAAATTTATGCAAGTCCGAAATAGGTCTTTTATAAAACTTTCTGTACGTCGAAGCTGAGCTCCACCCTGCCGTCTTGAGAATGGTGTCGATTGGCACCTTAGACGCGCTCACTGAAGCTGCCCGAGTGCTGTGGGCGCTAAAGGTGTCCGTGTCAATCCCAGCTTCACTTAAGGTGGCCTTAATCCATTTACTGAGCGTAGCCCTGGATATTGCGCGGTAGGGGCGAATAGCTGTGAGGAATAATGTCTTTTCCTCTTTTCGTCGTTCTTTAGTTTTGGTTAGATACTCTCGCATCATGCGAACTGGGCACAAGCGAGCGTTCTTATGGTACACAGGGAGAGCAATTTCATGCAGGTGGGTTCCCGGCTTGCTGTGTTTGAGTAGACTTCCAAAGCTGATACACAATCAAGTTTGATATGAATATTCTCTGTTTGAATAGAGTGAATGGACTGTCCCCGTTGCCCAGATAAGAGCGCAAGCAGCGTAGCAAGGTAACGAGATAGTTGTAAAACTGTCAATTGATTGAGTTGTGGTCCATTCCCTATGAACTCGAGAACTTGATTTACATCCCAAATGCCGGAAAGTTTTGGCAAAGCTGGTCTGGCAGTGAAAACGCCTTTGAGGAAGCGGCGCACAAAAATGTTGTTCCCTATGCTGTTACTTTGGAAGGTGATGGCAGATAAGGCTGATCTGGCTGAGTTTAGAAGGTGATGGCAGATAAGGCTGATCTGGCTGAGTTTGGAAGGTGATGGCAGATAAGGCTGATCTGGCTGAGTTTATAGCACTGTAACCCAGTCCGGCGTCGTACAACGCCGTAAGGTAAATCAAAACGTTATTCACAGTCGGATTAAAGGGATTTTCATCCCTTTCACCACAAAAAAGTACCCATCGTTTAATGTATCCTCCATATTGCTTAATGGTAGAGTCTCTCCATGATTGAAGAATGATCTTTGCAGGTTCGCCCGGTATATTGTGTTTTGGTATATTGTGTTTTTCGAGGGCGAGCCTGAGAGTCTGAAGGCAGTCAGTTTCATTCGAGACTCCAGTGGATGGCGTGTGGTCGGTTGATGAGGAAGGATGAGGGGGTGTGGAGAGGTTAAGAGGCGAGGATGGTCGATTGATAGTTCCAGGATCCTTGTGAACCAAGGTTGGGTCTGCCACAGGGGGCTATCAGTATTACTTCGGCTTCGTCGTTGGCTATTTTGCTGAGAATTTTCCCGATCACACTGAAGGGAGGAAACATATAGCACAAATGATAAACACTCCAATTCTATGTAAATGCATCTACTGCTATTGCTGCGGGGTCCGGTAACCATGAGACATACTCTGGCAGTTGGGAGTTAATTCTGGAGGCGAATAAATCTATTGTGGGTTTTCCCCATATGTGAGTGATACTGTCAAAACAAGATGGCAGTAATTTCCATTCTTTATCAAATATAAATTTTGCACGGGAAGCTCCATCCGCCAAGGTGTTCCTTGCACCAGTTAAGTGGGAACATGTAAGCAGAATGTTACGGGTATTAAGAAAATCCCAAATCAATGAAGTCAGGCCATTTAACTCACCATATCGAGAAATGTAGACGACTGCTGTGCTGTTGTCTAGCCTCAGATGAACGTGGACGTTTGACATGTCTTTGCAGAAAGACTGTAAGGTGAGAAAAGCGGCAAATAATTCTTTGTAGTTGATATGCTTTGCCGCCTCTTGTATTGTCCACGGTCCCCCAGCAAGCATGCCTTCGCAGTGCCCGCCCCAGGCAAAGTCGCTGCTATCAGATTCTATTATGTAATTCACTGGAGGTTGTTTGAGTGAGCGGCTAGTACTCTGAATGTTGCAACGCCATCAGTTAATCTGGTCGCGTGCGGCTTGCGACAATGTTATGACGCATTCATAATTCCTGTTGGTTTGTTTTTAAGATTGCGTCTCGCTCAATTTCGAGTAATTTATAATGTAGCGCTGCCTGGTGTACACTTGGTTCACTAGCAACAAATTGTCCAACGAGTTCTGCCAACTGCCTGATTTTCACTTTAGAATTGTTTAAGATGGCAGAGGCTGCTGTTTGAATTTTGTCACGTTTTTCTTTAGTTAGTCGGACAGTCATGTTGTCCGATGAGATGACGAACCCAAGAAAACTAATTTCTTGAACTGGGGAAAAAACGGATTTGTCCGGGTGTATCGTGAATCCCGCATTATCGAAGACTTTGACAGCGGTAGCAACTGCGGCTGCACATTCGTCAGCAGAGTCGGCCATGATGAAGGTGTCATCAAGATAAGAAATAATGGTAATTCCTCGTCGACGCAATGCAGCGAGCAAGACTTTCATCAAACGGGTGAATTTTTGTGGTCCTTCCGATAAACCCTGTGGCAGCCCTTGAAACTCGTAAAGGTTATTGTCCCAATAAAACCTTAATAATTTTCTGAAGGCCGGCTTGATACTGAGTGAGAAATAAGCATCTTTAAGGTCAATCGAACAGAACCATCCTTTTTTATTTGACAAGGTCCAATGCTGTTTTGATAGTGTCCATCTTGAAATGTTTGTAAATGACACTGTGATTAAGCTCCTTAAGGTTCAAGATAACTCTGAACGAGTTATCTTTTTTTCTGTCTAAGAAAAATGTTGGATACGAATTGACCTTCACAAGGATGGACCTGGAAAATTACTTGTTTGTTGTAAGTTTTTGAATGTCCAAAGACGCTGCATTTGTTTCAAAGGTAGAGAAACGCAGAGGTTTTGGTGTTTTAATTTGCTTTACATGTGCGATGAGATCAATAGCGAGGCCCCTTACCATTGACAAAATATGGGAATCGGTAGTCAGTGTCGACCAGAAAGTGAAAAAGTTTGATATTTGGCCACCTCGGAAGTTGTCAGGTGTGTTGATCACTGAGTGAAGTAAAGAAAGAGTGCTTACCGAAGAGCTTATTTGTGAGCATAGCCCTGTGTCTGCTGCCCCCCTCCTTGTTTCCGAAGGTGGGGCTTGTTGGCCAAAAAAGGCCTCTTGGCTTGATGACCAGGCTTGTTGTAGGGGCTCTGACTGCGAGGGAAGCGGTTGTAAGGCGTGAAGCGGTTGTGAGTGAAGTGAGGAGCAGCTGGAAACCTCATCGGTTTTTGCTTGTGAGAGGAAGGGGGAAAAACGTGGCGAGATTTATTGACATCTCTTCTTATATTTTCAGTGTCGTCAATGTCTTTGATCTGTTTGGCCAGATCGTCGCCGAAGAGGGAAGACGTGACGGGGTTATTGCTGCCACACAGGCGTTTGTACTGTTTGCTCAATGCTGGGCGACGTAACTCTTTGCGTCTGTTAGAAAGGGTAGTGAAGGCCGAGGCCATTAGTTGTAAACTGTCTCTGGCCAGGCGGAGGCATGTTTTGGGGTCCATTTTGTCTTTCCGTACGAAAGTTTCCATTATTCGGATAATCGGCACAGAAGCCAAAAGCAAACCTTATCTCTCTGCTGAGCTGGTTTGTTCAGAGACCGGTAAACCTCGTCGTTAATTTTGGGCACTGTCAGGTTATTGCAGTTACCCGGTTTGGGGTACTGTTCGCAGAGGGCCTTAGATTTCTCTGGCGGGACTGCTGAACGGAAGCCCGTATTAACGATTGTCGCGATTTTGGGTAGTGTATCCGGCCCAGATGTTTCCTGAACTTCAAAGAACCCTTCCATTTCTGAGAGCAAAGTTGCGACATCGTCTGCTATCCCACCCCCCCTCCGTGTCGGTGGTTGAAATCACCTCATCGTCACTAACATCAGGGAAGTGAGCGAGTAAGGCTGAACCCATATCCTCTTGAGTGTCAGCGGGGGGTTCGGCTGCAGCCACGGATCCCGCCCCCTCGCTTTGCTCGCTATCAGAATCTTCGTTGTTTACTGAGGAGCTTGTTGCGTAAGGAAAACCCCATGGTGGCTGGGGGAAAGCACCAGGATCCCACTGATAATGAGGCATTGGGGAAGGCCAAGCGTTTGGTGTCATCTGACTTCATGGACCTTGAGGATACGGCCCAAAGTTCATTGGACCATAATGCGCGGGAGGCAGAGAGGCTGTACTGGTCGAACATGTCGGAAGCTGGGCCCCATGCTGGTGTAATCTTGCCTGCTCCGTTAGCATACTTGTCGTATACTGTCCCCCTTGGTGAGGTGGCTGAAGCCCCGTAGGTTGAGGGATGGACAACTGACCATGAGGTATAGTAACGATGTCCTCATCCGCCATATTGGAAGAAGCAGATGGAGGTAACTGCTGTGTACTGTTGGGGTCTTGACTGTCCGAAAGAGCAGTCTCAGAAAGAGTGGATGAAGCTGCTTTTAGGTTTAGTGGGTTTCCCCAAAGTCTTATCCATCTCTTGGAGAATAGTGTCTACCACATCACCTTGATTTGTGTTCTCTGATGCCATTTTGAGATCAGTACTTCGGGAAGAACACTCGGCCAGCGGCGCAGTCACTTTACACTCCAAAAATATAAAAAAAAAAAAAATTCTCTGCTGTCCAATGACACACGGCCTGTGGCACAGTGAGTATAACCGCGCGTTGTCGGCTTGCTAATTATTTCGGGGTGGTGAATCGCTGTTAACAAGTCGGGCTTGTCCGGTTGCAATTGAGGGGAGCAAAACGGTGGCGTTGTTGTAAGGGGAAGCGATTAACAGGGGTGACCGTGTCAAGATCGGGAAAACGATCGATGACGTCATCAGCATCGGTACGGGTTATGTCATAAGGACGTCGACTTAATACATCCGGGACAATGTTGTCCTTCCCTTTAACATGACTCACTTCAAATTGAAATTGCTGTATGAATGTGACCCATCTTGCTAGTCTACCCTGAGGCTGCTTTAACCCTAATATCCATTTGAGGGCTGAATGATCAGTATGTAACTGGAATTTCTGTCCCTCAAGATACACTCTGAAGTGCTGAATTCCCCATACTACGGCAAGAAGTTCCTGTTCTGTAGTGGAATAATTTGCTTCAGATTTAGTGAGACCTCTCCCTGTAAACCCTATCGGTCGAAGCTTGCGGTCAATTTCCTGGCTAAGACATGCGCCTAATCCTAGCTTACTAGCATCAGTCGACAATACGAACGGTTTGCTGAAATCGGGAAAGGCTAAAACCTGTGAACTTACCAGCGCCTTTTTCAAGGCGTCAAATGCGGTTTGGCATTCTGGCGACCACGTGAATGATTGATTCTTCTTGGTCAAAGCATATAGAGGGCGCGCAATAATTGCGTAACCACTGATGAACCTTGTGAAAAAGCCCGTTAATCCCAGGAAAGCACGTAAGTCTTTAAGTTTTGTGGGGGTAGGGTAAGATTCAATTGCTTCTAATTTGTCAGGATTGGGTAATATGCCTTCTGGCTGCAATACATGGCCCAGATACTTTACCTTTTTCACGGCAAACGAACATTTTCTGGGGTGTAGCTTCAGGTTGGCATTGCGTAACCGTACAAATATTTCCCGGAGATGTTTAAGATGCAAGTCAAATGTGGGCGAAAAACAACAGATACTATCGATGTATGCCATGACGTATTTGTATTGTATGTTACGCAACAAGGAGTCAATGAGGGATCGAAACACGCTCGGCGCGTTCCGTATGCCCTGGGGCATCGTTCGATACCTGTATTTCCCGGAAGGTGTGATAAACCCAGTTTTATCCCTGGACTCTGGATCTAAGGGGATTTGATGGAACCCTTGAGTGCAATCAAGAACTGAGAAACACTTGGGTTTGTTCTCGCCTACACAATCTAACACTTCATCTAACCTGGGAATTCTTAGGCCTTGAGGGATGGTTACCGCATTAAGACCTCTGTAATCAATTACAAGTCTTAGACCACCACCGGCTTTCTTAACTAAAAGAGCCGGCGATGCCCAGGCTCCGTCGTGAGCTTCCTCGATTAGTCCTTGTTGAATTTGTTGATCGATGATTTTGTCCATTTCCTGTCTGCCCTGGGGAGCCATTCTATAGGGATACTTATGAACAGGAGTAGAGCCTGGGAGAATCTCAATCTTGCACGAAGTTTTATCGGTCAACCCTAACTCCTTGGTTATTGGATTGACAAAACAGTCGGCGAATTCTGCTACCAGGTCTTTAAGCTGTTGGCGCTCAATTTCACTTACCTGAGACTGGCTCCAGTCTACATTTGGCACATGGCTAGTATCTTGTGAGGGCAAATGACATGCATTCAATTTAACATACTCACCTTCACTAGCATTCACAGTGTCATCAATTTTGTACTGGAAGGTTTCTACATCATTGTCCCAGTGATCAAATGTGGCAATTCTCTCACCCTTTGGTATTGAACTTTGCAACGGGGGTAGTGTTAAACAACCTTACTGGCACGCAGTTGTCATTGACTGTTACTGCTGCGCGGGCAAACAGAATACCTTTGGCATTTAAATGCGGGAAAACTGAACATTCCCCTGTTGTTTTGCTTTCAGTTTTACCGAAAATATTTCCTGCACATATAATTTCAGAAAAGGGATCAATGGTAATATTCTGTGCAGAGTGTACTGGGATATTGGTTGTGAATGAAATTCAATGCTGAATGTTTCTTTAGAAATGGAATGCCTAAGTACTATGGGGAGTGAGAGTCGCTCAATACCACAAAATCAGCTGATAACCTTTGGTTATGTACATAGAATGGTAAAGTAATGTTACCTAGAGTAGTTACCTGAGTGTTGTTGGCACACACACATTTGCTAATTTTAGACTTAAATCTGTTCCGTAATGTTGGTGGCAATTTGGCCAATACGTCTACAGATAAGAAATTCAGATCAGCTCCTGAGTCGACTTTAGCTTTGTATCGCTTATTTGATAGCGTTATAGTCAACTCATTGTGGTGCAAAATGTGAGTGCCGTACTTACCAGTGGCCGTTGTAGTTCCAATGTTGTCGTCTTGAAGGTCTGGCCCATTGCTCACAGAGTCAGCAACGGGCGATGCTAGTTTCCCTGGAAGCGACAGGTAGAACTAGCATGCCCTAACTTTCTGCATATGGAGCAGGAAAGGTTGATGTTAGCGCGGCATTGCTCTTTGTGGTGTCCGACATTATAACACCTGCGGCAGATTTGCTGCCGGCAGTTCCTTTCGGAGTGCCCTCTTCGGTTGCAGACGGAGCATTGAGTGGCATTCGGACGGTATTCAGGTTCGCGGGAATATTGTCGGCGGTCGCGATTGTGGGGACTATCCCGGACATAATTTCGGCCTCTGGACGGATGCCTGTGGTTGTCGCGACGGTATGAGGAGGTGTTACCGTAATCACGACGGCTTTCGTGACTTCGATCGTCCGCGCGTCTGCTGCCTCGCTCATCCCATCGGTCATAAGCTGGATAGCTGTCGTGTGAGGGGCCGCGCCGATATCTGCCGTCGCTGGGGTCTGTAGTAGGGGAACGTCCTCTACCATCAAAACTTACCTGTTTCGGAGCCATGGAAAGCTGTAGGAGACGCATTTGCTCTTTGAGGTCGTTTATGTCTCGTTCCTGTGGAGGAGGTGGTGGGGGAAGAGATGAGCCTCGCATGATGGTCTCTAATCGCGTAAGCGTGTGCGATTCCGACGGGGCTGATGATTCGAAGCGGCGGGCCACTTGTTCTGCCTCGATGAGGGTTTTGGGGTCAAATCGGTGTATCCATGTACCGATTTCTTTGCGGAGACCCTTCGTGAAAAGCTGCACTCGCACAGCCTCATCCGTAATGGTGCGCGATAAGATATCCGTGAGGTCCTTCACATAGTCCTCAACGGATTCTCGCTTGCCTTGTTGGCGGTCGAACAATCGAGAGAGATGGTTTCGCTGCTCCTCCTTGACGAAATGTGAGCAACATTGCAGTGGTCAGTCGACTCACATCTTCCGCGACGGCGGTGGATAACGAACGGTACCAGTTGTACGCCCTTCCTGTGAGTCCGGTGCTGAGGGCGATACCCTGAAACTGGTGAGGTACCTTATTTAGCTTCATATAAGTCATGGATCTTAGGAGAAAATCCTCCACGTTTTCCGTTGGCTTTCCCTTGTAGGTTATTCGGTCAGGCAGGGAGGGGCTCTTTTCGGATGACTGAAGCTGGTGCAGAGTTGCTTCGTGTGCCGATACCTGGTTGTCGGCAAGGAGGCGGAAGGCTCCGGTAATGACGGCTGACATGTCTGTAACGGCCGTCGCATCGTGGTTTGCCTGTCTCTCCTCTGCGTTTGTTGTCTCGCGGTGTCCGCTATCGCTGCTGCTGCTCTGCGACATGGTTGGATTTAGATTCGTGCGAATTCTCGGCGTAGCAATTGTCAGCTGTTTTCCTGTACGAAGGAGCATGTAGTAGAGCGCTTTGTACCGGGAAGTGTGTTCTGATAACAGTGGAAGTTATCAGATACCCGGATTCTCCACCACTCTTATAACTATATTTCCTCTTATATAGCTATACTCTTGTTATACTTATATTTCTGCGCACTCCTTCGTATATAGGAATATTGTAGCTGCTTGTAGTTGCTTGAGTGGGGACATTAGCCAGAGAAAACACACGAGTCCAGGAGTTGAGTTGTTGTTGGTTTATAAGAGTTTTAGCTTATCAGCTTATCTGGAATCTCGGGTCAGAATCTTGTTCAGATACTTCGTCTCTTCGCTAGGTATTTCTCCCTGAATTTCGGCGAGGCCAGCTATTTTATCGGGGTTCCGGCATTGGATTACGCTCGGAACCACACCCACAGCTGGCCTCCCATTGGTTCAGGTATAGCCGGTCCCTGCATACCCCATCCTAAATCAAGCCACTTAAAGCGACTGTTCAGCCCCATATAAGGCAATCAGGGATCATTTCATTATTACATTACTACTTTTAACGCAGACGTAAGTAATGCCTTCTTCTAATTAGTGCCGCAAAGTTTACATGATGGAAAATTATCTTGATCAGTTTCTAACATTATTATTTGACTGGAAATATTCGTGGAAATCTGTTTTATTCAGCTATGTCGTTCCATCGATAACGGTGCCTCCCTAAAACCCCCGGCTAAAACCATGAACCACGCGAATGTTAGTTGTAAATCATAAGGCGCTCTGAATTTACCTCGCTATCGATGTGTATTCTTCCGCTTTGGTTACATAATGTAGATTTCATCAAATCTTTACTCATTCAAGTTGTGGGCATCTTTGCTCACACATTAGACCGACAAGCAGGAAGGTTAAAGAGACTGTTCCGCCCATATAAGGCAATCAGGGATCATTTCGTTATTACATTATTACGTTTAACGCAGATGTAAGTACGTAATGCCATCTTCTAATTTGTGCCGCTAAGTTTGCATGATGGGAAATTATGTTGAAAAGTTTTTAACATTATTATTTGACTGGAAATATTCATGATCTACTGTGGAAATCTGTTTTATTCAGTTATGTCGTTCCATCGATAACGGTGCCTCCCTAAAACCATGAACCACACGAATGTTAGCTGTAAATCATAACGGGCTCTGAATTTACCTCACTATCGATGTGTATACTTCCGCTTTGGTTACATAATGTAGATTTCATCAAATCTTCACTCATTCAAGTTGTGGGCATCTTTGCGCACACATTAGACCGACAGGCAAGAAGGGTAATGTCCGACAACATAAATAGCGACAGCCGAAGTAAGGATCTATTTTCTGAGACCACAGCGCCGCGTAGCGACTGAAAGTCTGAAAACTTAAAACTTTTGGTTTCCGAGGTGCGGTTGCCAAGCAGCTTGCTAGGCAACCTCGTTCCAAATATGGGGCTGAACCGTCTCTTTAATGCCCGACAACATAAATGTCGACAGCCGAAGTAAGGATCTATTTTCTTAGACCACAGCGCCGCGTAGCGACTGAAAGTCTGGAAACTTAACACTTTTGGTTTCCAAGGTGCGGTTGCCAAGCAGCTTGCTAGGCAACCTCGTTCCAATTATGAGGCTGAACAGTCTCTTTAATGTGTGCTGAACAATCCAGGTGCCGTCTTGGATCTTATACTGCAGGCCATATGTAAAAGTTGAGGCCACGCCCCATGATATTTAACCACCACTGCAGGAAAACGAAATATGGCGATGAAAGGGTTCTCAAGGCGTACAGAATGTACGACAGATCGACACAGCAGCCAGCAAGAAGCAGATGTACAAGAAACATCAATTTATTATGTTACTTTATTTCATGTGTTTGAACCTCCCATGTACCCACTTTCTACGAGTGGTTATTCTATATACCTTTCATAATACATTAAATATATAATTGTTTACACTATTACGAATTAGTCTGATTAATACAATCGTATTCTTTTCAATTATTCTAATGGCATTCATCGTGTCTTGTCATTGTTTATCAATAAACAATACCCTTCTCCAATGTGATCAACTGTTTGCCATCTTTGATGTTAAACAATCAAATTACTGTAGATTTAAATACACATCATACGTAGGAAATTCCTAAAACGAGCAACGCCATTCAAGAGTTAACATAACACGTTGTGCGATGCCAGAATAGCGCTAGAGGTGTAGCGCGATTCCCGAATGGTTGTGCAATATGAGGATTCTAAAAACGCACAGAACAATTGCAGTATCACGCAAGAAAGGTTGCGCTATTCCCGCATTGTAGCGCTCTATAAGAAATCTCAAAAAGCGCGGTGCGATTCTGGAATCTCGTAAATTCCTAAAACGCGCGTTACATATACACGCGGGACAAACTCAAAGATCATGAGGGACACATAATCTTTGAAAACAAACATTTTTCAAATTGACCTGTAGAAAAACAATTTCCTTTCCATTCAATTAAAAATCTAACCGCAATTTTTCTTCAAGTCATGAGGATTTTGTCAAAAAACTTTATTTTTCCAAAAATCGGCTAGCCCCCACACCCCACTACTAGAATTCAAATGATGTGTCCCTTAAATATATACAAATATAAGCTCGGCAGCATCTCTTTTGACCTAGTTGCGAATTTACCTTGCTGCGTCTTCAACATGACAACAGTAGCATCTTTGCTGGACTGCATCGAAATCGAACACTATGATGATTATTTCCCAACAGTCATCATGATGTGGTGAACATAGGAGTCGCCTCCTGCCTGTAAACAAACCAGATGGCAAGCTAAGAACTTCAGACCTAGTCATCCAGGGTGTTCAGCTGATTTAAGTGTCGGCATGGAGGCAGGACTCGTCATTGCTAAATGCGGCGCAGGATATTGACTCAGTCACTTCCCTAATGCAATGTTAACGCCATTTACGTTTTATCGTCGTTTCACTGGACTGTGAGAGTTTCTAACTAGCCCAAAAGACCAACGTCAGGTTCTATTTATGAAAGACACTATATGAGGTTCATGGATTATTTTTTCATGATAATTTAACTAATTATTTTCTTGTACCTGCACGATATGGTAAGATTATACTAACATATGTTTATTATGTCCATCTTTGTTTTGTTTGTTCCACAGGTTACTATACAAACATATTTTCACAGGAGTTTGGGAGCCCATCCACGGCAATTAACCTATGAGCTAGTATTACTCTACGAATGGTAGAATACTGCATAGACGGAGAAAATGGCCCCCAGTCCTTCCGTCTTTGCTGGAGCTATAATAGCCCTTGACCTCAGTACCAATGTGAAGTTCAAACATAAGCAGCTGATCAGGAAAACTGTCACAGATCATGGAGGAACCATCTCCTATATCATCAACAAGAAGGTTTGTCAAGGAGGTTTATGACCCCACCATGCTTGTCAAATTCATGTTCACATTGTAAGCAGACTCCATTTACAGTAATGAGGGATGAATTCCACCGGATTTTATTTTCAGTGCACACATGTGGTGACGAGTAATTCCAAGGCTGAAGATCCATCTTACAAGTGTTCCACTGCCTTGAAGCTCAACATCCCTGTGGTGTCTTGTGAATACTTGCAGGCTTGTGTCGATAAGGGCACCTTGATAGACACTGACCCATATACTGTACATGGTGTGACTAAGAATGAGAAGTTTAGCTCCGGAAAAATCTGTGGTATGTCATTTACTTATAAATTAAAACCATTTGACAAATAGTTGTATAAGTAACTTGACCATTCGCCAGTAACTAAATCAATTCAATGAACCACTTTGAACTAATGGATTGCTAAATGCTCTTCTTGTTTGTGTTTTGTACCTGACCTGCATCAATACACCTGCGCTGTTTCTTGTTCTATGGTTTAGCAACAAATAACCAAAATACGGGAGGTGTTAAGAAGGCCAGTAGTGTGAATGTCCACTCCATCAGATGCTGGCTGTTCGGAGACAAGAATGCCCCATCATATGATGAACTTGACTACCAAATCGTCAAAAATGTCCTCCTCAAGGTATCTACAAGATTCATACTAACCCCATACAAATCTAATGAAACAGCTCTTTTACTTATCTTATAAGTAATGGATTTCATAGCCACATGTGTACTATAGTGCTCTAAATTTACATAATCTCTTACGTCCAATTAAAAACAGCGAAGCCACATGTTTGACTATGACGAGTATGCACAATATTTACTTGATCTCTTGATCTGGTGTTTGCTACAGAAAGACAACAAGAAGACAAAGCAGACCGACTTCTACGACCTTGAGTTGCACGTTGACACCAGTGGTGGCTCCCCCCACTACAGGGTGTATTCACATCAAGGCTCCACCAGCATGACCCAGGTGACATCTTCATCCCCATATGGCTTCCTGATAAATATGGTGTGATAAAACTTACTTAGATTTTCATCTCAATGTCATGTGTTGGTTGTGCAGGACAAGGAAATGGGGAAGAAGGAGTGTCGCTATACTCTGTCTGCTACGGAGGCTCTGGCTGTGTATGGCAGACTCTTTGAAGTTCACACTGACAGCCCAAATAATTACACAAAGACTCAGGAATTTCTCTCCCATAACATTGGATCTGATAAGTTGAAGAAGGTACTCCTAGAACAAATACTTGTCTGGCTATTTGCAAAGATACTGTTATTAATAATTCTTTAAGACTTCCAATGATCCACAAATCCATCTTCCATGAATTATGTTGGTTGAACCAGTAGCAGTGGACAGTTGGTGACGATGTAAGTGAAGGTGTGAAAGACCTCATGGAACATATCTGGCAAGAGGCACATGGAGAACTTGAGCTGATATTGGCTGTTCCTATCAAAACTATCAAAGCCGATCAGGTGATTATTTTTATCAAAAAATCCTGCTAATGTCTGCACTTACATGATGACTATGAGCTGGTAATTTTCTCTTGTATTTTGTTGACATGGTTACATCTGTGATGCTCTTACCTTTGATGCTATAGGTGGAGAAGGCTGAGGCTATTCTCATGGAGGTGAAGGGGGCAATAAAAGAAGGTGAAGGTCATGACAGTAACAAGCTGGTTGAGTTGAGTAAGGCCTTCTACGATGCCCTGCCTCACAAATCCACTCACATGACATCTCTGCTGGACATGAAGACCGTCGCTAGGAAGCATGACATGTGTCAGGTGACCTTTCACAACCCACGTGAATTTGTATTTAACAAACAGTTTATACACTATACAACAGCTTTCCCATTTTCTCCTTAACTTCAACTTCCCTCACCCATATATTCCCATCACCTGTTTGGTGACATACAAAAGGCTCCAGCAATTGTTTGCATCATGCCAGTGTATGATGAATATAACTTAGTGAAATCCTCTGAGAGACTTCTTAAAGGGAGCTTACATGCTTGTTTTACAGTTGGTTAATGACATGATCTTGGTCAGTGAAGCCACGGACTGGTCGATTAGGGGCTCGGTCGAATCCAAATACAGGGCCCTGAAATGCCATATTCAACAGCTGTCTGAGGATCAGGCGGAATTTGAAGAAATCCAACAATATGTTATTGACAAACAAATAGGGTAATGTTCTGCATTAGTGAATGAAGAGACTTGAAATCACAGAAATATCATATCTTGATACTGAAAAGTTTTTAGGAGCTTTTCAGCCTATGTGTATTTTTTACATCCCCTTTACAGAGAGGAAGTGATAGAGGTTCAGAAGGTGTACAGAGTTCATAGGGGGGTTGAGGTAGCTCGCTACCAGAGAACCTCGTCCCTTCACCATCTTTTCCATTCTTCCAGCATACACAACTTCGTGGGGATCCTCTCAAGGTGTATATCACAGTTCACAAGTCATGATGTGTGGTTACCTCTGATGCTTTATGTCGGAAAATTTACTTATATACTTATATGATGTTTTGCTTAACTGATTCCCTCAGGGAGATGTTGAGTTCATGATGACTTGAAGTTACTGACATTATGATCACTCCTCTCACTGTTTGATGTTGTTGCGGAGCAGAGGTTTGCTGCTGCCAAAAGTGGTGGTCGATGACTTTGGTGGTGTGAGAACCGATGCTGGCATGCTGGGTAGTGGCATATACTTTGCAGATACCCCCACGTAAGTCGATCAAACACGTATGATCTGTCAAGAAAGAGAAATAAGTGGTTTTGTTTGTAGGAAAGCATTATTATAAACATTCAGAGTTTCCCCACGTCCACTATCACTTCCATGTGTATTATCAAGAAATGGAAATGTTTTCTTTTACCAGAGGTGTCTTGAAAGAGTCAAAATTTGTTGCTTTGTTCACAGTACCAGTGCAAAATATTCAAGCACTTCCAAAACTAAAGGTACCAGACTGATGCTAATGTGTGAGGTGGCATTGGGCAATGTGAAGCAATTCTATGAATTTGACAAGGAACTGACTTCGCCCCCTGAAGGCTATAACAGCTGCCAAGGTGTCAGACATACAGAGAGTACCCCTTCTTCATTTAAGGTATGATCGGCCCACAATGTAGTTGTAAACTGAGTCATGTCATGTGAAGCATTGACCTGTTCACCCCTTGGTTCTGTGTCAGGATGACGAGTATGTCATCTACGACCCAGCCCAGTATTGCCTTCGCTACTTGGTGGAGTTCACGTTGCCTGGAGACTCGCCTCAGCAGCTCACTCCTCTCTCCATCCCTGATCATATAACACCCCAAATTCATGATGACATGGAAATCGGTGACTATATTTTCATCTCTAGTTTGTACTCCGGTCTTTTAATTGGCAATGACTCACAGATTTCATAAAATGAAATAAAGAACCCATCTCAGACGAACATTGACAATGATGAGGTGTTTGTTGATAATAGTGACCAAAATAAAGGTGCCTATATGTTTCAGTTGGATTGGGAGATGTACAAGACATTGACGATCCTTTGACTAAGGTTGGGGCAGGTTTGCTTTCAACAGCTGATGCACCAGTACCTTTGAAATCTGTGCACGTCAGAGCCAAACTACTTGATCTTGCTGCTCAGGTAAGGTGTCAATAATTTAATGATGATGGTCAAGTAGGCATGTGGTTAACTGTAGTACACAGAAAGGAATATCATTGATGATAATGCCATTATAGCAATGTGGTTGATCATAATGCCCTGATAGCAATGTGGTTGATGATAACGCACTGATAGCAATGTGGTTGATCATAATGCCCTTATATCAATGTGGTTGATCATAATGCCCTGATAGCAATGTGATTGATAATAATGCCCTGATAGCAATGTGGTTGATCATAATGCCCTGATAGCAATGTGGTTGATAATAATGCCCTGATAGCAATGTGGTTGATCATAATGATGATGATAATACCCTGATAGCAATGTGGTTGATCATAATGCCCTGATAGCAATGTGGTTGATGATAATGCACTGATAGCAATGTGGTTGATCGTAATGCCCTGATAGCAATGTGGTTGATCATAATGCCCTGATAGCAATGTGGTTGATGATAATGCCCTGATAGCAATGTGGTCGATCGTAATGCCCTTATAGCAATGTGGTTGATCGTAATGCCGATGATAATGCACTGATAGCAATGTGGTTGATCATAATGGCCTGATAGCAATGTGGTCGATCGTAATGCCCTTATATCAATGTGGTTGATCGTAATGGCGATGATAATACCCTGATAGCAATGTGGTTGATCATAATGTTCTGATTGCAATGTGGTTGATCATAATGCCCTGATAGCAATGTGATTGATGATAATGCCCTTATATCAATGTGGTTGATCGTAATGACGAAGATAATACCCTGACTGCAATGTGGTTTATCATAATGCCCTGATAGCAATGTGATTGATGATAATGCCCTTATAGCAATGTGGTTGATCGTAATGTCCTGATTGCAATGTGGTTGATGATAATGTCCTGATTACAATGTGGTTCATCGTAATGCCCTGATAGCCTTGTGGTTGACCTGAAAGCATTTGGGTTGATAATAATGCCCTGATAGCTATGTGGTTGATCTTAATGCTCTGATAGCAATCTGATTGATGACAATGCCCTGATAACAATGTGGTTGGTTGAATGCCCTTAAAGCAATATGGTTGATCATAATGCTCTGATAGCAATGTGGTTGATTATAATACCCTGATAGCAATGTGGTTGATGATAATGCCCTGATAGCAATGTGGTTGATCGTAATGCCCTGATAGCAATGTGGTTGATCGTAATGCCCTGATAGCAGTGTGGTTGATTATAATGCCCTGATAGCAATGTGGTTAATGATAATGTCCTGATTGCAGTGTGGTTGATCGCAATGCCCTGATTGCCTTGTGGTTGATCATAATGCCCTGAAAGCATTTGGGTTGATAATAATGCCTTGATAGCTATGTGGTTGATCGTAATGCTCTGATAGCAATCTGATTGATGACAATGCCCTGATAACAATGTGGTTGGTTGAATGCCCTTAAAGCAATATGGTTGATCGTAATGCTCTGATAGCAATGTGGTTGATGATAATGCCCTTAGAGCAATGTGGTTGATCGTAATGCCCTTATATCAATGTGGTTGATCATAATGTGGTTGGTTTATGATTAGTGATGGTGCACTGCTGGTTATTCATTGATGAGAGCATGTGTTTGTCCTGTCCAGGTCGTTGTTCTGCAAGAGTACACAAATGATAACAACATCCCCATTGAGGCCAAGTATGTGTTTCCTCTCGGTGACATGGCTGCCGTTTGTGGCTTTGAAGCTTTCATCAATGGCAAGCATATCGTAGGTGAAGTTAAAGAGAAGGAAAAGGCTCACAAAGAGTACAAAGAAGCTATAAGTGAGGGTCATGGAGCATATCTCATGGACCAGGACAAAGAAAGCCCTGTAAGTACAAGCTAGCACCGGCATAGTATCCTTCACGTCACCACAAGATTTTGGAATATTATACCATATTTTGTAATATATTGCAATTTTTTCTGTATGCATGTGTCTGTTGTTGTTTTTGTTTGTGATATTCTCCATCCATGAGGCCCTCTGTCATCACTTGTTTGGTGTGCGTGTGGAACAGGATGTGTTCACTGTCAGTGTTGGGAACCTCCCCCCTAAAGCCAGTGTACTTATCAAGATCACCTATGTATCTGAGATCCTGGATGGATGGAGAAAATATAATCTTCTCTGTGCCCGGCAGTGTTGCCCCCTGGAAGAAAACAGCAGGCCTTGATGATGTTACTCAGGTATAAGACATGTACATGGTTTGACAATTTCATATTGTGTATATATTCAACTATACAGAGTCACTTATTATTTGAGACCATCTGTTTTACATGTTGCTTGTTGATGATATCAAACCAAAATGGGATGGGGATTAATGCATCTCAAATAATATATGTTATCAAATGAATAACTTTCTTTTGTTTTTTGTTGAAAAGACTGATTTGGAAACAATGAAAATAGATAAAGATGAACAGAAAGAAGTAAGCATCCAGGTTACTATGGAAATGCCCTTTGACATTAGGTCGATTACCTGCCCCACACACAAAGTGAAGATGAAGGTAACAAATGCATGCTGGGAATGTCTATATGGCTTACTCTCTCTCTCTCTCTGACATATGTTCACCTGAGTTCTAATACCTGTCCACATGCATATTGTGTATCAGCGGACTGCGTGCAAAGCCGTAGTACAGCTGGAGAAGAACCAGGGACTTGATGAATCTGGTTTTAAGCTCATTGTGGCGCTGGCTGAAATTCATGTTCCACGCATGTGGGTTGAAAAGCATCCTGAAAAAGACACGCAGGTGAGTGTCTAATTGACCTAAATGTTCATAAGTTAATTAGCTATGCCTCATAAAATATTATTGTAATATGTGTTGATTGCTGGTCATCATATCCACTTATTATCAACCATTCTTATTTATTGTTTTGTTTAATTCTAATGCATACATAACTCTTGTTTGTGGCATCAAGTCAACTTTATACTCTCTTACAGGCCTGTATGCTGACTTTCTACCCAGAATTTGAAGCTTCACCCTCATCAATGCCTGAGGTCATTTTTCTTCTGGACCTCTCTAACTCCATGAAAGGTGGGTCTGTGACTCAGGCCAAGAAGCTGCTGCTGCTTGCTCTACATCACCTGCCAGACAACTACCTTTTCAACATCATCTCATTCGGCACAAGTAAGGTTAATTAATTGGCTTAAATATTCTATAGCCTTTTCCAATCAGATATAATGACACAAATTATACTAATGGATAATTCTATATTGCTGGCTGCATTATGAATCATTGTTCTATTTCTGTTTATTTGATGCCCTATACTGTCTTCAGGCTTTGATGAACTATTTCCATGCAGCAAAACAAAGTCAAGAGCTTCCACAAAAGCAGCGACTGCATTCATCCAGGTCAGTCATCTCTTTATGCAATAGCAGATCCTGTGATGATTGGTGTTTCATTACATCCCTTATCCATTGTGTGATGATTGGTGTGTCACTACACCCCTTATCCATTGTGTGATGATTGGTATGTCAATACATCCCTTATCCACTGTGTGATGATTGGTGTGTCACTACATCCCTTATCCATTGTGTTATGATTAGAGTGTCACTACATCCCTTATCCATTGTGTAATGATTAGTGTATCACAACATCCCTCATCCATTTTGTGATGATTGGTGTGTCACTACATCGCTTATCCATTGTGTTATGATTGGTGTGTCACTACATCCCTTATCCATTTTGTGATGATTGGTGTGTCACTACATCCCTTATCCATTGTGTTATGATTAGTGTGTCACACATCATCCTTTTGTGATCCATTTTGTGATGATTGGATGTGTGTCACTACATCGCTTATCCATTGTGTGATGATTGGTGTGTCACTACATCCCTTATCCATTGTGTGATGATTGGTGTGTCACTACATCGCTTATCCATTGTGTGATGATTGGTGTGTCACTACATCCCTTATCCATTGTGATGATTGGTGTGTCACTACATCGCTTATCCACTGTGTGATGATGGTGTGTCACTACATCCCTTATCCATTGTGTGATGATTGTGTGTCACTACATCCCTTATCATTGTGTGATGATTGGTGTTTCATTACATCCCTTATCCATTTTGTGATGATTGGCATGTCCCAACAGGAGGCCCAGGCTGTTATGGGGAGCACTGAGGTGTACCAGCCCTTACATGCCTACTTCCAGCTGGCCCCAGACACTTCAGTGAGAAACATATTTCTGGTCTCAGATGGCCACATTAATAATGACACAAGTGTACTTGATGCCATGAGAAGAAGCTGCCAACATACCCGTGTCTTCACCCTGGGTGTCAGGTAAACCTTCACGAGCAATATGCCTCAACATCATTCAGCCCACATTTAGATTCTCAATATTATCATGCTTGACTTTCAAGGCTATAGGTCACAGTTTGCATTCCAATGTTATCAAAGCTAGAGATGAAATGATATTAATGAGGCCAAGTCCAATTACCCTTGCAACCTCATCTATGGCTGCCATTATATAACCTTGGATACATAAAGCCAGAATGAAATTCTTTCATTTCTTTTCACAGTGAAACGGCTAACAAGCATCTCCTGCGCTCCATGGCATCTGCAGGGGCAGGGGCTTATGAGTTCTTTGACAACAAGACAAAATCTAAGTGGGAAGGAAAGGTGAAAAGTCTGTTGATGTTGGCAGGCCAGCCGGGGTTGACATCAGTGTGTGTAGACTGGCAGCAACATGATGAACCTGCCCCTGTACAGGCCCCCTGTCAGCTCTCTGCATTATTCAACGGTTCAAGACATGTCATTTATGGCTTTGCCAACAACACAACCATGGTATGCATGATGTTGAAGGTTGCCAACCAGTATCAATTAAATGTCTGTGTGTATATATAAGCTAATGATGACAGCTGTTGTAATTCAGGTAATGATGACAGCTGAATTGAATATAATGCATATTCATGAATGTGCAATGAATGATCAACTCGCTATGGATACAGGCCACATTAAAAGCAGTGATTGACAACCAGGAAATATCCACTGTAGTCTCAACCAGTGACCTCAACATCACTAGTGGTAAAACCCTCCACCAGTTGGCAGCACGGGCAGTGATTCGTGACTGGGAGGATGGTTCTTTAGCCATTGACAGACTGGAACACGTGGTACGTTACAGTTGTGGCAAACGTTTACTGTGTCATTGCAATATATGCCGCTGTTGACCTTCACTTGTGTGTTTTCTCCAGATAACAAAGAAGAACCGCAAAGAGTACATTATCCAGCTGAGTGTTGATCACTCTATTGTAACCCAATTCACCAGCTTTGTTGCAATTGAGAAGCGTACAGAGGTATGATGTGTTCCAGTTCCGCTCACATGTTTGTGTTATATGACTGTAGTAACCTATTTAGACATCAATCATGTATGATACATTGTTACAAATAGATTGAGTTCATATTGTCCTCTCGTAGCAGGAAGATACATTTCTACCAAGTGATCCTAGGATAGAGGAGTTGGTAGACGCTGAAGACATTGACATTTTGCCCTATATGGGATGGGAGCAGTCTGGCAAAGCAGTACAAATGGATTATGCCAGTAAGTGGCACATTGTGTCAATATGGCTTGCAGAATGTTATTAATACACTTGCTAGCACCTTTAGACATAGATAGTCTGATGGGATCTCATGTTAGATAGGTTATCAATGATTTTTTTACAGGTCACATCCACAAATAAAGATAATGTGAATCTGATTTGAGCGGGCTTTAGTTTTGAGCCCTACAGGAAGACAATTATCTCTGCATTTTGAGTAAACATTCACTGGGTTCAGGGCTACTGCATCTTCAACGAAAGCTCATGAACTGCAGGACATGCCGGCAAGCGACCGAAGCGCTCGGTTGTTTGCAGCGTTCTTGCAGGTGTATCATTAATATTTAATCCATGCAAATTGTTCACTTGCCACCCGTGCCAGTTTTTACCCATCATTGGCAGACAGGCGGGTGTAAGTTTCAATCTATGTGATTCATTTGAGATGGCATGTTTTTTTTAAAGCACATTAATTTTGACAGCACTTTTCTTATAAAGCAAGGTAGCTGCCCCAAATTACACATGACCCCATTTATATTTATTGCTCTTTATAAGTTAAATCCAGCCCTGCATGACCTTTGACCCCTGAGTTAATTATTGACTACTACTACTGTTTCTATGTAATCAGATGACCTATTGAAATTTCTTTCAAGCCAATTTGTAATCTGGTTGGACCTTAGATTGGAGAGGTCGCCCTCAAATAAGAAATATCTGGAATGTTAGGAATGTGCTTACCAATACATTAGAGCCTATCTTTCTCTTGTGTGGTTCAATCACTTGAACAAGGTGACATTCTATGATCCTTTTAAATGTGTCCTTGAATACTATGTACAATGTTTTGTTAACAAAAATGGAAACAAAATGAAAATTGCACAAAATCTCTGCAAAATGCGTATTCAAAGCATTCTCAAACACTGTTAAAATGGACTTAATGTGTGTTTTGTGTTTACCAGATGTAAGTATGGCCAGTGGTGAAGCAGACTATTGTGCCCCTTGAAGATGATGTGTACGATGAGCTCTGCGATCGATTTCTATTCCGGTACGTTAAAGCTGTTCTTGAAGGATTAATCTTATCATATTTCATCGTGATCCATGGCATGATGAATCTAAGAAAAACTGTCTGGGTCATATAGCTGTGTTGACTGTGGTTTACTTTTTAGTTCTTCTCTTGAGCATTCACTATAGCTCGGGGGTCTTTCAAACCATCCATCCATTCGTAACTTTTGGTGACACGATTTCTTATTATTGTTGCTGTTCAGCAGAAATTATCATAGACCATTGCTCTGGCATCCATCCATCAGCTTATAAACTTTGATGGCACGTTTTGTTATTTAGCAAGCTGGCAGCCCCACAGCATGCGCAGACTTCACTTATGACAATATGTCTTTGCAAACTAAATATTAGCTCTGTCAGATCTATGACCCCTGAGTTATCAATGCAAACTGATAAGCAAATCTCATGTTCAATGCATACTTGATTGGTAATTGAAATTGTTGTTTCTTAACAATCAGAATACCTACTGCCATTTCCTTCTAGCCAAAATTATAATGTCTGGAGAGACATGTGATTGGAGAGGTTATCAATGACCTTGACACTATTTTCAAGGTCACAAACACAAAAAATATCTTATAACCTGAAAACTCAATTTATACCGACTGAAATTAGCCCTGCATGATGGTTTAACCCTGAGTTATTTAAGAAGAACATCTCTAGTATTATGTAAGTCCAATGAAGAATAATTAATGATGACACGTTTCTTATTAATCACGCTGGACCCCTCTGATGTTGATGGCTCATTGCCAATCTAAGGTCCCATCAGATTACAAGTTGGCTTAATTGAAAGTTCAATAGGTCTTCTGATTACTTAGAAACAGCAGTTCCATTTTCCCTTTGGGCTTACAGTGTACAAAAGAACTGTCAATAATTAATTCATGGGTCAAAGGTCATGCAGGGCAGGAGTTTACTTAATAAAGAGTTATTTACATAAAATTTATTTTTAAAAACTCTTGTACAATGTAAAGCCAGTGAGGAATAATGTTCGATGGCACATTTTAAGCTCTGCTGTTTAGCAAACAAAGCTTATCGCATACCCTCTCTCCGGTGTCTGTCTGTATGTCAGTTCTTCTGGCTGTGTCTCTCAGTAAAGACTATTAATGATGATAAAATCTGTTCTGTATACCTTTGACCCCCAAGTTATTAAGGAAATCTTACACAGTATTTAAACCTTATTTAGCATCATGTTTTAATCTTCTACATCCTGTATTGAAGATCATGTCAACAGTTACAAAGTTTCTAGGCTTATTGCCCTCTAGTTCGCGATATAATCTTGAGCTTAAACACGGTGTGTACAATTGCGTCTCCTATGTCGTTGATATTATTTTAATGATAAGGTCTTACATTGATAAAGAATTGAGAGAAGCTCTGAATGGAGACATTATTTATGTTGTGTGTTTCACAGAGGAAAGTGACGATGAATATGGATATATTGATATTCAGCCGAATACTAGATTAAGATTTGATGGTGAGTCAGATCATTTACTTAAAGGATTGTTTTCATTGTGTGCCATTCATTTCCATGTCTGGGTCATAGTTCATAAATGTAAGGAGAGGCATTTATATCATGCGCAGGGATGTAATGGGTGGACAGTTTTAGAACGAAACATACATCAATCCATTGTAATATTGTTTTAATTTCTCATGAAAATTCATTCTGCTTCTATGAAAACTGCAATATTGATTAAGTGTGCCATCTGCAATATGCTAAGCGTGGGACATTCAATAATCGTACAAGAATCGCTTTTTTAAAGATTGTGCCCATCGCAGTATAGAAGATCACATTCCTGATGACATTGACATGGAGGATACTGTTGTGATGGACATGGGTTCATATTTGACAAAGGCTGGCTTTGCCGGGGAAGAGCTACCACGGGTTGCTATACCGTCAGCTGTAGGACGTCCCAGGCACCAAGGCGTCATGGTTGGAATGGGTCAGAAAGATGCCTATGTAGGCTATGAAGCTATGGGTGGAAAAGACATGGCACCTGAATTAAGTGAGAATCAGTTTATTATTTTTACCCCTGAAACCCTAACAGAACCAATAATGTAGTCTCCCCTTTGATCCAGCATCCGTCGTCCGTCCATCTGTAAACTTTGGGTGGAACGTTTTCTCATTCAATTTATAAAGCTACCATCCAAAAATTTCACATTAACCTCTCGTAAGATGATGGCCCCTTGCAAACCAAAAATTGACCTTCACGACCTTTGACCCATGAATTATAGTGTTAAAGAAAAGAAATTCCTTAGTGCTATACAATATATTGCTATATCTTGTTACCAAATTGCAGAGTCAAAGAAAGAAAGAACAAAGAAACAAAGGACGTCTAAGTCAGCGTTAACATATGAGAGTGAAGATAATTGTGAAGAACCTGAACCAACACTACCACCACCACAACTACAACAACAACCACCAACACCACTAAGATTAGTACAACAATCACTACGACCACTACAACAACCACCAAAGCCACTTGGAGCTTTTGCCCAACGACCACCACCACCTTCCGTATGTATTGCCCCACCACCGACATCACGTGCCCGAGTTTATGTACAACCACCACCACCTGCCCAAGATTTTGTCCCACCAACCACATCATTTGGAGCTTTAGAAGCAACACAACCACCACCACTGCCATCACCACCATCACAACACTCACGTGCCTTAGGTTCTGTATTAACACCACCATCATTTGCACCACCACCACCACCATCTGCCCAATCTCCCATGGGACTAGCAGCATCGGGCTTTGCACCACCACCACCACCACCACCACCACCATCTGCCCAATCTCCCAAGGGACTAGCAGCATCAGGCTTTGCACCACCACCACCACCACCATCTGCCCAATCACCCAAAGAACTAGCAGCATGGGGCTTTGCACCACCACCACCACCATCTGCCCAATCTCCCATGGGACTAGCAGCATCAGGCTTTGCACCACCACCACCACCACCACCACCATCTGCCCAATCTCCCATTGGACTAGCAGCATCGGGCTTTGTACCACCACCACCACCACCACCATCTGCCCAATCTCCCAAGGGACTAGCAGCATCAGGCTTTGCACCACCACCACCACCACCATCTGCCCAATCACCCAAGGAACTAGCAGCATGGGGCTTTGCACCACCACCACCACCATCTGCCATGGGACTAGCAGCATCAGGCTTTGCACCACCACCACCACCACCACCACCACCACCACCATCTGCCCAATCTCCCATGGGACTAGCAGCATCATGCTTTGCTGCCCCATCTCAAGGGGTAGCAGTACCAGAGTCAGCCCTACCACCTGCCACACGTCTAGGACAAGCTTTGATTGATGTCACCCCAGCAAGTATGTGCCCTAAGCCATCACATCACATGACAAGGTCTGTTGTGTTACCCGATGCTACTGAAACATCACATAACCGTAGACTTTCTCCAGTTTATATGCCCACTACTCTCGGCCCCGGCGAACAAGACGACCCTCTCATGCACATGACTAGAAGTGGCACTTCTCCCAAGCCCATTGCTTATATGGAGTATACCAGCTTCCTGAATCGTGAAGCCTTGCTTGATGATATACGTGGCAAAGCAGCAACAAAGTCTTCACCTGCTGCTGAAGTGCACCAAATGGAGACAACCAGGAACCAGAACCAGGAGCGGAAGAAGCGCTCACCACACAGGTACTCATCAACAAACTTGGTACTTCAAATGGAACAAGTGAATTCACTACCTACCTATACAATGCATCTTCAATGTCTAACTTCAAAGTATATCGAGTAATGAATATGATGTGATGATGGCTAAGGAACAGTTCATACTTTTCTGCCAGGCTGAACTATCTGGGGTGGGAAATATGTCTTTCATCAAACTTCTCTTACAGGGGGCTTTTGAAATCTATTCAGGTGGAGGATCACATGAATCTTGATCAGTCATGTTGGTTTGAGGGAGATAATGAAATCTATATTAATGTGTGTGGATAGTATAAGTCTCAGTCAATGGCATTCGTAGAAACAAACTTTCCCAAATAGATCAAGAATGTAGTTTCGCCTATATGGTTTGATCTCCATGAACAATGCAGTTGAATTGAGTTGATTTGTTATCTCTTCATCAACAGGAAAGGAGTGGAAAAGTATTCATCATCTTCTTTATCAAAGACTTCTGGTACAGATCAACTTGACTTTTTAATGGATGCGGATTCGGAACAGGAAGATTCTCCTAAGTTGCAGTCAATATATGGTATCCACTTTGGTATGGATGAATCTGATAAAGAAGATAAGAGGGATTTGGATATATTTAATACCAATCCTTATGTCAGGCAAGGTAAATAAAATGTTCTCTGTGATTCCTTCATACAACTGGAAAGGAACTACGAGCAGGGTATGTCTTGGGTGAACTAGCCAGTATCTGGCAATGTTTTAATTGATTTTGATTTCATAAATTGATTGCAGATTCAGCATCTGTCTTGGACTCGGAAGGCTACCACAGTGGATGTAGTACTCCAATACCAGTTGTTTCATTGGGAAGATCACTCTTGCTCCCACTTAATCTTCACAAGTTGCAGGATTTTCAAGATTCTGTGAGCACAGCCAATTATCCTTCATATCAATCCATGGGCGATGTATATGTGAATCAATGTGGCCACCACAGGTTTATTACTTATCAACATCCCCCCACCCCAATACTCATCAATTTTTATATTACTTGCTCAAGCTATGGTGGGGAGAGGCATGCACCATGAATTGATGGATTTATATGGATGTGTTTTATGCATGTTACTATAGTAATTGCTGAACAGTCTGTGAAAAACAATTGATATAAAAGCTATGACTTTTCAATAATTGTAACAGTTCAATATTGGCTAATACTGGTATTTAGGTGTGCAGTTTCTAAAAATTAAATGCGGAAAAGGCATTTTGATCGATACTTGATCAACAAACAAGCCGCCAAGTTAAAGTGCTCTTTGATGTCAAGATTAAAAAATCTACATAGTGATAGTTGGGAAGTTATACAAACCATAATCATTGATACCATGCATTGAATTAATTTTGTCATTGATTCATCAAACCCATCAATGGTCCAGTGTTTGATGTTGTGTTGCTTAGGAAGGGGCCTTTCCATTCAGTACTAGTCTCAGTACTAAGCTTGCCATTGATGGAGAAGCCTGTATGACCATTCTAAATGACGCTGGCCTGCGTTCTCTAGGTAAAGTGTGGGTTTGTTTTTACTTGCTTTTACCTCACAACCACAAGACACTCAGCACCAGTATTTATGAAGTATCGTTGATTATTGACTTCAGGCGTTAAGACCTCCGATGACATCCTACGCTTGGTATCCACCATGATCGTGCTGGTGAGAATAATGCAACTCCTTAGAAGAAAACACCCCAATGTCGACCAGGCACTACAGCTGAGCATGCCGTTTATCACAGGCAGGTCCACATCCACTTCTGCCATCCAGGATGCATTAACAAGCGAAACATCAATCAAGCTTTTGGTCCAGAAATCATTTGCATTCATCACCTCTGTTGATAATAAGCACCCACTGATACCCTCCACTTTGGAACTGGGTCATTCATGGGAAGAATTTGTGTACAGGATTTTGGAAGTTTGATTGAATTTCTTCCTCTCTGTAATATTAATACTTTTCACATTTTATCTCCTAACTATATGGTTGTTATTCTAGAACTACAGATTGCTAATCTTAAACTTGTTCAGCTAATCTTGTTTATCCAATTCATACAGTTATTGCAGTAGCCAAATTCAAGTTTGATTGAATTTCTTCTTCTCTCTGTAATATTAATACTTTTCACATTTTATTTCCTAACTACATGGTTGTCATTCTAGAACTACAGATTGCTAATCTTAAACTTGTTCAGCTAATCTTGTTTATCCAATTCATACAGTTATTGCAGTAGCCAAATTCAAGTTTGATTGAATTTCTTCCTCTCTGTAATATTAATACTTTTCACATTTTATTTCCTAACTACATGGTTGTTATTCTAGAACTACAGATTGCTTATCTTAAACTTGTTCTGCTTATCTTGTTTATCCAATTCATACAGTTATTGCAGGAAATATCAATATTCAAGGAAATATCAATACTGTGCAACAACAGCATTGCCACTATAATATGCCGATTTTGATGTCATCCAATTTTTGCATTCTCTGATTGTCAACATAGTCTATTTCTAATACATTATTAAATTAATTGGTGCATATTCATAGAGGCAAAATGTACTACATTGTCTCGTATTCAGCGCTGTCAACGAAGAAAATCAATTATTGGTGGAGTTAAATTGGTAAAATATTTTATCTGTTGATTTATGATTGATCAAGTGTTGCTCTTGCATTGTTGTTTTTAGTATAATTGTCAAATGCTTTTAATTAAATGCAAACTATATTGCAGATCATCATGTCAATTAATTAATATAAATAGTCAGGACCAGGATGAAATTAATAAATAGAGGCCAAAAGTAGCCCAACAGATTTTCTATTAAAGGGGTTAAAGGTCATGCAAGGTTTTAGTTAGCAAGGAACTAAAAACCTTAGAGGGGTCCATGTGTAATTTGGAGTTACCTACTTGCTTTATTAGAAATCTGCTAACAAAGATGCATCAGATTCACACATCTTTATTAGTGGTTGTGACCTTTTCAATATGGTATAAGTCACTGGTGACCTCCCTTATGTAAATTCCCACCAAACATACCATGTCAAAAGGTGGTAGCGAGTGTATTCATAACATTCTACCATATTGACAAAAACTCCAATGCAACAAATCCAAAGATTCCTTATTTTTAGCTGTGACCTTGACATGAGGGTCATTGATAACCTCTTCAAGTTAAGGTCTAACCAGATTTCACATTTTGGCTAGATGATCTAATTGCCAAGAAACAGCAGCATCAATTCCCCATTAAGTTAACATTCTGCACAAGATTTTTTATGTTTATTATCAAATACTTTTGAGTGAAAATCTGGCAGAGCTGATTAGTGGCAAAGAGATATTGACATAAGAGAATCCATGTATGATGTTGGGCTGCTAGCTATAGCAATATGTATCATCAAAGTTTACTAACAGATGGACAGGTAGACGCCAGAGCAATGGAGTATGATAAGCTCTGCTGAACAGCAAAGCAAAAATAACTCCAACATTTTGTGATTATTTATGAGTATGAATGAATACAGTAATGACAGCCAAGATCAAACAAGGTGCAAACAAGAAGCATCTGTTTAATTAACAAGAAACATAACAGCCACATACACATCTTATGCAGTCATGATGCTGCATGTTGGCCTGATGCAATTCGCACATGAAGCTTGATCACATATACCATCATACAACATACTCGTGTCCCTCATAAACACAGCAAAGAGGTTCTGACCCTCATTTCTCTGTCTCCAAATCATCACTGCCAAATACCCAGATAGATATTTTTGGCGAACCCCAAAACCAGCCATTTGAACAGAATTTTTGGATTTTTGGCCATCTGGATTAAAGAATGTGATCTGATGATGGGAGGTGAGATAATGGAAAGCAGACTCATCAAGACGATCCCGGGCACGCCAACACTCGGTGTGGATGTAGCTCCCAGGAGCAATGTACATCTCGATGGAGTCGAGCACACCATCAGATGACTGGTCAGACAATGTCACCATGAAGCACTTCTGTTTATCATCCCTCTCACGACCAGCTATCACCCAGCCATGACGACCCTTATTATTTTTACGAGTCGCCAGCTTCCATTCATCAAGTTCCACAACTACACCATTCCCTCCAATACGATTTCCTGCTTTTGTGTCTCTGAGCAATTTCTCCTCACAAACTTCTCGACAGAAGTTGGCCCAGTCAACATTTGTTGCTGAACTGGTCCCCATCTCACGCTGAATTTGACCCTGAGTCAGACCCAATGTCCACAAATACGTTATCTCTAGAATTTCTCCAAGTGTGAGATTGGAGTTGGCGAACCAGGTACCATGCCTTATACTGATCCTGGTGTCATGTTTCAGAGGCACACTGGTACGGCATCTCCATTTGCGTTCATCACTGGTCACTGTTTTCGGGACGACCTGCAACTCCATCTTTTTGTAGCATTTGGGGCATCGTCTTTCACCAGGTAAATATTGGTACCGCATCAACCAATCAATTGTAGCATCTTTATTTGAAGTCAGTCTCATCAGTTTCTTTAATGTCATCTCCATGGGGTCAAAGTCGCCGTACCCCGCCTTTCTGGTATAACTCCCATGGCATGCTGATCGTGGACCAAGAGCCTCCGATGAGGTGGACAACTTTTTGGTGTTTGACTTGGACGATTTGGTTTGTTTGGTCCTCTTTTTCTTCTTTGACACAGGTTCATCATCATCATCATCATCATCATCATCTTCAAGTGAAGAAAATCCAAAGCCTTGCTGAAGTAAGATGTGTTCACGTGTTGTTGTTCGACTGCACCACTTGCGATCCAAAGGAACAACGTCGTCTTCCTCGCTCGTCTCTGGGTCACATTGCCTCACTTCAATACCTACCTTTTCCCCACTATCCACTTTCACCTCTACGGGCAAACTAGTTTGGGTATGAGCCAGGGACAAGGAATCACACTGCTTTTTGTTATTTTCCTGAGGTTCTTCTTCAATTGTAACTTCAATTAGAAATCCATCTGCACTACATATGTCGGAGTTACCTGACTGGTTCAGGGAACCGTTATCAGGCTTGATGCTGGTTGCATAATGGTTACTGTCACCTCTGCTGGGTAGATCTTCATCTAGGTAAAGGGCAGGTGTTGTTTTCTCACCTTCATCCCTATCTAACTTGGATTTACGTTCCCATCCTGAGAACATAAATGAGTCAAAGTAGTTCTGATCGCTAACGTTGCCACCATTTTCCTCCATTGTGACAGGCACCACTTGTATGACTATCTGAAGAAATAAGTCAAATGCTATGGATGAAGTTGTAAAGGTGTGCATTTTATCATGGGACAGACTTACCCAAAATTTTTGATAAGATAATATAAATATATATATATTTATACATATAAAAAATATATTTATATATATATAATATATATATATATATATATATATATATATATATATATATATATATATATATATATATATATATATACATACATATACATACATACACTTACGAGACGTTCAAAGGTAGTGACTTAGTCACCTAACCAGATACATGGCAAGATTCTTTAATAATTTTACATTTGGTATTTTGTGGTTGCATTCAAACTGTTCATATTATCTTACAGTGATTGATTAATTTGATGTTTACAAATAAGCTTTAGATATATTTGTTTTGAAAATTTGACTGTGTGAAGTTAGTTCTTATTGTAAATGAATTTTAAAAGCTCAAAACCAGATATTTCATCATATAAATAACATTTTACCCAAGTAGTTTTTTCTTATAATGCACAGTTATCACCTAAAAAAGTTAGCCTCTGAAAAATTTAAACCCAATTCATCATAAGGCCTATTGATTCCAATTGGGAAATTGCTCACAAATCTCTCTTGATGGAATTTTAGGTCAATTTTGCCATTGATATGCATTAAATTTGAAGTTAAACAGATGAATACAATGAGTGTTGCCATGTTTTTAAGTAGTCATTTACAAATAAGGCTCTACTTAAATGGCAACCATGCGATACACTGCCATCTATCTGGGCTTGCTCCACATCCCTGCAGCCAATGCATGTCTGATTAATTTTTGTTTGATTCCCGATCCTGAAAATCAAACCAAATTGTATGCATTAAGTTTACAAATGATTGAATAATTCAGTGATTTTTTTTTACATTGAAAGCTGTTGGATTTTTCTGCAATCACTTGTAAAAATTGCTCTAGGTGATGAAGTTAGTCTGAGAAGTACATTTTGCTTCCTAATTGGTTAGTGGTTGTGGTCAGCTAAAAACTGTTTGTCAAATATACTGTCAGAGGAAGAGGAGAGGAGATCTGCTAATTTTCTTTGCATTAAATGCAAATTGTTTAGAGTGATGGAGTTGCTAGAAGCCCTGGCAACATTAAGTCAATCAATTCATACTTGTAAAGGAAACCTGGTGACAAATTTCATGGTGTGGTTGGCATCAAACTAAGTTTAATTGCAACGATTTATCAAAGCCCAAGATCTTTGAAGCTATTGGTTACCCATAGTGATGTGCACACTAACAAGGTACTAATTGGAATGCACTAGCCGACTCAAAGTGTATGATGAGTTGGTCAGAGATCCCTTGACCCTGTGAAGCACAGAACGGACATATTGAGATCAAAGGACAGCAGCAGTCAGTAAAAACTGTTTTAGACTTTTATAAGCTGACTCTCATGCTTAATCATCAACATCACTTGCATTATTAGATCACAGACAGTTGAATATTCTGGCAAATATTCACAGACCATCTGCTATTTTGTAGAATCAAAGAGCTCTCAAAGAGCTGTGTAACTGTTTATTTGTATTCATTTTAGGGTGTTCGTCTGGTGGAGGGGGCAGACATAATCCAGGTCATCCGGATTGCAGGATTTCCAGAGGGCGAATTTGAAATCAGTAGATAAAGATGCATAGTCGCGTCGAGAACGCGTCAACTAGCAGTCGAGGGCGTTGTCGTCGTGCTGAGTGATTGTTTCCTGTTTTGATAGCCCCAGTTGGACGGTGATATACCTATATACAATTACAAGGCGTCCTGCAAGGCTACTGTTTTGGTAACATTAAATACAAAGACACCCACACATACTCAACTTCTTACCTGTTAAAGTCTTGAACCCTTTACAAAGTGTTTTACAACGCTACTCAATTTTGTGAAAAACCGGGTGATATCCGTAACCTTAGTTTGAGTCGAATTGGAAGACACTCTCGATTATCTTATATTATCGCCCCCAACTAAGCTGCCAAATAACACAACAGGCCAAGAAATGCCCCGTGACAGGTTTCAACAAATTTCATTCCTCAGGATATCTTATTTATACTTCTTAGACTGCCAAAAATCACTCACCAGTAGTTAGAATGGTGTAGTATCTAAATGATATCTTACCGTAAACGAAACAAAGTTAACAAGCCCAAAAACGATCAGACCGGATGTTACCTCCCGATATTCAGCTTTACCGTAGCTTCAGCAGTACTCTCCGTAGTATCGGATCTCGGCCAGGTAATCTGCTGGTCGAGAACCGATGCAGGAGCTGACTGCATGTTCTTTAGTCAAGTTTAGACAAAGACACCTTGCTTAGACACCACAGCGTCCCCGGTGTTTACCTGTTTACTACTCTCGATCATAGATTCTGTCGCTTGACGGGTGCCGCGCGGTTGAACTCTTTTAAGAATAAATTCCAGATCGGATTCCGCGGGGCGATGTAAACAAAAACACAAAACCATAAACCAACGGCGAAGCCGAGTGTCTTACTAGTAACGGGGGTGGGGGTCACTTGGCCCTATCCCGGATAGGGGTGTGTCGCGGGACCTCGAAAACCAGTACCCATCGTACAAGGTGAAAATGCCCAAAAGCATGCCTGGGAGCATACCCCGTCGTACAAGGTATTATGCGAATGTATAACCCGTCGTACAAGGTGAACATAGCAAAAAAGCGAACCCCGTCGTACATGGTATCATGCAAATGTGTAACCCGTCGTACGTCGTAGGCAGGGTAAAAGTGTCGGAAAATCTCAAAATCTGATTTCTGATTACGCGCAGTAACAACTTCGCGCGCTTGTACGGTCGAGCGTGTGATTCTCGGCGCGTCACATAGCGACCATTTATTGCCTTTGTATTGTCAACGATCAGTGGGAAATCCCGAGAGAAAATCTCGACATACAGAAACAAAATATATATTAAACCCGCTGTACAGATGGGAAGAGATAAACATACCCCATCGTACAAAACGCGGCCCCCAAATAACCCGTCGTACAGATCGCAGCTGAAAAACATAACCCGTCGTACAAGTCGAGAGCTGGACCCAATGCTTGTGTCTCACATCCGAGGATCAACCCTGTATACTTAGACAATTAATTGTAATGTATATTACGCTGTCAGAGGTTATTTCTTTGCCGTTGGTAATATCAAGAACACACATGATTGTTCAAGCTTATACACCTTTTCGCTGTAGCATTCTAGTCACGTATGCATGGAGCTGATATCTCGGTCAGTACGAATCGGAGAAATATCAAACTTACAAGGTTATTAAGAGAATCACCGGGGCTATAACATATGGATGATTCAGAAGCTAGAAACAGTTTTAAGGACAAAATCCAAGGCGTCAAAATCCTTATCGTGTACAGCAAAGCTGTTTTCTCACCTCTTGGCGGGCGTTAGTTAACGTCGGATGGGATTATGACGATATCACTTAGTAGACCATTGATGTCCAACACTTCGTGTCAATACAAGATTCGGGCGGTCAACATGGGAAAGAAGAGTAAATCCATCCACATTCGGGGTGGGGGTACATTTGTTTGACGCATTTTAAACAAAGCTTATCATTTGTAGAGGATCAAACTTTGTGGCGACAATGGCATCTGTCAACCCAGCGGTTATCAGATACGAGAGTTCACATGTCGATTTTACAATTACGAATTACTCCACCCTTCTTCTGCCATCTTTACATTAGCTATATTAAGTATCTTGGAATTTCTTTGCCTCTGCCTCATGATAACAGAACAATATATATGCGTTCTACCAAGGAGTTACATAACTAAAGAAGCAGTGGATACGCCCTTTGAAGTCGCCGCCGAGACGCTAGCATGTGCGCTAGCCATTGGTTATAACTCCTTAGTTCTACTGGCGAGTTAAAACCCCCATCGTGCTGGCATGGGTATCTGACTATAGAAGTCCAACCAGCCATAAAGCTACTTACTTGTGATAGTGCTAAATGTAAATCATCCCTGAGCCAAAAGTTGCAGTCATGACAATTTTCGTGATGTCACTGATTGGCACATCCAGTGTTGATAGTAGGTGTGACAGATTATTCGCCACACCTATACATATAAAGAACATATCAGCTAAGCCGCTCTACAAGTTGTACAGCTCATATTACACGGCGTATGTGCTAACTACTGACGCCAGGAATTAACAATCATGTCTGCGGCTTGTGGTGGCTACCCACTGCCCAAACGGATTGGTGAGTAATAGAGCTAGTAAAGCGGGAATTTACGATGTTGCGAGGCGCCACCAAGCGAGTACTGTACCACAACCTAGCGGCCTTGCTGTCGACCAATCCTAGCCCGTCTCGCATTTGACGAAGTCGTCATCGACCAAGATGAAAATGGCTTCAAGGCAGGGGCAAGTAATCGACACCCGCCATGAATTAGCGGAGCTAGTGAAACGAAGAGCCGAGATTGCTGTATGTTATGAATTAAGAATTCTTTTATTCGGTCATGGTATGATGAAAGGGCTTTTGTTGGACCGTAGGATAAACCTAATGCGCAATTATTTCCGTCATCATTGAACCGGATGTTGATGAATGATGAGCAGAGAGTATATTCAGCGCGAATTTCGAAAAAAAATTGTATCTGTACAGTAGCCCAACAGACCAACATCAGGTTTTATCACCTTGTTGGTCTAACAGTACAACCATAAATGTTGTGGTCGATTCGGTACATGCTTACAGAACTCGCCACTTTTTTCACGAAATATGCTTGTTCAGTTGAGTTTCTGGCGATCAGTGTCGAAAGTGATAATTGAGTTTTTATTAAGATGTTTCACATTCCTATTGCCAGCGGAACAATATATTTGCGATAACTTTCCAAGTTTACGGTTGATATTTCCTTACGAAATACAAGCGTGGAGCACGGTATCGCAGAGAGCCCCAGAAACTTCCGATGTATATATGCGTTGAGAACATAGGCAAAAACTATAGATGATCGTTCCTGTTATTTTTGTTTACTTCGTGATTCAGGGTGATATTTGTGCGACAGTGATTGTTGGTGGCCCTTTTCTACATGTTAGACAAGGTCATTTTAGCTGCATGCCACAAATAGTCCCTGCGAACCCGCATCCAATCCAGAAAAATCTGTTATCCGCAAATCGCTCGGCTCGGGCGTGCCGGATAAGGGATACTCAACTGTATTAAATATTTCCCTTTTTCCAAATATCTGAGTCAAAATAATTGGGTAGATTCTGCTCTAGGCTCTTGTGAGTCTACTGACACATGGTTCCTGACTGAAAACGGTGAGTGTGTTACATTTCATTACACTGCTGTTTTGAAAACAACTTCATTGGTCTATTCCCTATTACTTTTGGAATCAATATCTATTAAAATTGAGTCCATGGCTTGACCCTGAATATTTGAACGGCCTTATTTTTGAAGGGAAGTTAATTATAAACCAAATATTGCACGTGGTAGATGCTACTAGGTATCCAAAGCTAAAAACTGGTTGAGATTGAGTGATGATACCAGAAAACTACAGAATTGGCCATGCATAGTTATGCTACAGGGACCCAGGGGCTGTTTTCAAGATATGGATATAGACAGTTTTTTCACTATTATGTGTTCATTATACCTAGAAAATATAACAATCGGGCAGTTTTTTCACTATTATGTATTCATTATACCTAGAAAATATAACAATCAACTCTTTTCACCTAATACACATGAGTGGAACCAATATAAAGTCATATCAAATTGGTCAGATTGCCAAGGATTATATTATTAAACATTTTATATCTTCATTTATGTTACTTACAAACCTGTCTAACTGTCCATGATACTATATAATTTATATGAAAAACCAGCCAGTCATTGAAAAATTACTACTGTAAATGCACTCATCACAAACTAATATGCTGCAAGCTGATTGGTTGCAAATATGCTGAAGTCATTATTTGAATCGGGCACTTACGGGCGCAATGGTCGCCAGGCCTGGGCAGCAATTACAGGCGCTATGGCCCCCCTGTGGGTCCTTGGGTAGAATAGGCCCACTGTATCCTCCTGCATGTCGTAAGAGGCAACTAATTGGGGGCAACCTTTGGCCGTGGTTTGCAACTCGTGTCGGTGGACAATGGGATCTAGGTGGTTGAGTGGACCGTTCCTTTTGAGGCCCATGTCTGCAACACACTACTCCTGCCTGGATTTTGCCTAGATGAGAGGCTGGGATGGCCTGGTCCAGTCAATCGTCTGGTGGTGACTTGCCCTGGGATGCTATTTGCTTTTTCATCTTTTTCATCATCATCCACTCGTATGTCACTCTTTTTTCCATTGACCTTAGAAGGCGGTTGCTTAATCAGGTCAATCTTATCTATTCACCTTCCTAGGCACCATATAACACATACCTGTTGGTGTGCCGTTAAACCCTATACTCACTCACTACAGTGCTATGGTCATGGAAGGGTTAAGGGTCAGTGTATTGAATGAAAGCCCATGATGATAATTGTTAACTTGGTATACCATTCCAAGCTGATGAGGTTTAATGATGGCATTTTTTGTGTGAGGCTGCCTCCATTGTTCTCTTTATAAGGAACTGAAACATAAGAACAATAATTTTGTTTTGTTTGAATAACATTTGACTAGTTACTTTATTGAAATGCTTACCCTGATGGCTGGTGGGCTTTTCAATTAATTTGATCCCTGAATCATATTTTTATCCTGGCAGCTTTATTTGTTGTTTAATGTCTTTCATCCTATTCTAGCTTCTGTGATATGACCCATTTCTTGTTATAGGCTTTCATATCAGGCTCATTTTATCAAAGCAGCTCAATAATTATTGTTATGATCATATATCTGTCCAATATTGAACCTTTTTCTGAATAATTGTTCATTACTGCAGGAAACTCTGGCTAATCTTGAGTGTCAGATCTATGCATTTGAGGGAAGCTATCTTGAAGACACTCAGCAATATGGCAACATTATTCGAGGATGGGACCGATATCTCACCAATACTAAGTTAGTATAGGATGCCAATTCTTTGTTTAATACAAGTTACATGATTGTCACTATTTTTATTACAAATTTGAAAGTTATTAATTGATGTGTGTTAATTGTAGTAGTTGCAGCATTTTATACTTTGCATGTACAATTATACATTTATCATGATAATTTCCTCGATGTGGATTTAGAAATACAAACAGCAAGTCAGACAAACGAAATAGGAAATTTAAGGAAGCTGACCGGCTTTTCAGCAAGTCATCTGTCACATCAGCAGCTGTAAGGAATTTATATTTTAATTTATCTGTTGTTACCTCTGTCAGGGTACAGATAATAAGATTTTTAAAAAGCAGTATATGATAATCTTAAAAGTTTCTGACGTCAGCTGATACCTCAAAATGACCATTTTATTCTTTAAAAGTGACCCTTATTCTCATGTCCATTATTTAAATAATCGGATACCTTCACCCTGATTGATTGAACTGGTTCTGTTTAACCTAACAACAGGCTGTGTCTGGTATCACGGACCAAGCTGATAAACGTAAGTTTATTTCATTCTACAACTTAAACCATGGGGCTTCACATGCAACTTCCTGGTGCTATTATTGACGATGGAAGTGCAGTAAATCACCCAAAGCAAAGATGTTATGGGATGAATGGGTTGATAAAACAAAAATGGCAGTATTTATCACATCAGCAAGTTCCTTTATTTTATCACTATTGCACATAGAGAGGACGTTTGGCAGGGACAGATCACTGATGCCTTGCCAAAAACTGTTGTTATTTCAAACTGACGGAGTGTTGTATTTGATTGACATGGCATTGACCTTGACTTTATAGGTGATCATCCCATGAGTCCTGGGGGGGGTCATGGCAGTGACCAGGAAAATAACAAGAATGGGAGCAACACACACAGCAGCCGTACACACAACGGGGTAGACACGCCCGACGCCGGGGGCAACGAAAGCAGCAGTAGCAGCAGCAGCATGCTGCATCACGTCAACCCCTCTGGCAAGGTGGCTAAAGCTGGTCGCTACAGCAAGAAAGCCAAGCACCACAAGAGTAAACACAAGTAAGAGATGAGCCATGCTTCCCATGACCTTGCTATGTAACATTGTTAACTTGTCTTATCATCTAAGATATGTTGATTTGATTGGTTATCACACATCGTACAGCCAGATGTGGAGTCATATGTCATGGTTTCGCATGGTTGATTACAGGGTTAGCTCGAAGAGGCATTAGCCAACTATGTTCTCTATGAGCACCTCCTTCTTCCCGAATCTGTCGCCAGTCACTCCACGACTACTCACAGAGAAAATATACTCTCAAGGTCAAGGTCGCACATAGACTACACTTGGTGTGAACCTGTATTAACTTGTCCTACTTGAATCAGTTCTGGTGTAACAAGAATCATTTGTTTTATGTTACTCAGTTGATCCATGGCACAAAATATTGTTTTTCACCTACTTATAAACCTTCAGGTGAAATGTATCTGGCTGTATATTTCTATTGTAAGGATTAACTGCATGTACTGTCCTTGCTGTCACGTTGATGATTAAATGTTATATTTTAAAGTCCTGTTTGTTCACTGTCAACCAGCTGGTGAAATTCTGTAAGGAACTCAGTTACATCAGTTATATATTCCTCAAAGGGTGATATTTGCTACCTAAAAAAGTTTTAACTACTACTATTATAAACCTAGAATATTATTGTTTACCCTCCTGAGCCCAACAATTGTATTTATCATATCTATAAGGCAAGGATTAGACGGACATCAGTAGGATACCACAGATTAATATAAGGCTAACAATGAACAGTGATAACCATGCATGGGGGGGGGGCAGTGTTAACCTAGGTTGCATCCAGGAATCCTTTCATTAGAGAGTCAATTTTAATTGACATTTCTGAATATACACAAGTATATCTTGATAACAATATCTCAACTAATTTTATTGTTATTTTTATGTTAAGTATGCATACACCATTCATAACTGAATTTTTGTTCCAAACTAATAACTCATTCGAAGCTGCCACAATCTCGTTAGGAATGGTTACTCAATGGAGTTTCTTGAGCTGTTCAGTTTTCGATTCTTGGGCTGATGAAGAAGGTACTGACTGAACTGCCGTACACATCCGTTATGACTGACACGCGCAGTATATTCGGTGGAAGCAGACCTTACAGCCACGATAAGAGGATTCACTGTGAGTGCGATTGCAGTGAGAATTAACAGAATGCCCACTGAATGAAACGCTATCATATAATCAACAAAATGACAAGAAACATTCCTTAGTTACGGCGACTGCACAACCAAAAATTTCATGTTGTATCAAATGAGCGCTATGACAAACAGCCTGATGCCCATGGGTGGTGAGTTTCTCTCATGTATTGTCCGGAATGAGCCCTGTATTGACTGAACTGACGTTTTCGCTCGATAAATATCGCATAACATTACAAATCGCGAGATGGCAAGCAAATTATGGTGATCACGCTTTATGTCAGGCACTACTTCTACATCATTATATAGACAGTGGAATTTTATATTCATAACCATTATTTATTGTCGTGAGTAAAACGCATGTTGAATCAATGGGATGCAAGTTGATCGGTCAGTTCGTCTTTCATACGCATCACCAATGCGGGTTGACAGTAGATATCAATGGCCGCCATAGCTAGGGCCTTGCCTTGTGCCAGAGTGTATGCCTGAGCCTTGGGGTCACCTTTTGAGAATAACCAATTCATATTTGATGAACAAAATACCTTTAAAAACATTACATCTGAATAACCAGCAATGGACACGGATATATTTGGACGATCCTCATTTCAGCGAGAATTATTACAATGTGCAATCTCGGATATATGAAAATGTTGTCACTGTTACATACAACATACCAATAAATAAATGAATATACAATAATAAATGATGTTATTGTCTCCTAGAAAGTCTAATAGCCTATGTGAAAGATTATGGACTGAAGTGACCTGTTATATCGATCCAGTGTCGAATGGATAGTTTATGATTTATGGGTTGGTTCAACTAATAATATCACTGAAATGACAGATGTACCTGAAGCTGCAGTGAACTCGTGTGTGTGATTAACGGCCGATGATCCAATGTTGTACATAGGGTGAATGCTAGGAACCACATAAGAAACGTTGCCCATGTCAGTACTGAAAGGCATTGCTGCGTCTGCCGATTCACTCGAACCAAACGTCACTCCGATTTCTCTTGCGTTCTCTGTATACAAGTTCGCTAACGTAGGATTTGTTAGCACGTTGTAATAAGGTTCGAGTTTCCAGTCAAATTCCACCTGTAATCAGGTAATACGACTCGAAGTATTCTGAGAGTGCTCGTTACTTCACGACTACATCGTAATCGATGGGTTTGCACAGAGCTGTAAACGGTCTAAGTTATATATGTTCACAGTGTTGGGGTATTTAGCATAATTGAAATAACCTTACCCGGCATCCTGTCGCAATGGCAGCTGCTTCAAAACACGCTGTTACCTTGGCTCTCAGTGAGTTGAGTTCAGACAAAGTTGGAGCTCTAATGTAATACTCGAGCTCAGTTTCTTCAGGAATAATGTTGGGCTTGACACCACCGTTGGTTATTATCCCTGAAATCGATAAGAAATTACAATTTTATCAGTAAATATACATCACTTCTCTGTAAAGACACTGTTTTATCACACCCCAACACATTTCCAAAGGTTAACGGATTACATTCCAATTCATTCCTACATGGAAACGTCCATGTAAGAACATCTGAACTTCAGGGAAAGCTGAGACCGCACAGGACCGACTTCTTCATAGAGAAGTAAATAATATTTTAAAGTGAATATCACATACTAACCGTGAATTCTCCAATTCGGTTTTATCTGTTGTCTCAAAGTCGCTATGGCTGTATAAGCCATTACCGCTGCATCAAGCGCATTCACTCCCTCCCACGGAAAACCAGCCGCATGACTTGCCTTGCCGAAGTACTTCACCCAAAATCTATTCCACAAAATATATCTGCTAATTGCCACTCGCTTCGTAACAAACTGATTATACATACATAATATGCTAGCTGTTTTAATTGTGGACTAACTAAAATACCTTTGTCTACATAAAGAACTAGGGACATAAGATAGGTTGGATCCAGGAAAAGGATGGCACATCATGGCGGCATCCAAGTGCTTAAAAGCTCCTTGGTTGATGAAATACAATTTTCCACCACCACCTTCTTCTGCTGGAGTACCTAGAATCGTCATCTGTACAAAGTTATGAAAACTTGCAACCGGGCTAGCGTATCGGAGGGAACGGTCACATTGAAATATTACAGTTGACAAAGCAATCAAATAATTGCGTTGAATCTTACTTTGCCGAGCGATTTGCCTTCTCTACTGGCAACATCCATGGCAGCCTTGATGCCAATACCAGCAGCGATCCCCACTTCAGCAATCAAGTTATGTCCACATGCATGGCCTATTTGGGGTAAGGCATCATATTCGCACAGCACTGCCACGTGCGGCTTCCCTTCAGCAACATCGCCATAGGCGGCGCGAAAACCCGTTTCACATACATACTTACGGTCCACCACAGGGAAATTTGCTGTTTTCTCGAGGTATGTGGTCAATGAATCGTGGGCATGATGCTCCTCAAATGCAGTTTCTGGATGGGACCAAAGATCTTGACTGAGCAGATTCAAAGAATGGATGTTGTCATCTATAGCTTGACAGGCTAGACGTTTCAGCTCTCTCGAGTCGAGAGACATGGTTAACTGTTGCGTTGTTGAACCACATCAACAACTATCAGTCTCGATATCTCGAACTTTAACCGGATAGGCAGTGCGCTTTCACCAGATGTTGGGCTTTTAGGTGAAAGGTCATACGAGTCGGCGTTTGCGCAAAGAGTTTATAGCTACTACGCTAACAGGTTCACTAATAGCTCAGCCCGAGAAAATATGTGAAAACGCTTGTTACTTTGTCATAGCGTCTCTTAGAACCACGTGTAATTCTCTGATAAATTCGGAGGCGTGGTTGTTATAATAAAGTTTTAGTTAAGAGTACCCTCTCCCTCACACCTTAATTATAGGGTACCCCCTCCCTCCCATCTTAATTATCAGCGCGGTACGACACGCCAATACCGAGGGAAATCGTACTCCCGAAGGGCTATATAACCAACCCTCGCATATGAATACGGAGAGATCACCTAGTCAGAGAAACGATTCGGACCGCGAGATTCCAGGGAGCTTAATTATTGAAATTAAATAAACCAAATAAGCAACTCTACTTCAGGACTCGCGTTAATTTCCTCTGATTAGTCCCCACTCCAGCAACTACAGGCAGTGAGTAACAGTACTATAACGAAGAGCGTGCATAAGCAAGAAAGGCTAAGAAAACGACCAATCTGATGACTCCATATCTTTAACAGACGTTGCATCAACATGTGTTTTTGAGGATTTCGTGATATCGTCGCCTAATGACGGGCGTGCATTTCATGTAATTTCCGAATCACCAATTAACTTTCCTGAGTAAGCACTTGTTATAATGTTTATATCTAGCTAATTCCCTTGTGTATTAGCTAGATATAACACTATAACACACTCCTAGCGTAGTCATAAACGATGTGTGAATGCTGCACCCAATAAGAGATAGTACAAAAGAAAAATATCTGAAGCATGACGAACTTGGCCACTCTCCATGGCAGAGATGTTTGACGCTATGCTAACATAACATCGCGTAATGGCACGAATTTGCCTCAAAGCGATCTATTTGGGGCAGAGGCGAATCCTAGTCTGCGCAGAAGCCGATGCACAAGGAGATCGGAGCTTGGCTTGTGTCGAATAGGGCTACTAAGTGTGACGTCATATCGCTGATAATTAAGGGTCCAAACTGGGTCCTTAATTAACACCTTTACGCTGTAATATTTTAGACATGTCTGAGAGGTCATGTCTGGTGAGTACGAATCGGAGAAATATCAAACGTACATGGTTATTTGGAGAATCACTGAGGGCTATGATATATGATTCACCAGCTAGAAAGTCTTGAATAGCAATGCTATAGGAACCCATGCTGTTGGAGCCTGTCTGGCTGTTATCGCACTTTTTGCGGGTGCGAGGTAGGGTAGGATGTTATGACGACATCACTTTGTAGCCCTATAATGTCTACCGATAAAGAACCACAATCACCTTACGCCTGCTCCTCGTAGGTAAATTCAGGGACAGTTAATTGTATCAATATGATATAAGACTAATTAAAGTCATTATTATTATCAACGGATTAATCAGCTTATGAAACGTTGCGTTGGCATTCACAGTATATATGATTTGTCTGATAAGTATCATACTAAAATGTAACCTCAACTTTTCCCATCGAATGTAAACCTTTTGGGATTTTGATCAAGATCTTTGTTATGATACACTGAGTGTACTTTGTTAAATTGTGTTTGCGCATTGTTTAAAATACAATCAGAGTTAAAACATGCGTGAGCGTTCGTGTTGGTTTTGTCTAAGGTAGGAATCGAGGTAGCTCCGGTCGAACGGTAACATGAATTTATACCTCAGACGTCTTGTAGGGCTAGAATCGAGGTTGTTCATACTGGTTGAAATTTGCAGATAGCGTGTCCTGTGGGTGCGGTCATGATGTATTTGTATTACCTGTACTGACCGATTGTACGTTCTAACGTTGATGGTTGGAGCTTAGTCTGCACAGGTTAAAAAGTTTTATTTATCGTAATAGCTCCGATTTTAGCCCCGATCGCATAGACGCTTCCGAAATTAGAGTGGAACGGTCTATATTTTGCTATGATTGCGGCTGCAGTGTATTGAGCGATATTGAGTGGTACTTCAATGACTACAGTGAATTGATGTGTTACGACGTCAGTTTGTTTATTGATATTACTTTCTATATGTTGTTGTATTATAAATCAACTGAACATATGTAACTTGTTTTGTCGTGTGATTGATTTTGAAGTTCTCCTGAATTGTTCAATGAAATACTATGAAAGTGATACTGGTCGGCATTCATAATGGTTCATTATATAGACTACATGTAGGCAAATAAACTCCGCCTCTGACAGCTCCGCGCTATTTACTACTTTCGATCTCTCACATCCGCACTAAGGTGGCATCAGATCATAAAAACACCAGGGGCGAGTGTCTTGCCTAGACTACATGGAATATTCTGTGACTCGGGAGAGGGAGTGAGGGGTTAACTGATTACCTGAAGCCCGATGACTCTGAGTTGTATGTGCAGTTGACATACACTCCGGGTCCCGCCTTGCAGTGGATATATCATTGGAATTTTGACCCACCCACAACCATGTAATTATGACTGTCACATTAAATTCCCCACACCTGAATTAACTCAAAGCTCACTTGCGCCCCTATCTTTATGGATATATCCGGCACTAATGAGTGAAGAAGTGAACAAGACAGCATTAGTGTCCCGAAGCGTCTTGTTGTCACCAACGGTCGTGCAAAGCTATGATTCACACACTGTATGAATTCGTATAAAAATCTAAAACAATAATAAAAAGGTTTTTTGCATGTATCGACTCTCAGCCACCGAACAAGTCCTGTCCCATGCTGTTGTGGCATCGGCAATGTTTCATACAAGCATTGGATTCATAAAATATTCATCTGTTTATTTTGTCAGAATATACATGTTATTTTGTGTGCAAAGCCCACTTAGTTAGGTTCAATGAAAAAGATGCAGATAAAGGGTAAACTGGTCAAGAAATAAAGCACTTTAATTTAGAATAAACAGTGTGATGAATTTGTCAATTAACTGATACCGTGTATGCAGCTATGTGTTAAACAGGATACACACACATTGGTTGAGTTTTTTCCATGACCTATTTCGAATGGGTCGACTGTAACCTGCGGCACAGCCCCATTTTGGTCTATTGGTTACAATGGCTAACCTGGATGCTGATTATTAATGGCAGAGTATCTCCGTTATATTGAGGGTTGGGCAGTGTTGTTAAACTGCAGTGTATTCTGATGAATTCAACATAACTAGATCAATATTTTGGGCCGCTAACACCTTTTTAAAATCTTACCCGACAACATCATCAACATCATTTGTTGAGTGGCATCAATAGACATCCTGTTGGGCTACCCTTGTTAGAGTTTGTACGTTTTATAATCATAATTCTCTGTGGATCCATTCAGGGAAATGTTTTCGGGAGGGGGCTCCCTTTCCTGGTTTACTAAAATTTATGGGGCTGATTTTACCGTTGTGTGGGGGGACGAATTCGCCTGCCGCCCCAGTGTATTTCAGTCGCTGAATCTATTACGGTTGGTAGGGTGCAACTGGGTCTGGTTTTCAACAATCTTGTACATAACTGTGTTACTTAACATGGTTTAGTTTCCTACCTTAGCAAATCTGATACCCCTTCACCATCCTTGACTTGTATCACTGTGTGTGTTTGATTAGGCTGTGGATATTACTACAGCAAGAATTTGCATAAACTTAACATTTTATGGTATATTCTAGCTATTCTTGACTATTATTTTTCTCAAATGACCATAGTAAATTCATAATGTACCACTTTTCTACTGCATCCTTCTTACATGGTTTTTGAGTATGTCAAATATGTTACCAATCTTTGGGTTCATTCCAGTAACTCTAGTTGGAAGGATATGACCATGAGTTTGACAAGTTGATCCAGAGTATGTTGGAGGGACTGGTAGCCTGGGTGTTGAACACCTATCTGGGGGAGTATGTCGAGGACCTCAATACAGACCAGCTTTCGGTTGGAATCTTACGAGGTAACTGGTTGGCAGGGCATATCAATCCCAGGCTAAGATTTGTTCTAAGATTTTTTATTATGCTCTGATTATACCTATAGTTCATAAAATGCTGAATGTGCAAATATAGTTATCAGACATTTTTGAAAAGCCAAATAAATCAAAATATCACCCAATTTACAATACATGTAAGTTGTATTTATTGTACTTTTCTGATGTTGTCATATCAATCAAAGCTGGAACAATCTTATGAATATCACACTTCATCACAATAAGCATTGTTAGTTTGACTTCCAATAAAAGCATCCAAAAGGCAATGTATATTGTTTTTGCGAAATGTCTAGGTCAAGTTGATTTGGAAAATTTGCCTCTGAAGAAAGATGCTTTGAAGAGTCTTGATCTTCCCTTGACAGTCAAATCAGGTTTGTCAGTTGGTTTCCGACTTGCCTCCAAGTATTTTGTATGATGATTTAGTCTCAACTCACTTACATATTTATTTTGTTGTTGTTGTGCATTCAGGGTTCATTGGGAAGATCAGCCTGCAAGTTCCACTTCGCAGACTTAAGAGTGAGCCTTGGGTTATAACACTGGAAAAGTTATACCTGGTGGCCGGGCCATTATTTAATCAACAGGTAGATTTCTCTTGCAATAACTGAATTTGTTCTCTGTTCATTTTCACTATCAATATCACTGAATAATGTGATACTGTCTGTGAGTGTTAGTAATATCTTACAGGCCCTTTACTAATCTTGGCTCCCCTCTGTGTATCAGTATGATGAAGGAGAGGAGAAGAAAAAGGACACAGCCAGAAAAAAGGCTCAGCTTGATGAGTTGGAGCGTAAGTGGCAGGTAGGGAATACCCTGGCACCAAATATCAGCTGTTAAGTGGTAATCAGTCTTTTCATGGAGTTAAATGAGGCAGTGGGTAAATAGTTCTTGAGAAATATAAAATGATTTCTAAATGTATTACCAGATTGATTGATTTTACATATGAATAGGCTGGAAGAGAATCTGGTCTGCAGCAGGATAGTGGCGGTTCCTGGTGGTCATATGGCACTTCCCTTGTCACTAACATTGTTGAAAACCTTCAGGTTCTGAGCAAATTTGCGCATTTTTACTGCATATCCGCTAAGTTCAGCTGTCATAAGTACATATATCATATAAAGTCATATTGTTCATTATGCATAATCATTGATTCTTTCCATTTGTTTCAGTTGAAAGTGCGTGATATCCATTTGAGGTATGAAGATGACACAACTCTTCCTGGCCTGCCATTTGCTTGTGGTGTTGTAGTCAACAGTCTCTCTGCTCAGAGCACTGATGCATCATGGGTAAACCGAGACTTGCTCATTCTAAATTATTGTAGGCTTGAGCAGTTTGAAATTGTGGATATGGTTGATATCCTGAAGTATGTTGTAGTTTGGACAAGAATTTATCAAGTTTCAAGGCCACAATCACGAGTGATCTGAGTGAAATAGAATTCAATATGTTATTTGTTGATGCAGGTGCCTCAGTTTGTGAGTCGTTATCTTGCTGATATGATGCGGAAGCTGCTAAGTCTTGATGACTTCTCTATATACTGGGATTCAGACTCGGCCATGATTGGTGACTTACCCAGGGTACAACTGGAGGTGGTATTTTGTTTCGCTTCAGCTGTAACTCGTGATTTGTTATTGTCACTCGGATTGATGGCATTATATGACATGGTCAACTTCATTACAGGAAGCGCTGGAGAGACAGAAATTCAAGTCGGCCTCCAATGGATCTTTTAAGGTTAAAAACGTATTTCGCTGCAAAACGTATTCTAAAATATGTATATTTGTTGTACTCAAGATAACTGAATCTATCATTATGTTTTTGCATCAAGCTTCATATTATTGTGTTGTGATATAATCACCTGTAATAATGACATGGCGGTGGTGTGATTCAGGAGCATGAATATATCCTCCACCCTGTCAGTGCCAGCGCTTGCATGAAGCGCAACACGTCAGCGCTGCCGCTGAGGAAACCAACCAATCCCCGCATCACATTGGACGTGGAAATGAAGAGTATATGTCTGGGTCTTCATCACACACAATACAGGTATGAGCAAAACCACAATTACATGTTCCGGGTGAAATAACTAGGCTGCAAATTTGTTATTATTTTGATAATAAAAAAAAGAGATATCATATTTTTAGACTTGATACAAACCTGACTGATAATGCAAACTGATTTCATTTATATCTCCTAGTGTTAATATATGTGCACCCTTATAGACCCTCATAACCCTTGTGCTGTTAATCTCCTGCAATTATTCTCTGTTATATATTTCCTGCTGCAATTTTGTTTCCTTGATAAAATGAATGGTTTCATGATCAAGTAATATATGCGTGACATTTCAGGTCTATTGTGGCTTGGGGAAAAGAGCTGAGTCTCTTCAACAAACGACGGAAATATACTCGCTGGAGACCGCAGAGCCCTGTGAAAAATAAGTCAGTATTGGTAACTGTTAACAGTTTGTGGATTCTTGAGTTATATTTACCAGATCCACTAATGCAAACCGCTCTTGAGGTTCTCATGTTGTGAATGTTTGTCACCGTGCAGTGATTGTGCATTGTCATTTAATTATTGTTATTGATAAGGAGTGATGATGTATTGTCATGTAAGGATTGTGTATTGCCAATAAGTGAATGTGTATTGTCAAGCAGTGGTTGTGTATTTATACGCTACGTTTTTTTTTCATGCAGTGATTGTGTATTGTCCTGCAGAAATTGTTGATTGTCAGTGATTGTCTCATGCACTGCATTTATTTGTTGTCTTGCAGTGCCAGGAAATGGTGGCAGTATGCTATCGGCGCTACCAGACACGGCATACAGGATGCTAGGAAGGGCCGTACACTCGAGTTTATGTTACAACATGCCAGAGACAATGTCTTGTACGTACAGGCGTACCGTGCTTATCTCACCCAGACGGAAAAGTACATGGAGCAGTCCCTGAAGGTAGTAAAGCGTCCATTTGACAAAGTTCAAGGAATAAAACGTTTTTCATGATCTGTTAGGTATCATGTTTATGTTTTTGTAGGACTTTGGTGTTGATGTTTTCAGAACCACATGGAGAAGATGGAATCGGAATGGAGCATTCAGGAGATCTGTATCCTACGTGAGCTGGTGACATCTAAGCTAACGGAGGAAGATAAGCTCATACAGGTGAGTTGTAGCTCCTGCCTGTTGTAACGAGGTAACTTAGGGTTAAGTAGCAAACATTACATGCATTCTTCTATTTTGAAAATCAAAAACCAATGTTGGTCTAAGTGACGGTGATCCACACGTGTGATTTAAAAGCAGGATGTGAAAGGAGACAGCCAAGAGAAACCTGATGCTTCTCCAACCACCCCTCCAAACCCTCTCCAGTCCCCCGCACCTGAAGCAGGTGTATTACGAGGCTGGTTCCCTGGTTGGAGTGGCTGGTCATGGGGTGGGGGCACTACTGCTGCTGCTGCTATTAACAGTGATGTTGCTGCTGCTGAGAAATTGCTTGAAGATGAGCTCAGAGAGCCGCTGAACCAAGAAGAAGAACAGTTGGAACAGGGAATACTGGAAGTGTTGCAAGATTCTGCCGAGAACGACACTCTTCTGAAGAGAGATGTGGTGTTTGCTCAGACCAACTTTTGCCTACAGGGATGCATACTCAGACTTTTCCATAATGGTGATCTGTGTATGAACAAAGCTCAGCAACGTAAGTTCTCAGCATTTTGACGAGCACTTGAAACTTAATTGGCTTGTCTAATTCTTGAATCATCCAAGTAATATTTCATCACTTTAAAAGTCCCCTGTTGATGATTACAGGTGATGTGAGGTTTGCTGATGAAGCTGACCAACAAAGCAGGTGTTTGTTGGAGCTGGAATGCAGCACTGTGAAAGCTGGGCTCGAGTCACGGCCCCGTAGTCATGGTCTCAAATGTGAAGTCAGTGTGGGTGGTTTGTTCCTGCGGGATAAGACAATGCCAAACTCGATCATGCTGATAGCTCCACAAGCTCGGGTAAGTCACAACCACTTGGCCCGTCGTCGCTTCACCAGTCACCATCGCTCTCTCAATCTTATTTATAGCATTATGGATTGATATTTGACTGAGAGAATCCTTAGTTGATGTGCTTCTCATGATGGAATGTGTTGCTACGTATGTGTATTATTTCAGGAGAGTGGGGGCCAGGCGAGCAGGCAGCCTGGGTTCTCATTCAGATCAGCTACTGGCAGCATGGCGCCACCAGGGGGCATTCTCAGTTCCCTCAGCCAGTCACAAGTTCCGTCTGAGACTACAGGCAACTCATCACTGTCAAAACAAGAAGAAGGATCTCCATTATTTGAATTGGTTTATGACAAGAAGCCTCTTAACTCATTAGCAGATTACAGGTGTGTACTGAATAAGCCACATCCCCACTATGTTGATGATTGCATCTCCTCCATTGTAAAATTTATTACGTGTTTTATTGTGAGCAGAGTCAAGATAAAGACACAGCCGCTGGATATCGTTTATAACAAAGATGCCATCAAGACAGTAAAGGAGTTCTTCATCCTTGATAAAGAGGATTCTGTGAAGACGGAGCTGGAGATAGCTGGTAAGTCCCAGGAATCTAGGCAGTGAGGTGTTGGGACTGACTCTCACTTGTTGTCCAAAATCAACTGTGCATAGCAAGTTTTCTGGTGTTGATGATATGTTTGTGCCATCCAGTTGCTGCTAAGAGTCGCTATGAGGAACTCAAGCGTCAGACTCAACTGGAGCTAAAGCAAACACTGGACCAGCTTATAGAAGGCAATGAAAAGGTTGGTGAAAAGTAGTGTAACTTACTAGTAATGGCTTGTGAGCCATTTGTCCCTGAGAAACAAACTCTGGCTTGTGTACCTTTCTGTCTCTAAAAAAAGGCTGAAAGGTGCACCGTTCTGTCTATGAAAATCCTGACCAGTTCACCATACTGTCTTTGAACACCTTGACTTGTGTACCATACTGTCTATGAAAACTCTACCTGATGTACAATACAGTCTCTGAAAACCCTGACTAGTGTTGCATACTGTCCCAGAAAACCCAGACTGTTGTACTCTACTGTCTCTGAAAAACTTTTTATGGTGAACCAAACTCTGATAAATATCCTGTTTCAGATAAAAGCCAAGCGTTGGGATTTTGACCTTGACATCAGTGCTCCCCAGTTTATCATCCCTGATTCGTTCACATCTGACAACCCTAGCTTGGTCGTTGTTGATCTGGGGCGACTTCAGTTCCAGAATGTCAACAGCTATCTAGAGAAACCGTCACCTCTTGATTCCCAGATCTCTGTGGATGAAGATGGTAAGAATGCGCCTCGGATCTGTCGCATGAAATCACTTATAACTGGAATCTATCTCTCATTTCAAGTCAAGGATTCATAGTATTACAACAAGGTCTGTAAAGCATATTATTTTTTTCGGTAGAGGACTTTGTGACACCCAGCTCAACACCTCCTAGTGTGGAGGAGAAAGGCAAAGGTGAAGAGGCTGGTGACAAGGTCGAGGGGACACAAACATTCTCAGAACTGTTTGCTGCTGACCTGACCGAGGTAGCACTGCGTGACAAGGTCTATGATAAGTGAGTTCACTGAAGCCCTCCCCAGCCACTGTCACTACTTATTTAATTTGTATGGTAGGTATTGTTTGCGGGCTGGCTGCAGTGCTGATGGCTGGTTTCTTATGTAGGTACACTCTAGGGATGTCGGAGGTACAGCTCATGGTAGGGAAAGCCCGGGATAATTGGCGCCATGCTCACTTCAAAGGAACAAGTCTGCTGCACGTGGTGGATAAACTCTCGGTGAACATACAGCTAGAGAGGTGACTGTTCTCATGTATACCTTGTCTGGCAATCAGTCAATCCAAATAATTGTGAATTTCCTTGCTGCCATGATAAAATAGTATCCTGGTAAAATCTTGCTCTTTTAATCATTTTGAAATATCACTGTTTTTCGTCTGATGTTTACATTGAGCTATGCAAGGCTTATTTCATGATAAAGATTTTGGATTGAGCTTATGTAATTGGGCATTTCAGACGCCTGCTGTACACATCAGATCCCCAATGGCCCAAGTTCAGTCTCTCTGGCACCCTTCCAAGTCTGACACTTCATGTAAATGAGGCGAAGGTGAATGTCTTACTTCTCAAAATAACCCAGTGATGACCAAGTCCACATTCCAAGCCTCACACTCTGACCAGTCTCAATATGTTTGATTCATTCATTGTCCAGATCCAAGCGCTGCGAAACACTCTGGACCTAATACAGGAACCTGTTACTGCCTCATCACCAGTCATACATAAAAAAGTGGACCCCCCAACTTGTCCCTCTGATGAAGAGGACTCAATGTACCAGAGCATGTACCAGGCCTACAACAAGAGTCTGCTCAAGTCAGTCACACCATGTGTTCTTGCCCATACTTTTTAAGTTTCTAAATTTAGAGAGGATATTTTGCAAATCAGGCTTTGATTGCAAATTGTGATTGAATGTGTTTGTGTGTCAGTCTGACTGAGGATGTGGATGAGAAAGCCAAGCAGGCATTTGCTGAGTCTCGCTTTGTCTTGGCTCAGTTTTCCATCAACCAGGTGTCATTGGAGATATTGAGTCAAGGTAGGTGGCAGGAATCTTATCCATACATATTATCCAATTTAGTTTTAGACAAATAGTTCCCTTTTTTGTACTTAATTGAAAAGGAAGCAGTCGTGTTTATTCAACATTATATAAAAAAATCCTGTTGTCTTATTTACTCAAAATTTACTATAACCTGCATGTATTTGACCCCTATAGGTCGTAGTGTGGCTGAGCTGCAAGTGGGTGGAGTGAAGGCTAATTTCACCCACCGCCCGTTCGACAAGTCATTCAGCTTCTCCGTCCACAGTCTGCTTGTGGTGGACGCCATGCAGACCATGGGACCTGACTATGAATTACTGGTCGCATCCCATAGAAACATCTGGTTTGTGAATACTTACTTACAGAAACATGACGTGGGGTCCATTTTGTCATTACCAGTTACAAATAGTTGCTGTTAGTATTCTTTTGGGTACATGGCCTTTTTTTACCTTCTTTGCTGAATATTGTCTATTTTTTTACTTTCATCTTTTGTGTTGTTCATAGCTTTCATTGCATCAATTTATTTAACAAATTTGATTGACACGATTTGTTTCAGTTTGGATAGTACAGGAAGTATTCGGGATTCAGATCCGAACTCGCCCACCTCCCCCTGCTCTCCTCTCTCCCCACAATCCCCAGCTGAACCAGTTCGACCCACAGCCCCTCCCAGATCTAGTCTACAACACATGCAGGCTGCCCTAACTAGTGCTGTGCAAGGACTCGTCAAGTCAGGTAAGGTAATTCGATAACAATAGTTAACCTGTGTGCATATTGAGCCTTATGATGGTGGCGACCAGTCTACTGACTACTGCTATCAAGTTATGTTCTCTAAATATGCTCACTTGATCATCTCTAGGATTGAATAGATGCTGATGTACAATTTCAATGAAGAACTATTGGGGCAGGTGTGTGGGCAATGAATGTGTGTGTGTAAGTGATTGCAAGAGCTCATGAGAACAGGTGTGTGATTGCAAGAGCTCATGAGAACAGGTGTGTCATTACAAGAACTCCGGAGGAACTTGTGTGTGATTGCAAGAGTTCATGAGAACAGGTGTGTCATTACAAGAACTCAGGGGAACTTGTGTGTGATTGCAAGAGTTCATGAGAACAGGTGTGTGATTGCAAGCGCTCAAAAGAGCTTGTGTGTGATTGCAATAGCTCATGATGAACAGGTGTGATAGGACTCAAGAGAACTTTGTGTGATTGCAATAGCTCATGATAACTGGTGTGTGATTGCTAGAGCTCATGAGAACAGGTGTGTGATTGCAAGAGCTCAAAAGAGCTTGTGTGGGATTGCTAGAGCTCATGAGAACTGTGTGTGATTGCTAGAGTTCATCTCTCTGTGTGTTATTGCAGATATTTCTCAAAAGAGTGTCTGTATTTGCTAGAGCTCATGAGAACTGATGTCATCACAATAAGTTATGTCTAGGTGTGTGATATCTGATTTCAGATATTTCGAAAGGGTGTCTATGATCAAGATGCATATCATGATTCCTACATCCTCATTATAAACTAGGTGTGTGATATCTGATTTCAGGTGCTATCCCTGCCCAGGACACTGATGCAAGATGCATATGGACCTGTCCACCTCGCCCTCAATCAACATGTGGAGGCCCATGTCTCCTCATCAATCATGCCTCATGGTGCCTCTCATGATCAAGATGCATATGTGCCCAGGACATGGTCAATCAACTGGAGGTGGATATTGTCAGTCCCTCGTGCCCTATTGAGGGACACCATGAACTCATCAAATGTGCAATTCAATTGTCAGTCCCTCTCATTATGAGGAGGCCATGTTTAGCAAATATGTATGTATGTATGTATGTATGTCATTATGTAGTGATGTATGTATGTATGTATGTATGTATGTATGTATGTATGTATGTATGTATGTATGTATGTATGTATGTATGTATGTATGTATGTAGGTATGTATGTATATTATGTATATATATATATATATATATATATATATATATATATATATATATGTATATATATATATATATATATATATATATATATATATATATACATATATATATGAAAATTTACTTCACATGCTAGTCCAAGTTAGACTATTCGTGGCTTGTAGTATTTCTATCTACTTGCTGTATTGTGTTTAGCCAACCAGAAAACTCTGAATGAATTGGTATCATTCTTCAACCGAGTAATGCCTCGTGACAGTGGCAGTGTTGGTGGTAAAGGGAAGCCATCAGCCAAGAAACATCCTGCCAATGTGTCCTTCAGGGACAAAATGGTTGTAAGTAATAAATGTTTGTCGAAAATGCTATTTTGTGGGCTATATTATATAAAGCTGTATACATGTGATATGTACTGATCTTCCAGGGAGGCAACTCGACCAAGTGGTCAGTGACAGCTGACTTCTATCGCCTCAACCTGCTGCTAATGCGTGTGGACACTCGTGGTGGAGAGGATGAAGGATATAAAGTGGCCACAGCTACGCTATCTCAGGCCAAGATCCAGGGCTTAATAGGTCAGTTGGCATCACTTGTGGTGAATTATACTGTTGTATTGCTACAGAGCTCCCAAAGTAAGTTCATGGCTTGTATATATTTCTAGCTACTTTCTGTTTATTGAGTTTATTTCATTTATACCTCAGAGATAATGTTGCAACAATCAATTTTGGTAAGTGAGTTTCTACCTCAAAAATATAAACCTGAATGAAGATAAAAGTACAGTGTGCGTATCAATATCATTATTTGCAGTGCCATCTGAGCATTTGGAAGTCGAAGGTTCCTTGGGAGGAGTGCAACTGTTGGATTTAACACCTGGGGGAAATAGACATAAGAAAGTGTTCAGTGTGGGTATAGACCCGTCTGACCCCAAGGTTCTAGCTGTCCCAGACACATCGCAACTGTTTGCTCAGTTGAAGAAGGCCGACTTGTCGCGAACTGCGCAGGAACCTATGCTGTATGAGGAGGAGGAGCCTGATAAAGCCTTCATCTTCAAGTGGCAGCATAACCTTGATGCAGACACGTCCCCAAAGTCTCCGTGCGATGAGAGTCCAGGTGAAGCTATCCAACTCCAGTTAGCCTCCATGTGTTACACCCATGCACCTGCCTTTGTCAAAGATATTTCGGAATGTTTGACAGAGTGCAAGGATTATATGAGTAAAGTGGGGAGTTCTATCAAGACGGCAGCTACTGAAGTTGCCATGGGCTTTGTGCAGAAGAAACCCGACCTCTATGGCAGTGCTCTGTACGGAAGTAATTTGAGTCTGAATGCCTCACCTGTTAGTCGAATGCCATCTGTTTCTGAAACAGCACCTGATGACCTGGTGACACCCAGCCTCAAAGTCAAACTGGAAGCACACTTGAAAACACCTGTGCTCATGTTCCCACGGCAACCAGACAGTCCAGAAGTACTAGTAGCTCATTTAGGGGAAATCCACATCACAAATACCGACGACAAAGCTCCAATCATGGAAGAGGACAATTATTCAGCATTTAGTTTTCACTTATCACCAGACAAGGTAGAGAAGATTCATTTGAAGATCAGTGACATGTCTGTGTACTCAATGGACCTAGACAGACAGAAAAGTCTGCAGCGGGCCGCCAAGAAAAACAGTGGTTCTCAACGCCTTGATGCTAGTGCCTTCAATACTCCACAACCAGGTGGTCATACTGTCACAAACTATGGCTTCCCGATCCTCCATGACACTGCCATTGAGATCACAATTGAGAAGAAGGATCTAAGGGATATGGATGAAGAAACGAAACCTCCACAGTTTGCTGAACCTCCGCCAATTCCTGCGAATGCTGAAGTATTGTTGTCATTTCACGGCCAGGTTATCAAGCCATTGAAAGTTGGGCTGCGGAAGGAAGTATTTGAACAGATTCTACAGACGCTGGACAACATTGCTCCTGAGGATGATAATGTCAATCAGGATTTGTCTACGACTCTGATTAGCGAATCACTCACAGATATTACAGAAGAACAAAGGGATATCACCAAAAATCCCATCCTAACATCTCAAGGTTATTCTGCAAATAGGTCAAGGTCAGGAACTTCAGTGAGTGATGCAAAGGTGGAAGACAAGATTGTGGTTGTAATTGACGGGACCTTTGAGATGCCCCAGTTTGAGGTGAATATGATTGGTGACCTCGGAGAAGGGGATCAAGGTTTAGTGGATCTTAAGCTTCAGAACTTCAAGGTGCATTACAAGCGCCATGACGCTTGGACTAAAGCTTTTGAGATCTGGCTTCACTCCCTTGTTATGGAAGATCTATTGGAAGATGTAAACTCAAAGCACAGGTACTTGATGTTGTCAATTGTCAATGACAAGTCGAGGGAGGAGAAGAAGCCCCCTGGTGGTGAGCAGTACCTCTCTCAGTCGTGCCCCAGCAGTGTCATTGACATCCCCGCTCCAAACCTTCCTCCATCCCTACCCTCCAGTCTATACCAGGAAAATGTCTTTGATTTGAACCAACCCAAGACCAAGATGCCACGTCAGAAGTCACACCCGTACGTTCCTTAAACTAAATGAATTCTTAAAGCTTAATTTTACTATGATAAGCCTCATGGTGGCAGAAATTGCGGTGTGATATGTTTACTAAGTCTGCATGTAGTTGTTATTCAAGGTACCTTAATGGGTGCTTAATGTTTTGCATGAGAAGTGGTGAATATCCTTGTACGCCACCGTCATCTCCGACCAGAAGAGGCTCCTTCATCCACTCCCGTGAACCAGACACCATGCTGGTTCATATGAAGGTCCTGCTGGTTGACAAGAAATGTCCTCACTTTGCTTCCTCCTACAATAAGGTAGGAACACTGCCAATTCAATCCTACCACAATGGGATATGGTTGTACAAGTTGGACTGTTGTTTATTTTACACAAAATTAAGTTTGGAAATGATTTGTATTTGCAGTTGTGTATAACTATGGTAAGTGTATATATTATTGTCCAATTAATTTTTTTCTATTATTCCAGACCAACAGATATGTTTATGTGGACTTTAATTGTCTGGACACCACAGTGAACTTGCAAACGTGGGTTGTTCTGTTGGACTTCCTTGGGTTAGGAGCCAAGGTTCACGATCCGGACCAGTTCACCAAAGAGGCCCAGATGCCTCAGTCTCCTGTGTCTGAGGTCGGCAGTGTATCCGAGGCTTCTCTAGCCAGTGACAGTCGTAAGCATATCAAGCATCAGGCTCCGAGTTATTCCGTGCTCCGTGACAAACCCACCTGCTGTTCACGTGTGTGTTTGTGTGGTTGGTTGTGTCAGCGGGGAGTGTGCAGGGAAAGCCACAGGGGGACACAGTCAATACAGAGGCAGAGCTACACATACAGAGTCTGGCACTCATCCTCAACAAGCCTGAGTATGAGCTGGCCAAAGCCAGCGTGTCTCACGTGAACCTCCAAGTGGCTGCCAGGTGAGATCCACTCTCATTCTCTTATCCGATACCATACTTGGCTAAGAGAGTTGGATATTACCCCGAAATGTATGTGTACCACTGTGGGGTATACCCTCCTATTGTTGGATTGTAGGGACTCTAACTTCGCCATGAAGGGCCAGTTGGGGAGCATGGCTCTGCTTGACCAGTCACCCCATGGCTCCATGTACAGGGAACGCTTTGTCACCATTGGCACACAAGCCCTTGATATAGACATATTCAAGTACATGCTTTTCAAATATTGCTTAATATCATATTTTACCTTCTCAAGACAGATTAATACAGTAGTAAATATGACATCCTTCCAGCATCATCTAGATATATTAACGACCATCAGCAGACTGCTATTATCTCTCTCTTCTCTTACAGACACGGACTTCCTGACCCTGACTTGCTGCGACCATATGATGTCAGAGTTCGCTTCCAGATGGCTTCAGTGTGGTACGTGCACACACAAAGGTTCATACAGGAATCCCTTGCCTTTGTTCAACATTTCAACCAACTTCAGGATGTCCTCGGACGAATGCGAGCTGCATCGGCTGGAAAAAAAGTCAGTTGGGTCATTATTTTTCTTCTGTTTGACATCACCTTCCCCATACTTTTTGATGAGAATTATTGTATTGTTGTTTACAGATCACTGACAAAGCATCGAGGAATCCTCGTATATCTCTGGATATCCAGGCTGGAGCTCCTGTCATTCTTGTACCTCACAGCTCCCGCACACGAGACATTTTGGTCATGGATCTTGGTACTCTTACCGTCGTAAACAAGTTCCTTTACGCCGGCTCAGAAGGCACTCTTGGTCACAAGTCACAGAAGACGAAAGGTTTCCATAGTACCTCACACTCATCCATGGATGAGGATTCTGGCTCACATGTGAGGAAATCATCCTCATCCCTGCTGCCAGCCGCTAACTCCAGTGGATCCCAGGGCCTCAACCTGTTTGCTGACAGCAAAGCAGAGGGTGTGATGACTCAGAGCTTGTATGGCAGTTTGTCAAGTGACTGGAGAAATGATAACGATGAGTCGGCTTCTCCCCGCCTCAGTCATTCTGCCGGTGCTATGTTGCCCAGTACCCTGGGTGGCTTCCACACGGCTCTTGGTGGGGGCGTGTCCAGTGCTATAGGAGCCACATCACCCAGCCTCCAGCGCTCGGCCAGTCAGCCCATTAGTAGTGGTGCCCGACCTAGTTACCTACGCAATCTGAGCGCTCTCTCCGGTGATGACGAGGATCACATATGTCTGCTCGATATCATGCATGTGGAGCTGACTGATATTGAACTGTTCTCTGCTCAGTGGAAGAGCAAACAGGAGTACGGCACTCAGGAGCAGAATCGAGATCTCGTGTTCACTTCCTATGTGGTACAGAGAGAGGTTAGTGGAACATAGAAGTTATTCGGTAGTTAGCAAATATGAAATCTCACATTGTTTACAGATTAGACGGTGGAGGTGATGCATGGTATCCTGTGCTGCGAGTGGATTTCCCCTGCTGTTTATTGACGTCTGGCTGTGCTGTACAGAGCGGCCAGCTGATGAAGGATCCATGTCGCCTGGTCATTCAGGTGGAACGTAATCTGGAAGGAGACATCAGTCACAGCGTACCTGACTTCAGTATTCAAGCCAAGCTCTCGTCCGTCCACTTCTCCCTTGACCTGCAGCAGTACAAGCTTGTACGAGGTCTTCTGGCTCACAACTTTGGGGAACCATTGGAAGAATTCCAGAGGCCGCTCATGGCCAACCTCAAAGATCCCAAAATAGAGGTGTGGTAATGAATTTCTGTAGCAACCATTTAATATCTACTGTCTAGAGTTGGAAGTGCTTTTTGATGTTTCTTTCATGGTGTAGTGAATGTTTTCGTAAATTCTCCCATCTTAAGTCTAATCATCGATGTCACCTGAAGTAACTGTTTTAAAAGATAATTTGCATATGATTTTGGTCGAAATTACACTCGCTCATGGAGGACGCTACATTTTAAACTTCTTTCTGCGTTTTATAAGGAAGTGAGGTGTAATATTAATGTGGGTGTGGTTTACACATGGACCAGGTTGTGTTTTAGATGTGTAGTACCTTATCATTATTGTTGATGTGTTTTAGACCGTGTTGAGTGGTGAAGTGTGGAAAACCATTTCCATCATGCTAGACTTGGATGGAGTAACAGTAGAACTCTTGTTGGCTCACGGCACTACACAGTCTGGTTCTGGTGGTGGAATGCCTAGTGAGGAGGTCTCCCTGGCCAAATTCAACTTCATCACTTCACGTCTTTCCTTTGAGAGTTTCTCAGATGGGAGTAAAGATATCGATCTCATATCCCATGAGATACGAGTTGGAGACACCAGATACAGAGGTAGATTATTAAGGAACAACTTTTTATGGGTGATGAATTTATTGTATGTTATCACATTTTGTTTCATGTCCTTTTATTTCAATCAAGTTTGATAGTTTGATTTATCAGATGTTCAGTTACCTGTGCCGTAGTGTTAGGTAATAATTGGTGGTTTTACAGATGCCCCAGTGAATGTGAGGCCTAATGTTTTTACGGATATCCTGAAACCCTCGTCCCAATCAAGCGAGGAAGCTGGGAAGACCCTACAGATGGAGATCCACTTCCGTTGCACCAAAGACTTTGATCGCTTCACTGTGCTGCTTAACAATATGCGGGTGATGGGCATCTTTGACTGGCTCCTGGCTGCCAATGACTTCCTGCTCACCAAACCTGATGACCCTTTCACTGATCGCAGAAGTATGTTATTGATTACATATGTGCTTCACAGTCCCTGTTTCATAATATCCACTCGCTTGGTGTTCTTGTATGTTTCAATCCTTAATTTTTACTGATGTAAATATTTGTACTGTATTGTTGTCGCTTGACTCAGATAAAGCTGAGAGAGAAGAGCCGATGGAATGGAACAATGAGAACATGGCACGGCCTGTGAGTCCGCTGGCAGTTAGTGGTGGAATACTCACCAAGAGGGCGCCACTACCTGAAAAGGTTTGACTTCACATCTACCAGTTGCCTTTTGGGACATGGTTGATTAAGGGAAGGGTTTTGCGTCGAGACACCAACAAGCTGACTGGATTGATGGATTCATTTGTCATGATGATAATTATTGCCTTTGTCTTTGTGGACGCAGAAGGAGCAGCCCTTTGAGCTGCGTCTAAACGTGACTGACACAGAGTTGGTTGTGGTGGAGGACACCCGCGACAGGGACACCAATGCTATCATACTCAAGGTCAGCTAGATGTCATGGTTGCCTTCCTCTAATCATAGCATTTTCTTGCTCGGTCGATAAGGTATCTGCATGCATTTGCTACTTGCCTGTTCTGTTTGTAGAGTACAGCTGTCCTCTCCTTTCGCCCCAGCTACAGTGAACGCCCGCTCTCATGCAGCCTCCAAAGTCTGGAGGTCTTCTCATGTTCGTTGGCAGCTGAGAATGAAACGGCCCTCTCCATCATTGACCCTATGATAGTCACAGCAGAGCTCAATGGCTCAGAACTCATGCAGCATAGAACTCATGGAGGAGCTGGCCTAGCTGATGCCTCCGAGATAGAAGAGAAACCACCTGTGCTTGATGTCAGTTTTTAACAAACACTGATCTTATTGACTGTTATATCGATGGCCAGTTAGTTATCTATTGACCTACAGGTGATATTGTGAGATACTTATTTGTTTGCTTGCTATTGTGTGCTTACAGATCAGTTTCACCACATTAAATGTGAGGCTGTCATACACTGATATCCAGCTGTTTACTGCCATACTGAAGTCCATGCCCAAACAGCTTCTGGAAGCCACTAAGCCGCCAATCACACCACAGACAGTATCTACCACAAATCTCTCTGGTAAGGGGTCATTTTCATATGGTATACAAAAGCCACCCAGTATATGATGTGTAGTGTATCTAATGTGGTTATTTTCTTGATACACAGCTGTTAACTTATCATGGGAATACTTCACTAATGTAAACAAATCTTTGGGTGTGTGAAAATTTTCCACCTAGTATATGATGTGTAGTGTATTCTATGTAATTGCTTTGTTAACATTCAGAAGCTTTATTATTATGAGAAATTGTTTCAATGAAAACATTGGCATTTGTGTTGAGCCATTTTACAATGATTTCTTTTTGTTATGTGTTTTAACAGAAGCTCAAATTTGTCATTTGGAGGACCTGGGCTTTGTACGGTCGGACTGTGAGGCAGCACTACAAGCCTGTAAAGGTCAGCTCTCAGAGTCGGCCCTCTGGCTGACCCAGAATGCAACACCTCGCTCCCCTGTCTCACCTCAACAGTCCTCCTCACCACCGCTACAAAAGAAAGGCTTCCAGATTTCTGGATTTGAGGTATGAGGTATTCAGCAGATTATCTTTCCCTGTGTGATTTAGGACCTGTCTGTGTTGCTTCTTTTATTCTTGCCATCATTGCTCTGGCATATGAAGGAGAACTATGACGTTATTATTAATGTTAATTGTTGATATGTTTGACTGCGCTGTGGGGGACCTGCCTGGTTTAAGCGTAAGTGGGTTATGAAACGGACTGATGTAGACAGTTAATGCTTGTGTGTGTGATGTATTTCAGGTGAAGGCTGGCTGCATCTCACTGTGTCTCATTGATGACTGTCAGGATGCTGATATCCCCCTGGCTGAACTCAACATGGTTAATGTACACCTGCTCCACAAACTACCTACCCTGGCCCAGTCACTGGCTACAGGCAGTGTCACCTTCAAGCTCTCAGGCGACTATTACAACAGGTCTCTTTCAGGATGGGAGCCCTTCTTCGAAACTTGGCAGTAAGTCTGACAGAGACATGAATTTCCATAGTATTTATTGTCTCATTTCAGATCATGTCAGATTGTTTACTTATCTAAAATGAATATACCTACATATATAAATATGTAAATATATAAATATATATATTTATATATATATATTTACATATATATATTTACATATATATTTATATATATGTATATATATTATATATATATATATATATATATAATATATATATAATATATATATATATATATATATATATATATATATATATATATATATATATATATATATATATATATATATATATATATATATATATATATATATATATATAAATAAATCCTGTGGTGTCCAGCTGTCGAACAGAATGGCAGAGAGGAGGTGTCAAACATGCAGGGAAAGATGACTCCATGAAAGTCAATATACAATGTAGGTTCTTTCTTGAGTACCTCATTCATAAATGTAATTCTAAATTACAGGCATTATCGTTCTCTCCATGCGATCCATGCTGTCATATGTGCACAGTGTTTTTGCAATTGCCACTCCTAAACAGAAGGTACTAGGTGTGACCGTTTGCTTATTTACGGCAAACGTATCACTCGTTGATTTGACATTGCAGCCAAGGATGTGATGAACGTGAATGTTACAAGGGAGTTTCTGGAGCTTGTGAGGAGGACTAAAGACAAATGGACTGAGGATTACTACAGGACCAGCAAGTCTGTCTCACAACTTATCATCTTGTCAAATTGATAGCTTCTAGGGTAATGTGATTAGATGGGTATAGTTTACAAGGTTTTGTTATCAACTGTCTCTATCAAATAGTTCACTTATGTAGCTGTTTAATAACTTAAGTATATAGTCAATGTTTTCAACCTGGACTATGTAATAAGTCAAATTTAAATTCCATCTTCAAAATCATTAAGGGTCATTTTGAAAGAGGATTAATTATGAAGATACACAACAGGGAATAACCTTGCAACCTATCACTACTTTGTTCCCATCATTGCTGTTGCCATGTTACTAGAAGGTCATTGCTGTCTGTATAGGTCAAATGAAGGTGAATCACAGATGTACAACTCAAGAAAGCGTATTCCCTTCATCCCGTTTGCCATCAAGAATGACTCTGGGAGCATGCTGGAGTTCAGCACGGCCACCACCAGTCCCTCAACGTAAGTCCCTACATACAACGCCGACCTAACCCGCGCTGTGTTACTGCTGGTGATGCCAGTGTTGGTGATGGGCGTTTTGAATTTCTACTTGCAGAAGTCCTGGGGAAGTTTCATATCAGCTCCAGCCCAAGGTTGAATGGAAGAGGGTCATGCCAGGAGGAGAAATGCCCTTCATAATTGAGGAGCGAGAAAAGATCAGACACAAGGTACTAGTTATTGGAATTGGATTATTCTGGTTGCAGATTATTGGTTGGAAGTTCCTGTTGTATGGCTGTGGATAGGAATGATTGGTTCTAGAGCCAACCTGAACACCACCCATTAACTATCACAGCTGGCCATGTCATATTTTCCATCTGACCATACACCACAGTCCTCTTATTGTGGTTGCCTTGTGATGTCACAGCACACCCATGAGTTGAAGGTTCACCAGCTCCGTGTGCGGGTCGATGGCTGGCAGGAAGTATCTCCCATTTCTGTGGACAGAGTCGGCGTCTACTTTCGCATGGCCCTACCTGAACCAGGACAAACAAGGGTCAGTTTATCATGGCTGTCATGGCTAACCATGATGCTCCTTTCTGTTCAATTCAACTCAGAGTGGACAACTCTGCACCAGTTCTCCTGAATTTTCAATTTATTACAGATGAACCTTTGCCCGCAGTAAAGTTTGAGAATAGAAATATGTATCTAACAAATTATCTAATGAATTCAATGCTTTATTATAAACCGGTTCTGTACCCAGTATGGACACCAAGCCCGACTTGTCTTTGACATCAGCATGTCAGGGACGGCTCGTAAACTCATCACGGTGCGGTCTGGACTCGTTGTCAACAATCAACTCACCCACGATGTACAAGTTAATCTGACAACCAAGCCAGGTATGACAACAATGTGATGGCAATGATGTGTTTAGTGATGTGGGTCATACTAGCTCTGCTTGTGGTGTAATCCATCATGCGACCTGTTTTCTACAGGCAGTTTGTCTCACACAACCTCGATGACAGTACCATCAATGTGCCGCCAGTCTGTGCCATTGAAACTTGTGCATCATCAGATGATGGTACAACCTGTTGGCTGGTCCCTTGATATGTGCCGAGACAGTTTATCCTGGACTGTCATCACGAGACCTGGGGAATTGATCAACTATAACAAAACGTGTCATACCATTGGTACCAAGGACTACGCGTACAGGTAGATCTCCCAGCAGCCTAACATTATGTTCATAAGTTACGGTTTCTGATTATTGTATTCAATAACAAGCGTTTGTTTTGATTGTTTCAGGTTTTCAGCTTCCATCTACCGTCAGCATTTCCCCATTGACTCACCACCACCCCCTCCTAAGAAGCCCAGTCAGACTCAAACTGCTGCCAGGGAGCACTCCCCAATGGGAATCCACCCTAAGGACCCCACCCCTGAAGTTCTCCCCCCACTCTTCCAGCCAGGCCATGTGATCACTCTCCTCCCGCCCCTACAGGTAGAGAACCTGCTGCCTCTGGATGTGAGCTACAGCATCAAGATGGGACGCTATACAGAGAGGCCGAACCGGCTAAAACCAGGCAAATCAGCACCGATTTACTCGGTGAGTAATAATTAGAAAACCACTGATCTGTGTGTTTATGTATGGCCTAAGCTGGTAGAGTGTTTATATGGTAGAGTATGTATGTATATGTGTGTATGTGTGTGTGTTTGTGTGTGTGTGTGTGTGTACCTACGTACGTATGCAAGTATGTACGTATATATATTCGTATGCATATATGTGTGAGTGTGTTCAATCATTGGTCTTTCATTTTGTGTTCTTTTGATGTCAGGCCAACCTGGACGATACTATCGAACTCATGATAGAGCTGGAGAATTTCCAAACCCTCCGGAGTCTGGTGATTCCATCAGGGACGGGTGACCAGTATGTCAATCACCCAGTGCGTGATCAAAACCAACGCTTCCTCGAGCTCAAGATCGTCATACGGCAAGGTGTCGGCGGCTCGCTCAAGGTAATCATGCAGCCCACCGACCCATCCTGGATCAAATTACTCTTATGGGACCTTGCCTAATGAATAAATGCGAGAGTGTTATGTGGCTGACCTCATAGTATGTAATGTCAACCATTCTTTGTAATGTACTGCCTTGGCCTAATCTCTCTTGACAGCCTCCCCCTTTTGTGAGTCTCGCTTACATCCTAGCATTGCGATAGTCGTTATCTTACCCATCCAAATCTTTGCTTTATAGCCACCCTTTCTGAGAGTGGCTATAAAGTTAGTCAAGTGTCATTAACTGATAGTTATTGAACCTTATTCTCACTTGTTTCAACCACATTCACGCATATTCGTGGCTATTGCAAATACTCATGTTTTTTTCACTTATTCTGAACGTTTCTTTCCCAGGTGTCTGTTGCTGCCCCCTACTGGCTGGTCAACAAAACGGGGCTGCCTATCATCTTCAAGCAGGATGCAGGAGAATCAACAGCGGCCGGGCAGTTTGATGAGCATGAGGTGGCGCGCAGCGTGGTGCCTCTCTTGTTTGCTTATAGCGATAAGGACAAACCACACTTGTAAGTACATGCCGTGACTTACCTTTCTGTTGTTTGTATCAAGCCATTTGTCTGATACTCACCTACATAAAAACATGTTGTGTTACGTAGCCTTTTTGTGTGTTACAGCTGTTCTATGAGGCTTGGGAAGTCAGTGCATGGAACTAGTGCCAACCACAGGTGGTATGTATCCTGCTCTACCAGTGAGCAGTTTATTCTTCCTTTACAGAGCTACATGAACCCTTCATCTGTCCCAGATAAAGGCCAAACACTTTTTATTATTGTGTATTCATTTGATCATAAAGTTAGGATGCTGTTGGAATGCCCCATGGATCTGGTTGATGTGTGTGTTATTTCCCAGGTGCACAAGGTTTGGTTTGGATCGGGGACCTGCTGTGAGGCAACTTTATGCCAGTCGCAGAGATGGGCACCCTGACAGGTAAAAATTCTCTTGTAGGGTGGAGAACCTAACACATCAGACCTTGTCTTGTTCTATTGTAGGATGTACAACATAACCATAGACCTTATCTTGTTCTCTCGTAGGTTGTACAACATAACCATGGACCTTGTCTTGTTCTCTCGTAGGTTGTACAGCATAACCATGGACCTTGTCTTGTTCTCTCGTAGGTTGTACAGCATAACCATGGACCTTGTCTTGTTCTATTGTAGGGTGTACAGCATAACCATAGGGCTCTTCTTGTTTTCTTGTAGGGTGTACAACATTGGCATTGATGTGAGGCAGGGACGAGGGAGGTACAACCACACTAACATTGTCACATTCACTCCAAGATTCCAGCTTGACAACAAATCGAAACACAAGCTAGCCTTTGTACAGCGTCATATTGCCAAGGAGGTAGGCACCTTTGATCATGTTATATTCAGTGAATGAACATTTCCTTGTTAATTTAATCAGACATTTGCCTCTCTCTAATTTGTTACAGTTGCTGGCATGTTGCATAACTGACTCTTTATGTAAACATGTCTTGTTATCAGGAACACCAAATGATTGATATTTCATCAATATGGGTGCCTTTAACACAGCCTCTGAACGTTGTTTACAATAATATGCAAATGAGTAGTGACCTGGTCAAGTAACTACGCATGCATAATTCCATCATTTCCTGGACTTATTGATCCTGTTTTTAGCTTTGAATGTCCAATTGGATTCACCAAGTGCCATCTTTGGTTTATATATCATGTCCCTTTGCAAATTAGAAATCAGACTAAACAAAAGCCTTAAAAATAACTTGGGTCACTGGCTGGATATCATGTCCAAAAGCTGTAGGCAATTAATTAAGTTTGTTTTGCAGCAGATCACCTGAGGATTTGGGATGAAATGCACCCTGCATTGATCATTTTTATGTTGTCCTATCACACCTGACATGCTGGTTGTCTACTGTCACAGCACACCAACTCAGGAGACTACCTGTCAGCCATGCCTAACTCCATGCTGCCGTGTCACTGGCCCCGTGTCGACCTCGACCAGCTGCTGTGTGTCCGCATCATGGATGAGGCTGGGTGCCGCTGGTCCGGAGGCTTCCGTATCGACCTCATTGATTCCTTCCACATCAACATGAGGTAAGCTGGGCAATAGCAAGGTCATCTAAAATATTCCTCCTACATGTTACTAGCAAGGTCAACTGCTAAAGTACTTCTCCTACATGTTACTAGCAAGGTCAACTGCTAAAGTACTTCTCCTACATGTTACTAGCAAGGTCAACTGCTAAAGTACTTCTCCTACATGTTACTAGCAAGGTCAACTGCTAAAGTACTTCTCCTACATGTTACTAGCAAGGTCAACTCCTAAAGTACTTCTCCTACATGTTACTAGCAAGGTCAACTCCTAAAGTACTTCTCCTACATGTTACTAGCAAGGTCAACTGCTACAGTATTCCTCCTACATGTTACTAGCAGGGTCAACTCCTAAAGTACTTCTCCTACATATTACTAGCAAGGTCAACTGCTACAGTAGTCCTCCTACATGTTACTAGCAGGGTCAACTCCTAAAGTATTCCTCCTACATGTTACTAGCAAGGTCATCTGCTAAATATTCCTCATAAATGTTTTATAGATGTATTATAGATAACTAAGAATCTTTTCCATAGTTTTCCATATGATTGAGACGGTGAGAATAAGATTAGAGATGTGTAATTAAGATGGATTGATATATCTGGGCTTGGTGAGCAAGAAAAGGGAATTATTGGGAGATAAACAATGAATCAGTCCAGGTTTATCTTATTGAATAAGCTCTGCATTGGTTGAGTCGCTCATTAAGACCTGCTGTGTTTGTTTGTTGTTGACAGATCGGAGAACAACAAGTGTCTGTTCCTGCGCGTGGACATCGTGCTACAGGGAGCCTCCTTCTTTGTTGTGTTCAGTAACGCTGATGATATGCCTCCTCCCTACAGGATCGACAACTTCTCCGAGGTCAGCTTTTATTATCTATTATAGCACATTAACATTCTCATAGCACTTGCACCATACCCATGATGCTAATTCTTACATCATGCCTCACATGTGTTGTGTTTAGGTGCCATTGACCTACTACCAAACCAAAATCATAGAAGACTCCCTCCGGGCTACAATCCCTCCCCGAACCTCATGTCAGTATTCCCAACATCCTTCGATGTGCCTCAATTCAACACAGAAATTATACTCAATTCATAAACATTCTTCCGTAATCAATCTCTCTTTCTGTTGCTTGCATTGGGAACATCTCATCTGTATGTTTGTATTCTCTGTCTAATTGTCCAGTGCCCTATGCCTGGGACGAGCCCATACTGCCTCCCTACATGACCCTCAAGCTGGCAGGTGGTAGCAGCGCCACCTACAACCTCAATCAGTCTGCAGATGGGGATCAACTTACCTATGAGAACTTCATCTATATTGCCTTTGCTGGCACCTTTAAGAGGTAGGGATATGTAGTCATTTGCTGTCAATATTGTGCTGCATTACACAGTAACTCATTATAAAACCATATACATACCTTAACTAACCTTCAAATGTGCCTCTTCCCACAGGACATCCACAGCAGGCAGCTATGCCCAGTTTGTGGAATCACAGGCACTGGTGCTGGATGTGTTGCCCCCCAACAAAGTACTGCTCAAGAAGAAGGTCAGTTCAAGGTCATCTGCATTGCACGTTCATAATTGCCTTGGTTGAATCGGACCATGACATGACCCTTGATGTGTCCTTCCTGTGATACAGGAAGCAGGCAAGAGGTCCCAATTGTGGCGTATGACCAGCTCTGGGATGCTCCAACATGAGGGCTCGTCTGCACCGCGTGACCCCCGCCTCAAGCCCAGTGCTTCTGCGTCTTCCTACACCTCATCCATCCTAGTGCTGGACATTCAAGACCTGGCCCCACAACCTACCAAAGAAATGCTGCTCACACTTAGGAAACCTGACGAAAGGAGGACTGCCACTCAACAGTGGAAATTCATGGAGGTCAGACTGCGTGTCAACCAACTCCCATGATAACTTAGTGTTAGCGTTGTAGTGGTTATATCCCTCTCTCAATGTGTACCCCATATGATCTGTGTGTACCCCATATGATCAATGTGTGCCCCATATGATGTGTGTACCCCATATGATCTGTGTGTACCCCATATGATCAATGTGTGCCCCATATGATGTGTGTACCCCATATGATCTGTGTGTACCCCATATGATCAATGTGTGCCCCATATGATGTGTGTACCCCATATGATCTGTGTGTACCCCATATGATCAATGTGTCCCCCATATGATCTGTGTGGCAGGATGGGCGACTATGCTCGGGGGCCGGTCCTAACCTGTGTGTCCAGGCCAAGGAAGGGGTGTTTGGACTCCGTGATGGTAGGTTTTCCTGTGTGCCAGCTAATAAATGCTCTCTCCTTAATAACGGTTTCGTCGGTTTGTTTTATGTATACATAGAAGTACACGAGTTATGTTGTGTGTGGTGTATAGGTGGGGAGGCTGTGTTGGGGCCATCTCAACCACTGTCGTTTGGGTGTAAGGTGGCTCCCATAGAGATGTGTGTAGAGAGACAGAAGCTGAGACCTGGCTCAGGTTTCCTCTCGGTCAAAGTGCTCATTGATGGACCCACCCGTGTGCTGCAGATCACAGACATCAGACAGCAGGTGATTCATTCTACCACTGGCCTTCTTCAGTACACATTAGTATGACATCTGTGTGACTCCTGTGTGATAATTCTACTTTCTACTTACTATTTTGACAGCAATACACAGCCAGTGATAAAGATGATTGGGTGGCTGTGTCATCCAAGAGATCCCTGCCCCGAATCAACAGCCAGGGCAAGCCTCCAGTAGACCACCAGCTGCAGCAGCAACAGGACCATCTAGAGGTAGCTTAACTCAAGTTCCATTCACCCCTCATCTTTGCATACATCATAATCTGCTGCCACTTAACGGGAGCTGCCCAATCATATCACCTCTTATTGAAAGTGATGTAAAATACCAATATTGTCACCACACCTAACCTACAACAACTTGACACATGCATGGTCTGTCTGTGACAGGTAACTCTCCACCTGGAGAGTGGGTTAGGCATCTCTGTGGTGAACTCCCTCAAGCAGGAGCTCATCTATGCCAAGCTTACTCATGTTCACCTGGACTACGAGCGCTCACCCTCTGGCATCATGGTCAATGTTAGAGTCAACAACATACAGGTCTCTCCAAGTTATCCTGTCTTCTTGAAGTTATAATCCCATTTTCTTTTACTTAGGTCAGAAACCATAGTTTTTGGGCTTGTTTGTTTGTTCAGATTGATATGTGTTATTGTGTTCAGGTGGACAACCAGTTGCTAGGGAACCATTGTCCAGTGATCTTGTGGGTCAGTCCTCCGTCTCCGAGCGACCCCCACACGCAGACACGTCCTGCTCTGGTTGTCACCATGCTCAAGCTTCATAACAGGCAGTGGAATGCTGAGATATACCAGGTTAGTACTGGCTTTATGTGCTGCTGCTGTCTGTAGTCAAGACAAGACAGCATCATATTTGTGTCCCATGTGTCATCCATAATGGGTGACCTTAATGACATTGTAATTGCTCGTCATGACATTGTTTGCATGAAGCCCCGTTCATCTAGACATCAAGTGTATTCATCATGACATCATGGGTTTTCATGATGACATGGGTTTTCATAATGGGTTTTCATTATAACATCATGGGTTTTCATAATGACATCATAGGTATTCATTATAACATTATGCTCATTCATAACATCATAGGTCTTCATGATGACATACGTGTTCATCATGACATCATGAGTTAATGATGACATCATATGTGTTCATTGACAATCTTTGTGTTCATCATGACATGATATTTATGACTACTTATGTTCATAATTATATCAATATTTGTATGCACCATAGCATCATATATGATAGGATCACTTCATTGATTGTTGTCAAAATGACCTCACCTGTGTCAAGCATGCCCTCACCTGTGTTGACAAGCTCACCTGACATTTGTATCAATTCTGATAATGATCCTCTGTGTCCTCGTTAGCACCTGACCATACAGACCACACGATTCACTGCCCTGTTAGAAGAACGACTGCTCTGGAAGTTACTGCAGTTCCTCAAGCCAGCTAAAAATGAAGCTGTGGTGGAAAGTGTAGATGAAAGCAGCTTCCAATCACAGAGGTACTGAATACTGTATTACCCTGTCTGCTTACTGTTTGAATAATCTCATTAAATCGAAACGTTTTGAGCCTGGAAGTTCCGTCTTTGTCTCTGTGTACAGGGCTGTGAGTGCTGCGACCTCAAAGCAGTTCAAACGCTACTATTTCAACACGCTGAAGATTGTGACAGGGCGAGTGTGTCTCAGTATGCTCACTGCAGGTGACCTTGAACCTGACCTCATTGCAATAAAGCGCATATTTGGCATACCACTGGTCAAATTTGAAGATGTCAAGATTGAATTGGGTAAGTCAGTCATGAAAATGTTTACTGTATTAATCAAAAGACGTTATGATAGAAATTTTACTGATTTTTCCTGGTCTTGGTCACAGATCCATTTGTTCGGCTGCATCCATTTGAAACCAGTGCATTTTTATTGGACGCCCTCAAAATACACTACACAGAGGAACTAAAGAGCCAAGCTGCTAAGATTTTGGGCTCGGTTGATTTCCTGGGCAATCCGCTGGGTCTTGTGAATGATGTAGCGGCTGGCGTATCTGGGCTACTGATGGAGGGCAACGTGGGAGGTCTCTTCTCCAATGTCACACATGGGGTGTCCAACTCCACCGCCAAGGTAGCAAGCCAACATCTAATCCCCACTTCATCCTTATGTTCCATCCATTAAACACTCATTGAATGTTCATTGACAGTTAATTGTATCTACCTTTACCAGGTGACAGGATCCCTCTCTGACGGGGTGGGTGTGGCTACATTTGACTCCAATCATCAAAGGAAGAGACAGAAAATCAAAGAGGATGTGAACAGCGGTTCAGACCATATAATCGCGGGTCTCAAGGGGTTCGGTCTCGGCATGTTTGGAGGCTTCACGAGCATTGTGTCCCAGACGTACTCAGGAGCTCGTGACGAGGGTTTCCAGGTGAGATCAATGTAATATGCGTAAACCTTGTGCCATAGTGTGAGATTTGTTTGTCTTATTCTGTCAATAACTTATACAAATCAAAAGCCCTGTCAAGTGGTTTCATATGGTGTCTGGTATGACCAGCCCATGGGGTGTGTGTGGGACTTTGATGTTTGGATGTTGTGATGTTGATCCCTTGTTCTGTGGTGTTTGTTAACCAGGGGCTGATCACCGGGCTAGGTAAGGGAGTTGTAGGAACAGTCACCAAGCCAGTGGCTGGTGTGCTCGATCTAGCCTCAGGGGCTGCTAGTGCAGTGAGGGACTCGAGTCGCGGTGAATCACGTCGCCCCGCTAGTAAAGTACGAGCTTCGCGATGCTGCTCTGGCCCAGGTGGACTTTTGCCCATATACTCGGAGCAACATGCAAAGGCCCAGGAAGAACTCTACATGCGCAACAAAAACAATTACCAAGAACTGTACGTATTATTCATGTCACCCTAATTCCGGAGTTGTTTCTTTTTTTATTGGGACTGGGATTCCTGGAGATGGAGGGATGATGAGACGTGCATGTTGTGACAGGTTTATAGATGAGATGTGCATGTTGTGACAGGTTTATAGCGCTGGAGCAGATTCGAGATGACCCACTCAAGGTTCTCATCTCCACACAGCAAGCCTTCTTCCTGATGGGCAGCGGTGACTGGGCTGACCCGGAACAGAGTAGTGTCATGCTTAATGTCCAGTATGAGGAGTTCTCCTCCTGTAGGGTCGTCTGTCAAGGCCAGTCCTTTTTTTTTTTTTTTTTTTTTTTACTAATTTGTGGCTTTTCTCAATCAACAACTTCACAACTTTCAACTGAGATTGAGCATACGGCATAGCCTGATAGCTCATTGGCCTAGATTGTCTCATCTTCTATGTATTTCAATTCTGCTTCTTACAGATAAGATTTATACCATGTGAGACTTATGCATGCATAGGAAATATGATATTACCGTAGAGTGGGTCATTCAATGGAGTCATTTTCAGTAGGGTGGTCATTTCATTGGGTCTAGTTCTTCAAGCAATGGTACAGATTTTTCAACATTTGTATGTTCTATTTTCTTTTCTGCAGATGCTAAATATTACCTGGAGTTGACGATGAAGGCAGACAAGAAGATGTCAAGCTCAGCTGATGCGGACGTGCCAACCCACACAGGTCCCCGTGTCAAATGCGACTCCGCAGCCACAGCTCATAAGGTGACTAGCAACCACAATCACTTGGCTTGCTTTGGTTTGTGAAAGGGGGTTGGTTCTCTTTACACCATTGACATGAGTATCTCAGCTTGAATACCACATGGAATTTGCATTTCTTGTAAGGTGGACATTTGAGTAAAATATTTCACTTGTTAGGCGGTATTTTTGGTAAAATAATGACATGTTACATATGTGTTGCCAGGTTTCACAACAGCTGAACTACGCCAAGAATCTGTACGATGAAGGGAAGATGACACTACCTGTGGTGGCCTACGAACAAACGCTGTTAATGATGGGATGAGGATGTTGACTTGGCATGAATAGTCTCACCAGCGGAGAGGGAATGTTGGTGTTTACTGATGAAACAAGCCATGTTCTCATGATGTCTGTAGCTCACAAAGATTTTTATTGGAACCGTAATTAGTGGGCGATATATTTTACTGTGACACAGCATTTCACTTTAGAGGTACATTTAATCGATCCTGTATAATCTGATATAAGTTATTTGGACTACTGTCTTACAAAGAGCTGCATTTACCTCACATGCAAAAATTTACCCCATGAAATGGCCGGTGATATGAAGTGATCTGTATGAACTTAGCCACATAGATCAATGTTTATCAGGCAGTGATGAGCTACGTACTAGTCGGGGCCGCTACTACCACACTAGTCAAGGTGTACATAGCAAGCTGTGCTGCTCAATGTTAACCAAGACCTGTTGCCATCAAGCAAACCAGCTGTGATACCTGGTTTTTGCTGTGACGTGTATACGCTGGTGAAATATGTGTATGTCAGTGTTATGTTGAATCAATCTGATCTGTATCATAACATAAATGTTTATTAGATGTGAGTGTAATGTGTGAAGTGCAACAAATTTCTATTGTAAGTCAGTGTAATATGCATATGTCTGTGTAATGAATAATAGTTGGTATGACTTCAGAAGTTGGTGTAATATGTATGTATATAACTTGTAAGTAATGTATGCGAGTCACGATGTGATATAAGTTTCAGGTGGATTCCTTGATGTCTTGTACATATATCCGATAGGCTGTGATGTTGGTGTGATATATGTTGGGCTAAGTCAGGGTTGTAGGTAGGAGTCTGTAGAAACCCAGGTGTACAATCAGAACTGTAAAGAAGTGTGGGGATAGATTGAGTGGGGTATCAATATTGAGAGACACAGTGACATGGTGGACAGGTGGGGTCCATGAGGTGGGGTATGATTACAGGTGTGCTGGGCAGGTGTTGTGAGGGGTCTGTTGTATGATAACAGGTATTGGGGATGGTGTAAACATAGCAGGGTGTGTAATCGATTGGGAGGAATATAGTTAGTTTTGTTGCTGCTGTGGCACAAACAATGCATTAACACTGACTACATATGCACAGTACCATAACTTGTAATAACCCTGTCAGGATATATAAATATATATATATATATATATATATATATATATATATATATATATATATATATATATATATATATATATATATATATATATATATATATATATATATATATATATATTTATGTATGTATGTATGTATGTATATATGGAGAGTTATGCTTTGTGGTGCATGCCATGAAGTTTTAGCCGATTTATCATGTTTAGTCTGTTAAAGTGCTCCAACAATGCAAGTTAATCACTCTGAACAAATAAACTAATACATTGTGCATATGGAAATAACTGTATAATATTGGGACAATAAAATTGTTGCTTATTTAAGATGCATGCGAGGGTGCATGGTTCTGTTGTTCATGTTTGTAGTGGGCTCTGGTATGTTTCAAGATAATGGCATTTCAAATTTACCTTGGATCAATAACTCCCATAGTAATACTTTGATTCCGGTGTTGCAACTTGGCGTGGTTTGGTCTGTATGCGTGCACTATTGTATGAATGGGAGGTGTGTCACGTTACGTGTGCAGTTGGATTGATGAATTAACAGTTACCAAATAGTTTTTGAGGAGAATGTACATTAATTTGTTTGTATGTCATGATGTATATCATAAAACAAGATAACCGCCGTCCTCGCAGTTTACCCGGGGACAGCAAGCTAGTGTTATTTTCGATTGGTTGGTAGCCTTGTTGTGGCGTGTTTGGAGGAAACCTCACCATAACGATGTCCTCACCAAAACCACTCAACCATAACTAACACTAAGTTGGAAATTATTGATCGAATTGAAGGCGCGATCACGATGGGTTCAAAACTATTACGCCACTTAACGCCCTTTAGAAAGCGAGGGTTCGACAAGCTCGACTCCCTGAGCAATTAATCTCCCTGTCCAGTCAATACTGCTTTCACAGACGTTCTCAAAACACGGGCACAAAGGAGACTTTTAAACAAGATGTTGTTCTTACGTAAATAAATGTTACGGGATCACTGCAAGTGGCGAGCCAGGCGACCCACTGCGAGGGGTGTAAGGTTGTCCCACTCAGTCTGACCCGCTCTTCCCAACACAGCTGCTCTGGTTCTCAACCCTGGTTCTCGACCTTCTGATTCGGTAAGGCGACAGTGGCAACTATACGGATATTTGGATATATGATGTTTCAAATCTGAGCTCACGACTAAGCCATATTTTATTCCTAATAGCGAAATGTCAGATTTAGAGTTGACAAAATTGAAGATAATTAAATAAGAATGGAGGTGCATTGGTAAAGCGGGGCATGGATTACTCCGTGATCATAACATTTATTGTCCCATCTGACTGGTAAGTGCTGTCAATATCAGGCGGCCGCAACATTTAACTACAACATTTAACTACATTCCATCTGACGATTACATTTTAAACAATACGTTCAATGATAGATATTACTCCTGTAATTCTGTAAATAAACTTTGTCGTTGCAGTGCGACGACAAGCGCCTCCCGTGTTTTTATATTGCAAGACAAATAAGCTCAGGGTATAGGGCCACACGAGCAGAATCGACCAGAGCGTGGGTGGTGTAGAAATAGGAACGTATGGGTACTCACTTACAAATGGGTAAAATAAGCGAATGTGGGTACAAATATGTAGATATATGCGTGTGTCTGTGAGTGAATATCTAATGAAAGACTGATGGAACAGATGAATAGATGGGTGTCGGTAGAGAAGTAATCGAGTACCAAAAAGGCCAGTAACGGATCATATAGACAGCGTGTCGGAAATAGGTAGGTGTTGGTAGAAATCGATTGACGTTGTTCGGTATTGATCATTAAGGTCGTGATGAGCAGTTCAAGACTGAGATATAATCGATCCATGATGATATAATCGAATTGATGAAGGTATTGGTTGGTAAATATGCCATCAAGTCAAACTTTACGTTGAGCCCATTTGCATATACATTGCAAAGAGCGTTCTGTGCATTCATTCACTAACATTATGTCTTCCTTCAATTAATTTCAGTCTTGAACCAAAACCTGCGAATCGCTAAACCTGCATTCGATGATAGTGATCTGATGCGATACGAGCATGGGGAGTAAGAGAGGCGTCGTATCCTTACTGAGCAACACAGGCACACGCTTAACAGACACAGTGGCACCTACTGGAGTACACTCCTCCCGACCAGACCTCGTGGAGCTGCTTATCAGCTGTACAGACCTGGCCAACCTCGATATCTTCTCCAAAACAGACCCCATGTGCGTTATCTTTGTAAAGCAATTTGGACAATGGAAGGAGCTAGGAAGAACGGAAGCTGTACGGGATCAACTTAATCCCAAGGTATGTTATGTTAGCGTAGATGATGCTTACTTACATTACAATTATTTTGTCTGAAGAACTCAATCAGACAATGTACGTCGTAGCTATTCAGACTGTTATGGTCAAAACAAACTCCCTTGAGGTTACCTTTTCGAAATATTGGTGCTGTATACATCCACCCCTAGGCCTACAATCGGCCTCTATATCTGCAGTAGAAAGTCAATGATAGTTACTAAGTTAGGTCTGATTACCGGACTAACATCCACCCAAGACACAAACAGCGACATAATCAGACGATGCAAGGTGTGACTTTGACATGATTTGCCTGTCGATTTCAGTTTACGGAGACGTTTATGTTGGAGTGTGACCGCGAGTTGACTCAACCTCTGCTATTCTCCCTTTATGATATCGACAGCAGGTAAAGATCACGTGGTCTGTTTCACCGCAACCAAAATGGACTAGGATTTATGGATCACCGATTATACAAAAAAACCTAGCATAAATATATTACTTGTGTGGCATCAACACTTGATTCAATTAGATATGTGCAGGTCACTAATTGGTCATGTTTATTCTTCTCAGGAGCATGGACCTACGGAAGCATGACCACGTGGGGTCGGCTGAAATAAACCTGACAGATCTGCTTCCCCCTGATACCCAGATCCATACGACCTCACAGAGCCTCAGGATGCCTGGTAAGTAACAAGAGAGCGCTGTAGAGATGAACCATCCACATGACCTCACAGAGTATAAGGTAAGTGACCAATGGGCGTTATAGATGAGCCATCCACACAACCTCACAGATCCCCATGAAGCCGTGTATTTGTCAACTCGCTTACCTTGATAAGGCGTTATGGGGGAGGTATGTGGACGTCTGGTAAAGTATCT
>CM067345.1:35626608-35664108 GCA_034190875.2 Urechis unicinctus
ACCCTTTGAAGCCCGCATTCAAAAGTTATGCAACAACGACCTCGACAGGCCCGTGTTGCTGAAGTGCTGTCATATCGATAAGTCAGATAATCTGAGCTTATTCTGTTTTCTTGAGTCAAAAATGGTCGGTTACTTTCAAGATGAAAACTATTGAACCGACTTATATATAAGGTTTATTTTCAGAGAGAAGGAGGAGCTGTTAATTGGCCAGGTAACAGTCACAATCAACCAACTCATCAATAAAAGGTAGCAGTTCATTTGCCTGCTCTATCATCGCGTTATTTTATTAAGGGAAGTTAATGTGGTATCCTTTTTCTCATTTGTGCAAAATAATCAATTCTATTTCTATTACACGAGAAAACACAGATTCTGTGATTAAATGATATACCTGAGAATATATAATTGTATTCAGTGGGTGCAAGGATCCGTGTATACCGCTCAAACATCCGAAGAAGGTGGGGAAGAAGAAATACAAAGATTCTGGTCTGCTGCGGGTCATCAAGTGTGTGTGAGTAGTGTCCGGAATGTTAGCTTGTCATGTTACCATTTTAGGATAAACAGTGTATTATGTTGTAGGTATTATTTTATGATGCATATACGTAGCTTGGTGACCTTGACCTGAGAACGCCTTATATTCTTAGGTATGATGCTCAGAACAGCGTTCTCGACTTCGTCAGAGGCGGCTGTTCAGTCCGCTTTACAATAGCCATAGACTTTACTGTAAGTCCATAGAACATAATCAAATTATGCTGTTTAGAATCGTCACTTGTCACATGACATGCAGCAGATCAGCCAAGTTCACCTCGCGCTCATGTAAAGTAGTACTTATCATGTTGCAGTCGTCGAATGGCGCTTATACAGATGCAACCTCTTTACATAACCTGGATGGTCCTATGGTAATATCTGTGATTTCAATTACCGACTGTTTATTTCATGACTGCTATTGCTTTGCCATCCATGGTATTGAGCATCATAACCATTGCATTCTCCGGAAACGTGTCATCATTCAGTATTGTGTATGTCAATGTTCAGGATAACCAATACATCGAGGCCATGAAGACTATGGCAGCCATGTTGAGTCAGTATGACTTAGACCAAGAATTCACTATGCTCGGGTTCGGGGCCAAAATGTCTGCGCGCAAAAAAATGAAGGATTTCTTCCCTTTGTCGACTGGATCTAAAGGCACCCCTCTCAAGGGGATGAGGGTGAGCTGGTAATTGTGACGTCGGTTATATGATTTGATCATTTCAATGTGTTCCACCATCTCCTTAGCCTTCTGTCATCCTTAGCCACGAATCATACAATCGACGTTCTGTTGTTCCCAGGGTTTGCTACAAGCCTACACCTTGACTGTACCACAACTCAAGTTCTCTGGCCCAAGTCGATTAGCTCCTGTGATTAACGAGGTATCAAGGCGAGTAGCATCCGGCTCACCTGTCTCCCAGACGCACCAAAGATATGACGTGCTGCTCATTATAACGGTAAACTAACGAAATCCGTTCATTGAGGTATGAGTTCATCATCAACGAAATACTGGTCATTACAGTTTGCGTATCGTGTAACTGTTCATAGGATGGGGTCGTCAATGATATAGAGGCTACTGTGAATGCTTTAATAGACTCGGCTAGTCTACCCCTGTCTGTTGTCATTGTTGGGGTTGGCCCGTCCGACTTCGCCATCATGGTAAGCGGTTTATTGATAAATCTGTTCATTGTTTGGCTGTATAGTCTCCAGCGGTAACATACCCTTACGCTATAGTATAATGATATAACTGAGCTGGGCGCAATGCTCATATAAAGCTATCGCTTTTTAACCAGCGTTAGTTTCCTTTCTGCAACAATTGTGATACTGGTGTGACTCGCCCTAGTCATGCAATAGCTTTGTTTGAAACACGGAGACTTTATATGTCTTAACGACTTCGTCCAGGACAATTTTGAAAAACCAAGTCGGACGCCGTTAAAGTCTCTGACCGGAAATAAAGTGGCATCACGTGACAATATCCATTTTGCGGCTCTTAGAAAGCAGAAATATGCGACAGGAGCCAACACGGCCTTGGTAATTGCCTGCTTTGCCCTTGCAATGTGTTCTGTTTGATTCTAAATACGTTTATTTATATAAGTCAATTTCCGGGTAAACCTTGAATATAACATAGAGCGTATTTGGCTTTCTCCATTTACTCCAGGCACGGGAAGCATTGGCGACTGTCTCCAGACAGTTTCTTGCCTGTATGAAATCGAAATGTATCCTGCCCAACCGTCCCAAACTTCACAGAATGGACACATCTCGTCACGGTTGGGTGGATACCAACGCTGTCTTGAATGATGATAACACCCATTTCGACCTTGACACAGCGCTCAACATGAGCGGGCCTCATAGACTCACTGGTGTTAAACTCTGCTCGTCTATGGAAGCAATCAACGGCGGACAAACGGAGACGTTATCCAGCCTTAAGGTCCACACGCTGAACGAATCAGCCGGTAAACAACTGTCATCGTATATGGAGATGCTTTACTGGATGAATGCGGCATTTTCAGTCATTGCCTTAAAAATATATGTTTGTTCCAAATTGTCTTGTCGTGTTGATCACATAGACGTCATAAATTGTCCCACTTTATAGTTGGTCTTGCCATGTGGCCATCTTGCCCGCCATCTTGTCACCCGGCTCTTTGTTCTAGGTCCAACCTGCCCAACCTGCGGAGGATCCTTGTCTACTCCGAGTAGCGCAGTGATAGACCTGAGTTTGGTGGATGACAGCAAACTCTCCCCGTCTCACTGTAAGCCCGCTCTATCACCGCACGGCATCTACTCAACCCACCGTCTGTCAACGAACGTTAGGAGATGACAGGAATACGATTGCGAGACGACGACGCCATTACCACTGTCAAATCTGCCATCACTTGTAATTACAGGAGTGAACTGGAAGACAAATTACTTCTCTGTGTTGGTTCGACGCATCTAAAACGTTGTGTGTATAAAACTTCCTTGGCTAGGGGGCGTAGACTGGCTGCGGAGAAGTAGCACACCGTTTGTATGTGATGACATGAATACATGTCTACATAAGACCATACGATGTATCTGGTTACGGAGCATCTGGAATAGAATCACCATTATCTAGTCTAGTCATTAACTAGTAATAAGCTGCCGATGTTAATCACATAATGCGATTAACACCTTTGTGAGGCCACCAACATAATGTAACAGTGATTAAACGAACACAGTCATGCGATTTTTCCCGAGCAATTACCTTATTAGTTCCAAACACTCGGCATCGGCACCCTCATTACGTCATTTGCATTTCCGGTCGTTTTGTCATTAGATACCGGGTTCACATAAAGAGAATTTCATGGGTCCCCTCGTTCAGCTGCTGCTGATATAGATTAACCACAGCCTTGTTTGTCATCCACACATTGGGTTATGTGTAGATTTTGTTGTGTTTTTCTATTTATGTTATCTGTCCTGGATTAAGCATGGCATGAAATGACAAAACATACAAACCACACATTATCAGCAGAAAATGGCAACAACAGTCAGTCATAGTCTATTAATTTATTATTGTCATCCAAGGAAAATGTGTATGAATTGTGATTCTTTTTTTATGCTCTTATAAATCCGACCATTAAAAAATATTAATTCAAAAGGTTTTGTTATGTTATTTGCAGCTACAATTGCAATACGTGGTATATTACGAAGCCTACAAGCGGAAATGGTTTAGTTCCGAAGGTATAAAGGCAGCTGATCTGTCCCTGGTGCAAGGTATATGAGGTATTGAGGATCTGCAGGCTCTGGTTAAAATATTGTACCGTGTGAATGCACCATTTACGCAAATTGAGATAGAATGCACGATATTTTGGGGTTTGCGGAGAAAGAGTATCCCGTGTATCCAATGGTAGGCCTTATAAGTCATGATCCTATGGGCTAAGTTTTCACGTGCAGGGCAACGGTGTCCGGGTTGATCGCACCTGGTGCAAAGCAGATATGACGAGACAACATTCACCAAGCATGCATGCATCAGGTACAGCACGATGTACAAAGACAGTTGGCTTCAGTAGTCATTCAGATTTCAATAAATTTTAAGTTTGAATCGGAAACATCAACTTGTCAGCATACCTTCATAGACAAGCATTTCACACATTTGGAACTTGATGGGATGATCCATGTTGGAATAAGCCGTCACATAGCGGCCGCGCATGGGTGTCGGACAGGCGAGTAACTTGTGGTGGCCGAAGGGTCCCACAACCCTCATACACATCTCATTTGCGTGGAAAGAGGTACTGTCTCCGACAAATACGTCAATATCCCAATCTGGACACACAGGTCAAAATATTACGAAGCTACTCTCTTAGTTTTGCAATTTATTCGAGATATTAAGTCTCCTGGGAGCTGTGTCATTATTGACAATGCTATAGGTCGCCACACACACCATGCTACCTATTGGATAAAATAAATGTTGTAATGAAATAACCATCTCCGCTTACCGTTGACAGAACTTAAAAGAGGAAGCCAGAGTTCCACGCCCGTGACGTCATACGAACTTTTCAGATCCACGGTGACCCAGGGATGGAGTTCCACGCTCGTTTCCACGCAGTTTCCGTTCATACTAAAACTAGTACGACTGTTTCCATTCGTCAAAGCACCGGATGGAAACTTCACAGCGGAACTCATTATGACAGGTTTCCTGAAGGCCAGGTTCATAAGGGGTATTTCGCCTGGAGGTTATCACACGCACAAGTCGCTCAGCAACGAAATAATTGGACGAGCAGATATTGCTATTCTGTCAATAAAAGTAATACACTTGTAGGATCCTGGAGAACGGCGATGGCACGCTGCCTGTACAGCATTTGATTGTAATTAATTGACTCATTTCACCTGTACATCGGGTTGAACTAGCGCAGTGACACTCGGGCTGGTTGTCTTTGATTTCACAGGAAGAGTAAGGGTTACAACTCGTCGCCCGTCCCGACGGGCACGTGGCGATATCTGCTCAGAATGACAAATAGGTAGATAGCCAATTAAGAGACACTCCGTAACTTCACAATGCATGCTCTCGGGTGACAATGCAAGCTCTCGAGTTGTTGTCAGTGTTTACCTTTATTTTGCTGGCACATCAGATAAATCATTATGTAAAAGTGACATAGGATGCGACATGTGTGTGTGTGGGGTGCGGGGCGGTTGTCTACCTATGCATGTGTATCCATCACCGATGGTCCCTTTGAGACACAGGCAGATGAATGTCCCGGGCTTGTTAATACAACGCGACGCCAGGGGGCAGTCGTCTTCACCGAGCATGCACTCATCAACGTCTGCAAAGGATATGCGATGAAAGCAAAACGATTAACGATCTTTTGGAGTTTTATTCATAGCCCAATTGCCTTTCAGCGTTGAAGTAAGGGGGTTAATACCTGTACAAATCTCTCCAACCCACTCGTATCCCCAGTCACATTCACAGTGGGACGAGCCCATTGTGTTCACACAGTGCGCGTGTCTCCCACACAGCTCGGGCTCATCACTAGCGCACTCGTCGTAATCTGAAACAATCGTTTTCATATTTCAATCCATAATCATTTGGCCACCAGTGTAGATGGTGGTGTGTTTTACTCTCATGATACAACCGCAAATTTGTTGGTTATTCGAGCACGCATCTATAATACATTGTAAACTTACATGGTCTGTCTACAAAATGACAAACACTGTTCTTATAACCTCAATCTATGCCCTTACTGGTAACACTCCTAAATTAGCATTAAAAGTCACGGAAATTCGTCATGAATGAATTAGAATCCCTAAATTGTGGTGAAATGTCAGTGATATGACAATAAGATCAGGTCGATGAATGTGATCTTTCTTGGTCACAGTCAGTGCTGCACGAAGTAACCTAGCCCTACAAGACGTCTGCGTAGACGTCTTACCGTTTTTCGAAACAACGCAATGCGAATATTTTTAGATCGATTCAGACAACTACCAAGCACAAAACATACACAAGTGACGGAGTTATAGAATGCAATGATGTTTTACGGACGATTTTATCCCTTTTCGGCGGGGGATTTCATCCATGGTAATTATTTATAGTTCGATCAATTTGGGAAGCGGTAAAAAGTCAGAAACACAGCAACATGTTTGTTTACAAGTTCAAGACCACATGCATTGCCCATGCGCAGAATGACGAAGTCTAATGCTAAGCCCGGGGGGCACTTAAGTGTAATGATATAGTATACATGTGCCGCACGAAGGGGATGGTTTTTTCGACATCTCGACTTTTACGACGGGTTAGACAATCGCATAATACCTTGTACGATGGAGTATACTTTTTCTCATTCTCAACGAGTTCAACGGGTACGGGATTTCGAGGTCCCGCGGCACACCCCTATCCGAGTTAGGGTAAGTGCCCCCCACTTGGGATGCTAAGGCAATGCGGGAAATCGCGAGAATTAATAGTTTCCAAAATGGCAGACTTCGTATCGCGATTTGTTCGGAAACGAACTATCGATGGCATTTATTGAAGAATAGCGTCGAGTGGTGGTAAGTTTTTTGGAGCGAAAGGTCTATTTTTTGTAAAGGCTCTTTATATATGTTATTTTCTAGGTGCGAAATATAGCCCTTCGCGAGATATAGTCCACACGAGATATCGCCGACTTGTGTTTAATGCAACTTCGTAACGGTATAAATTCATGTTACCGTTACACCGGGGCTAGAAGTAACCATTCACGACGATTTACCACAGAGCAAGCATTGCCATATGCAGCTATACAAACGACAACCCTGAACACGCTGTAATAGTTAACTGGTACTTACCCACACATGTCTTCCCGTCTCCCGTGAATCCATCATTGCAGACACATTCAAGCCCCGTGCCATCCGTGCCAGTGCGGACACAACTAGCGGAATTAGAACACTCCATCTCCTCCATGTCACAGAGCATCATGTCTGCAGCACAACAACAGCTACAGGATTACAGCTTCTCACCATCTAACTTACATTGTAATTGACTGAAGAGAAAACATTCGTGGCCGTGAGGGGGCGGGGCGTGTACTGACCATCAGTGCGGGTCGCCAGAGCGGGTCGGCAGTGCCCGTCTGGGTATTTGGCATTTTCACCCTCCCAGCCGGGGAGACACTTACAGTCGTAGCTACCTTTCTTGTTTTTACACACGGCGTTCTCAACACAAACAGGACTGGATAGCTTGCACTCATTTTCGTCTGTTATAAAACAAACATATGTAATACATAATCATGTAATACAATATATAATCAAGTGCCAGGGTATTGCATACTGTTCGTCACCATATCGGATACAGTATTTCATGATATATAGGTCACCATTCGTAACGAGTGTCGCCATATCGGTTGCGATGTCGCAATGTTGGACACTTCTTTTCATATCGTTGGATACATTTGTCACACCCGTGAATTATTTTTGACTTGCTTCCTTTTAAATCATCATTGATACTTATGTGAGCTGATTTTGATGAGTACTATGAATATATTATAGACAAGTTTTTATAACATTTCAACGCAAATATATCAATATATCGGAAAAAGTTGCGCATGAACATCCATTTGTGGAATTGAATCTATTTTCATAAAAAAATTTAGTTTAAAGTTTTACATTATCAGTGCGATATTCAACTCCCCTTTTAGAGTAAATAAGAGCCGAGGAACTTTACAGTTTGAACAGTGAAACGCTTTCATTATGGAAAAAAACAACGCCAATGACTTAGGATGAGCGTTGCTTAAGGGATCAGGATAATGACAAAAATGTAAGCTATTGACGGGAAGTTCTCACAATGACGTCATTTTTGGGACAGTATTTCATCATGGCCGACATGAAAACTTAGAACAACATTTAGCCGTGTTCCTTCTTATTAGACATGTTACTGCGATCAACTGCGCCCATTACCTAACGGCGCATATTGCAAACTGTTCGTTGTACTCTCTTTCGAATTCGTGCGCTTCCGGAAAGCTGCCTGATTGACAACTGAAAAATGTTGTGCACTATACTGATCTTGAAAGCGACTGCTTGATCAAATTTTACGTCTTGCACCCCAACATGTGGAGGCGAAATTATTGAGGAAAGATCAAATTAACCGGGCAACAAAGCTTTAATGTTAATCGAATCATACAAGGTAGCCAATATAAAGTGAAAGGAGAACAATCTATGGACATCGTATCAATATAACCCTGGTTTAAAACATTCGGGTACACAATCATTACACTAATATATTAGTTGCATTAACTGATAAGATTACAGCCACAACAGTAGCCAGCCGTTGCATCAATCTTTTTATAGCCCACTCCACAGAACCAAGACAGGACGATCTCATCATTCGGTAATTATGCGTTAGTTTTATTCGTTCGGATTACTATAGTTAATATAATTCCGAATGTTATTTCCGTGCACATTGAGGACTATTCCAAATTAGTAGCTTATTTCCAATTGTTTTGTCTTCGTCGTACACCAATACTCAATCAGAAATCTCGAGTAACTGACGGGGACTTTCACTTCAGTGATATCTGTGTCTTATGACTGACGGTACGTTCTCTGCCATTTCACTAACGGGGATTGCAAAATACTATGGCCTATTTAGTTTTATTTGGAATAAATAGTAGATTCATCAAAATGACTTGGACGATAAATAATATGAATGCGTTTTTATCTGACACGGTTATAAGGTTAAAAAACCAAGCAATTACATCCAGATTATTTCCAAAAATATATGAAACCTTGTCAAACTCTTTATTCGTCAAAAAATATTTCTACTAAACTGTCGGCATAAATAGCACTGTTACGACCCAACTTGAAATCCGGCCAATTTTTAAATTGTCCTGACTCAACTTGAAATCTCAGTTTTCCATTTTAAAATTGGACAGCCGAATGCCTTGAATGCGTCAGTTGATTCAATGCCGAATGTACACAGTCTAGTTTCCCTGGCCGACCTTTGTCATCATTATTTCACTTATATTGCCATCTCAGCCTATTCTGACTATCCTGCTTTTCAATTCTAATAACACACGTAAAGTCGCGATTTCCCCATTGTGAAGCGTGTATGGAGTACCGCTGTAGTCCTAAAAGTACTTATTTGGGGAGGAAGCTATGTGTGTATATACGTTCCATTCAATTATTTATCCTTCTAAAACATTATCATATCTCAAAGGTGGCTGGTACCTTAAATAAAGCTCTTAAAGAAGCTGTTCAGCCCCATATCGGGCACCCAGGGATCATTTTGTTAATACATAACTACGCTTAACGCAGACATAAATAATGCAATCTTTAATTTGTGACGCAAAGTTTACTCGATCGAAAATCATGTTGATTAATTTTCAACATTATGTTGTGGGTGTCTTTGCGCACAAATTAGACCGACAAGCAGGAAGGGGAATTTCCGACAATATAAATGGCGAAAGCCGAAGTACGGATCTATTTTCGGAGACCGCAGCGCCACGTAGCGACTGAAAGTAATAAAACTTAAAACTTTTGGTTTCCAAGGTGTGGTTGCCAAGCAGCTTGAAGGCAACCTCGTTACAAATATGGGGCTTAACAGTCTCTGTAAAATGAAAAATTACCTTTACCAATCCCAATATGGCGAGCGTTATGATGTTACAGGGAGAGATAGCTATCCCGAGACTACTTTGACGCAAGCCGTAATTGGGTGCGAGCGTAGGCATCGCTGCATAAGGTAAAAAAATCACAGATTTGCCCCAAGGAAAACAAATCTGGGTGGAAGAACCCCACAGATAACTCTTGTCTGGTACTAAGTACCTGCTAGGTTACCCAAAACTGTATTCAGCATACCCCATTGGGGGTTATAACTTCCAAGAACCATTTAGTTGAAGTTATGTATTTTGAGTTAACATTGGGTAAAAAACCCAGATTGGAATATATTGCACAGGAATAAGTCATTTATTTGCCCCAACTTAAAATAATGGTCAAGGTCACATCTAGATCTTTTCCCAAATCTAAATGATTCGTCCGTGAAAGGTGACCATAGATCCCTGAAAGTTTCATGAATACTTTTCGAGATATCATGCTAACAGACAAACATACAGACAGACATCGGATGACAACCTAATTCTACTGGGCGGAGGTAAATTAATGAGTGCTGTCTGAATCACCATGCAGTGCGATTTACTTTGTCACAACAAATAATGTAATAAGCGCACCCCGGCACTCCATACCAGCCATGTGCCTGCAAACTAGCCGTCCAATTTTAAATTGGGCAACCCATCTTGAAATTTCAAGTTGGGTCAAGACAAATTTGAAATTGCCCGGATTTCAAGTAACAGCACCATGGGACATATTCTAATTGGAAATGCTAAATTCAGGCATATGAAAACCATCACAGCCAAAATGAATAATCAAAAATCGAGGAAATCAGGAATATGTATCTATTTAAGTTACATTTGTTAATGTTCTGTTTGGACTATTGACAATATAATGCCCCCAAAGTGCTAGCTTCCAAAATGTTCATTTGGAGCTTCTCGACCCGGTTTACATGCGACCAGTGGAGGTCAAAGATTTGATTTGTTTCAGGTACTGTGTTAAATTCACGATTTCTATGAAACAACATTATATAATTTATTTTACTATGAAAAATAAGTACGTTTGAAATCATACATGTATTTTGCTATGGACACATTAAAGAAATCATGATGTTTATAGCTGGTGATTGTGAATATGTTTAACTAATCTCCAATGCCACATATTTATCCTACTGTACTGAAGAATGTCACATAATGTGGTAATTACTGGCCAATTATTGTAGATAGAGATATATTTTTCAGCTAATAAAAAAATGTTTGTGTCAAAAGCGATCTTGTTTTCAGACCACTAAAATGAGCATATTACTGTGAGAAAGAGGTCGATTATTAAAAGGAAGAGAGCTTCAGTACCCAATGAGCTCTCCTAACACAGCTCAATTATTTATGCGTAGAAGGTTTTTAATTTTTGATTGTTCTCCCTAATTCTAACCACAGCTAGCACCTTGTCAGGATGAGCAAACAAGCCTTGTTACAAAAAAGTATTCTTCAAGCGAGTGGTCAAAATGATTTCGTATGTCAATATGAGAAATAATGGAAGGGATGTTAAGGCAGGTCTTTTGTTAACACTGCGGGCCCAATGTAACGGGCGAAATCGTTCCGCTGTTATGACCTGCATCATTTTGTTTTCATTTACCTAGTGATGGCATTGGTAGCATTTTCAGCCCGATACATTTTACGTCCATTCAGTATTAGCCTATCCCTATCTGCCACATATAGCATGCTTATGAAGTAAGAACTGATTTTTTATCGCAATTCTATTTGATTATCAAAAACAAAAACGCCGCTGTGGGATGGAGGCTAAATTTGCTGATTAAAGTTCCAGGCTACTATAATGGTTATAACGATTTGTTGACATGAGTGGTTAAAAATGACGGTCAACTCATCCAAATTCACCATGATTGGTAATGTCAAAAGTTGTCGATGTAAGAAAACATCTACTGGTTGTTTGAGTGGTTCGACTGACCTAAAATCTTTTAAAGGCATAGAAAAAGCAGACATTTACGGGTCGACAAAGGAATCCAAGATAGTTTGTTACAGGGGTACTATCGGTATCATCGTCATCACCATGGGCTAAAGGAAATCATCTTTAAATAATCATTCAGGAAAACTAATCTTATATATTGCTTTTTATATTAAGTAATGGTGTTATTTGTTCGTGCTGTATGATGTGATAAAAGTATAAAAAAACAACCACTTATTAAAAGATTAGCAGAAGGAAACAAGGCGTTGTCTACACCGTGTAAATAAAAGTCCCGGAATGGTTAGGAACCTATGGATATCGTTGCTAAAGCCACTATCCTATGTTCTTAAAGCTGGTTTTATGATATTCTCATATAAAATACAAACAGTTGCAGTTTAAATGATTAAAACTCGTACAGAAAAATCCTTTCGGCTGTGTTGGATACTATTCAACATTATTTAACTCAAGAACTTAAATAATCAAATGGCCAAATCGTGCGAGCTAGTCCTAAAACCAAGGCAGAGTTTTCATGCACCGTGCATGTGAAGTTGTTCAACACAAGAGAAACCCTAATCCCGCCATATGTAATATGTTTCGGCAAAGTGATTACACGAACAAATAATTACCAATTTTGCTTTGGGAATATGCTTTTGATCAAATTCATTTGGTTATTAACACCCCAGTAAAGATGAAAGAAAATCGGACGACATTACCTCGACAGACGGTCACGCCATCCCCTCTATATCCGGTTTGGCACGCGCAGGCCACACCATCTGCGGTATTGATGCATTCTCCATTCCTGTGACATTTCAGTTCTGTGGCCAGTGCGCATGCGTCAACATCTGAAGGTAAATTCGTCAATTATTTCGCCTGTTCTTCCAAACGCCAGCAAAGGAGAGATAGTTTAACAGACACTTGAACTTTCGTTACAGCTATCTCTGATGGTAACAAATGCTCGTGATGTCCTACGGCCCTTGCCATTGCCGACGAGATGCGAGGACCATTTCTCGCTTAGGTATGCCTTGCTTTATCTTTAGTGACATCCTTTAATTGTCTCAATTACACTAAAAAATACAGTCGAGACAGTTTCAATCAATTCGCTTGTAGAACAACAGTTTTGCCGAAAACTGATTTTCATATAGCAGACATATAGAAGCTTGATTACATAGCAGTTACAAAGCAAGCCAAGTCATTCCTCATTTGCCCGTGAAGCTCAGCTATTTCTAAGGACATTGTTGGTTTGCAAAATAGGCGCTCGTACGTAGCGTGGCTGCTCTTGGCGGTCTAAAAGCATGGCTACAAATGTCGTTTTCCAAACTGTCACCGATATTTTGTGCCAGTCTAAAAGGCGGACACGAAATTTACATTATATTGATTGCATATTTACACTGCTAAATACTTCCTCTCAAAATAATGACTGATACCTTAAAGATAACCACGCAATAAATATTGAAGATAAATTTCAGAAACGCCTGCGCATTGTGTGTTTATGCGACGAGGAAAAATAAAAATCGCAGGTGCGTTTGCTGCAGTCAGAGATAAGGCTCAAAGTGGACGTCCATTGCTGTGTGGTTGAAAAGCTCAAATCCAGACGAGGTTTTCGGTCAAGTATTCACTGTAGAGCCGAGAAGTTGTTGAGATATATCAATGGCAGCATTCCATTTGTGTCCCTGGTCTGGTCCCATTGATCATTTAATGTGTCAGTTTATGTGCTTGATGTGCGTGTGAAATGATGAAACACAAGGAAGTATATTTATTTCAACCATTGTACCCTGATCAACTCCGCACTGGTCATGGCACTCATACCATGCATGGCATTCATACCATGCATGGCATTCATACCATGCACGGCATTCATACCATGCACGGCATTCATACCATGCATGGCATGATGGCAGTACGCATAGTCTCAATTCGATATAGCATTCTTTACATTTATTCCTCTTTCCCGAAATATACAAGTTAAATTGAATCATATCAGTATATATCTATTGTGACCTATGTCATACCATGATTGCTACACCACTTGTTATATCGAACACAGAGTATGGTGCTCCAGTCAGTACTCTGCCTTCATCAATCGTCTAAGATTATTCATAACCGATATATTCTAGTATCTGCCTCATCGTCATCACGTGAGGCATGCTAAGCAGCTTCTACCCGAGTGTCCCAAGCCCATCTACTACACTACTACTGCAGGGTACACAAAAGCCACAGACTGACACACGGACAGCGGGAAGACAAGCGAGCAGATTGCATGAGAAGCGCTATTTGCCTGAGCATGTTCGTCCGTCACCGTACTTGCCCTCCCGACAAGTACATGTGTAGCTGCCTACGGTGTTCGTGCAGTCCGCGTGTTCAGAGCAGCTATGCGTTGACAACGCGCATTCGTCCACGTCTGCAACAACCAACTTGACATAATGACAACCTCCAGCAAGTCGTTACTTTTTAGGCCTGCATTATGAAAACAGCATCGATTACCAGGTGGTAATTAGCTGTTGTGCAGGTAACATCACAATATGTGATGCGATTTAACTCATTGACCGATTTCCAGGTAGCATCCTCATTTTCGTAGGTCTGCTCATTAACTTACCTTGCTTATTGACCAATCTACCCGCTGCTTACCTGTACATGACGTCGCTCCATCACCTTCATAGCCAGGCAGACAGGCGCACGTAAACGACCCGACTGTGTTCGTGCACTGCGCTTCGCGAACGCAACTGTAGCTCAGCTTGCACTCGTCACGGTCTGCAGCACCGTGAAGTGAACAAACATAACGGTTATGAATTATCTGCCGGGACGGCCAGGCAAACGGAGGGGTTGGGGGTGTGAGGGCATGTCCCTATAGCGGGAGGGTCTTGTATACTTGATCTGGTTCAGGGGAGCCTCATAGTCATTGGCCAATGCAAATCGCTGTGCTCATAGTGTCTTATTAGACAGCAACACCAGCAACTTAGAAAGGAGAGACAACCATAAGAAAATACTCCAAGAGATGATATGCGCGAAATATGTTAGAAGATTTTTTTGCGGGAGGAGAATTATTTGTCAGTTTTATTTCAGTGGGGAAGGTGATAAATTAAGAGACCCCTTATAATTCCCGGCCCTCTCCCGTGGATTAATAATAATTGGCAAAGTAAACAGTATCACGGGTGGGCAGGAGGTTACCCTGTATCACCAGACCATGATATTGAAGCCGCGTCGCCCACCTTTACACGTCCTGCCGTTGCCATGGAAGGCCGGCTTACAGGCGCACTGGTAGGAGTTGCGTACGTTGGTGCACGTGGCGTGTTCGCTACACTCGTGCGAGCCGTCCGCACACTCATCTATGTCTACGCACACAGACATATACGTATACATTCACGCCCAGCTCGTCATGTCCGTTGGTTTATCAAGACAGTCGATTGACTGGAAGATGACGTTGGTCATATCCACGAAAAGTAAATGAAATGACATATATTGCGGCATAAATCGAGGTGAAGAGAATGGATCATTGTGTGATGATTCTAACCAACACAGGTGTCTGTTCCAGGTAACTCTTGGAGTCCAGCCTTACACACGCACGTATAACTGCCCACGTTGTTGGCGCACTCTTTCGTCGCTCCACAGCTGTCTACCCCTTGGGCGCATTCGTCTATATCTGAAAGTCATAAAAATATGACAACGATTGTTACAAACTGTAGGGTCAAATCGTAATATCTCCCTCATTATCACCTCCATACACTAGCTCTTTTGAAGCAAGTGGAGCTTGCGGTAGCACTCGATCGACTGTTGGTCTGTTGGGCTACCATACACATCACGCCCCTGTGACCTAATCTTGACCTCTAAGCACAACACACTTATGATATAGCCGTGACCTACATCCCAAAACACAGGTGATCGCACAAGTGATCGCCAGGCAGAAGCAAGCACTATAATGAGTCGTGCAGGGCGGGTAGCGCGGAGGAAAGCCTGCTTAAAGCAACCACCTGATCAGAAGTAGTTAATTCATCTCCAGGGCCTGTTACTTACCGTATTGATATCTGATGCTAATTTGCATTTATATGAAACGCTATCATAAAATATGTCGTGTTTCACACCCAGTTAACGACGCGATATAACGACGCGATATAACGGTTTTGATTATTCCTGCCATGAGGCGGCAGCTGAGTGTAAGGTGGGACCCGTAACCAGTGGTAACGCCACTCGGAGTCGTAGGCGTGGCAGTTGGGTATATGCGAGAAAGGCGTGATTCATAAACAGAAATCCATTGCAGGTTTGGGAGCTCTGATGAGCTAGGATACCTTACCTTCGCAGGTGCGGCCGTCAGCCGAACTGTAACCGGCTGTACAATTACAGGTGTATCCCCCAATTGTATCTTGACAGGTAGCAATCCCCACACACTCGTGGGAACCTCGCTCGCATTCGTCAATGTCTGCATCCAAAACGAAATCATCAGTCTGGTGTCAATGACCTCATCAGTGGTCTGTATTGAGTTTTATACAACTCCATATTTTAAAATAAACAATTGGGTAATAGAATCAGCCATGACATCATTTTTTGCTTCTGGTTATTATAGCTCAATGGCAAAGACCACTGATTTCGAGTCGTCAATGAGATCACGTACTGTTACAGAGTGGTGAGGCCGAGTCCTGTTCGTAGCCGTTCTCACACACGCACGTGTACGAGCCCTCCGTGTTGCTACACAGCGAGTGCTCCGGACAACTTGCCGCTTTCGTCACGCACTCGTCCACATCTGTAACATGAGCATCACATGAGACCGGGCTAGGTCTGGACGACGTATCTGTAACGGGATGACGTAACCATATCCGGACTCCGTATCCGGACGACGAATCCGTAACGACACAATGCATCCATAATTTGGATGACTTAACCGCATCGGGACAACGTATCCGTATCTGGACGTCGCACTCGTAACAGAACGATAGATCCGTGTGTAGTTTCGTCGCCGGCAGGATATGTTTGACCGATACAGCAAATTGTAATGCGAGTTAAATCACCTTGGCAATCGGTTCCGTCTCCCGTGAAGCCTTCATTACACCCGCACTCAAAGGACCCAGGTGTGTTCTCACACGTAGTCATGCCAGCACAATTATGTGTTTTCAGTTCACACTCGTCAATATCTGTTACATATTACATCGCACATTGATCCTGGCATTATGAATATCACAATACAACGGATTTGTCAGTATTTTTGGCAGCAGAATCAAACATGGATACCTTGACACGGGTCGCTAGGGGAGGTCGCGCTGTATCCTTCCTGACACCCGCATGTATAAGAGCCTTCCGTATTGAGGCAAACTTGCAGATCCGGGCACTCGGCAGCCCCTTCACATTCGTTGATGTCTGCAACATAACCCATGATGGTCTCAAATTTAGTAGATGCATCTTGAATGCAGTTCTTCGCTGCGTGGCGTACAGGTGACGTTTAGTACAGGCGACGTTTATACGAGGAACAATCATGTTTAGCCTCAATTATCCTGCTCATCGCTATGATTTTGGTTGATATATCGCTACAATATAGGCTGCATAAAGAGTTCTGTGAAATATAGAAGATGTGAGTCCCACCTGAACAGGTCACTCCATCACCCGTGTAACCGGTACTACATGTGCACTCGTATGACCCGGGGGTATTGGTGCAGTCAGCAGTCTCCGTGCATCTATGTTCCCCAGTGGCACACTCGTCAATGTCTGAAATGAAGAATTTCACATTACAAATCCAATGTTGTCACAAACCCGCAATTCAAAAGCTAGCTTCTTGAGCGTTATAAAATGGATTGTTTGTCCTGATTTACATTTCCCTATAATTGGTTATAGATTGACCTTGACAAACGCCGCTTTGATCACTGTAACCATCCATACAGATGCAGATATAGGAGCCATTCGTATCGCTGCATTGCATTAGATCACCGCATTTGTTGGGTTCCAGGCATTCGTCGATGTCTGAAAAGATGCCCATACAAACACTGTAGTAACATCAGCCACCAAGCCCGGTCACAGTCCGGTCTTGTTAAATATATATGGCTTTTTAACAGCGTATGATGAACGAAGCTGTGACGTGAGCGTTTCAGAGTGGAAACTACACGCGCTTGGGCTCGACCATTATGATCCAAGCATCCCAATCATACACAGGAAAGTTCTATTCTACCACATGCGAGCTTGATGTTAGTATCATAATGGCCCAGCCCAAGCGCCGGTGATGCCCGCCACGGTGAGCGATGATGCTGATGTGAGAGAGAGAGAGAGAATGGTGTAAGGGAGAAGCACCTGTACAGTCGCTCCCGTCCTCACTAACCACGTAGCCCTCACGACACGTACAGGTGAAGGAGCCTATGGTATTGGTGCAGGCGTAGAGTATACCACAGTCGTGTCGCTCCGTGTGGCACTCGTCTATATCTGCTCGACACACGCACGTTCATATAATATATCCAAAATATAGTCGTTTGGAGGGGAACTATCGGTGAAGACATGGATCACAATCGAAGCCAGCAGTTTTTTGCACATTTAGCTTGTAGTCTTCGCTTATTAATTGCTCTGCACATGTAAACACTTGTAACATTTTGTAATTGTGAGCAGTAGTCACTTCACCAAGGCATTTCATGAGGGTTTTTTTCTCAGTTAAATATAAGACTTACGAAGACTCCGAGAAGGAGATCCACTCTAAGTAATTATATACTATCGACAAGCATTGAACGCATACCAAATTTAGTACATGATTTTATGAGTTGGTGTTTCCGCAGATGTTGCCTGGTATGTCCGCAAAACATTCCCTGGTTGAGTCGGGAACACTTCACCAAGGCATTTCATGAGGGTTTTTTTACTCAGTTAAATATAAGACTTACGAAGACTCCGAGAAGGAGATCCGTTCTAAGTAATTATATACTATCGACAAGCATTGAACGCATAACAAATTTAGTGCATGGTTTTATATGAGTGGGTGTTTCCGCAGATGTTACCTGGTATGTCCGCAAAACATTCACTGGTTGAGTCAGGAACTTGTTCTCGAACGTCATACCATTTGCTATAACGTTCGAGAAACAATTAAGACATATAAGATTGGCAAAGTTAAATAGAAAACGGAGTGGGGTGAATATTTACCCAGACATTCACTGCCGTTATTGGCGAATCCATCCTGACACAAGCACAAGTAGCTGCCCTGTGAGTTGATGCACGTCGTATGTTGTGGACACGAGACTTGTCCGCCCTCGCATTCCTCGATATCTGCAGTCACGTGACCACTCACGAAGACAGCCCAAAATGACCACGTCACCACCGACGCGTCTGAGCAGCATCTTAATAATGACATTTTCCATTTTTTAAACTTGTACAATTTTATTCCTATGTTTGACTGACCTTCGCAGACTTTTCCGTCGCCATGGAAACCGTCAAGACACGTGCATTGGTAGGAGCCAGGAGAATTCGTGCAGCTCGCAAGCGGTGAGCACGCGTGTGTATCATCGGCGCATTCATCTTCATCTGTTGAAACGCATAAAACACTATAAAAATTGCCGTGTAACAATATCTTGAAAAACACAAATATCGGACAATGAACTCATCCAGTATGTTTCAGGTAGGAAATAAGACCACTAACCCACGCACGATGAGCCGTCTTCTTTGTAACCGTCATCGCACTCACACTTAAACGACCCGATCAGATTAACACAATGCGTCAGGTTCGGGCAATCGTCAGTTCCCGCCAGACACTCGTCCGTATCTGTCAGAACACCAGAGCATGTGCTTCACTATTGAATGCAAGTAATGCAAAATACGTCACAAAATTGACCCAGTAAATCATGCAGCACTATTGTAACGTGCTTATGAAATGTCACGTACGCATATATTTCTAAATAAAGAAAATTTAAAAAGAATAACTGATGTCATTTCGGGCGATCTGTCAAGCAGTTAACATCAATAATGACATCAAACAATATAATGTTGATAGATTCCTCCAAACCCAACAGAATCAACCATAGGGCGACCTAACAGATTTATATACAATTTTACTGCCTATCTATTCTCCGAACTGCTGTAAATCAGGTGCTCACTGTTGTAAATGACATACCTTCACAGACGCTAGTGCCCATGACAAAACCATCCCGACATACCTTCACAGACGCTAGTGCCCATGACAAAACCATCCCGACATACCTTCACAGACGCTAGTGCCCATGACAAAACCATCCCGACACATGCAGTGGAACGTGCTCTCAGTGTTGACGCAATGCGAGTATTTGGTGCAGTTATCCATACGCTTATCACATTCGTTGATATCTTCAAACAAACAAACAAACAAACACACCACCTGTTAGATACATATATAATCAGTTGTAAGGCCAGACTGACCGCTCAAGAAGACAACGAGTGTTACTTTACAGTCTTCGAGATCATTTTCCGAATTGTTCTCAGTGTTATTCAGTAACACATCGTCATGGTTATCTTACCTACGCATGACTCCTCCTGCTTCTCATAACCTTCCTTACATGGACAGGTATAACCACCAGGTGTGTTCTCGCAATCAGTCATGTCAGTAGGACATTCGTGAGAACCGTCGCTACACTCATCCTTGTCTGCAACATGAATTCGCAATTTGCAAAACAGAGGGACCCGCGTAATGATTTCCTTCTGGTGAGCAATGGAACCTCATGCAATTTTGGCATTGTTGCTTTGAACATAAACAATGAAGACGCATTAGGGCAGGCACACCTGTACAAGTCGTCCCAACCTCCACGTAACCTTTGGCACACGGACAGGTATACGACCCTACAGTGTTAGCACAGTCTCTGTTAGGCGCGCATGTAAAGTCTCCCGTCAAACATTCATCCACATCTGAGACATTCATTGGAATAATGATTTGAAGCAGACATCACTCGTCACATTATGCATTAACAATGTTATGATGTATTTAAGGTATAATTCATATCTTACTTAACCAATTTAGTTTAAAAAAGTGTTTGTCATCGCTGATACATTGTCATTTATCATTTATAGAGTTGGCGTTATTGACATTTTCTGCTGTATGGGGTGTATTTAGGAGATTGTATTTCACCAATGCAGGTTTTCGCGGCATTTTCCTCGTAACCGGCGACGCAGTCACAAGTGTAGCGCCCTACTTCATTGAGGCAGACGGTCAGGTCTGGACATGTGAATGTCTTCTCGGCACACTCGTCGACATCTGCACATATATCACCAGTATCAGCTCACTATCAACCATCGTCACCATTATCATTAACATAACCATTAACATAATCATCATTTCCCCATTATCAGCGTCATCATCATCACCATTCGCATTATCTTTCCATCCTCATCACATCCATAGGTATCCAAGAACTTGTTATCATCATTATCGTCATCATCATTATCGTCATCATCATTCTCGCGGTCTCATAAATAAAAACCCCTGTAATGCGTGTATAACATTGTAACCGGCGACTTATAAGTTATTGATGTGGATGTTTCATAACGGACACGTGTCTATAGAGGATGCCCCTTCTGTGGGAATAGGTGTGCATTTGAGAATCTAACGCATGATATTACGAAATCATTGCTGCAAATCTGTGAATGCATCAGATTTTAAGGGTGTGTTTTTATTGTGCCTGACGAGAAATATATGACATTTTTGTGCATTTAAGTTCTATCTTTTGGGAACTGCTCGTTATACTTCGATCTTATCAACTCATATACTCTATCAAAACGTATTTACAACGACAGCTATGAGTTTTTAAAAAGCACACAGCTTTCATTAGTGTCGAGTTTTTGATTGAATACCGCGATGTGATTGTACTAGCGTCCTGTGCCAGATGGCCGCCAAGTGCCCTAATCAGCATGCGTGTCTTACCTGTGCAGACGCCGTTTTTCTCCGTGAAACCGTCATTACAAGCGCATATGTAGCCGCCCGGTCTGTTCTGACAGTGTGACACAGTAGCATCGCAATCATGGTTCCCCAAGGAACATTCGTCCGTGTCTGAAAAGTGTCACACAAGTGAAATAAGATTCGTTGTTTTGTGTGCCTCCTCTTGGTGTACCGTAAAGGCAACCATTAAAGGCAATGTTACAATGTATACAGCAAACGTACATCATCGTATGCACATCTCATGAGGCTTATTTATGGAAGGTTGTTAATAGTTTAAAACAAGCTATAATTCCAGCCCTACCTAAGCAATCTGAACCTCTCCAGGTATTGCCAGGGGCACAGGTACATCTGAATTTGCCTTCCGTGTTAATACATATCTGGGATGTGCGATTGCAAGTGTCTGTCTTCAGGGCACATTCGTCAATATCTACAGCAGTTGACACAGACACACAAGATACCAATTGTCAGTGATACATTGAGCACTTCCCATGTTTAAGCCAGGGGTGGTATAACACATAGCCTGGCAAGGTGTACCAGCGCATTTGCTTACCTGCACAGGGAGAGCCATCGAAGCCAGATTTGCAGACACAATAATAGTAGCCGACGCGGTTGACGCAGTCGTGTTTGGGTGAGCAGTAGTGAAGTCCCTCCACACACTCATCGATATCTGAGAGAGGTCATTCAAATATATATATATCAAATGACGTTCAGATTGAATCCCGGGTTTATACCGTTAATTCGTTTTCCATTTCACAAATATAAATGGGAAATCGGTAAACAATCCATTTTCTATATTTGCTTTTGACAAGCACATATGGAAAATTAGTACTCGACCGATTTTCTATTTTGTATTTGGCGAACACATCAAGAAAATGGGCATGCATGCCATTTTCGTTTCCCTATCTTAAAGACGAAAATGGAAAATGGGTACTTTCGTTTTCCTACTTTTGATTTTTGAAAGTTCGTTAATTAGGGGACGCTCCCAGACGAACGCACAGGGACAAACCATGACGTCCGCACAGGGACAAACCATGACATCCGCACAGGGACAAACCATGACGTCCGCTTTAGATGAATGCGGTGATATTATCATGAGAATTTGTACTAAATATATATATATATATATATATATATATATATATATATATATATATATATATATATATATATATATATATATATATATATATATATATATATATATATATATATATATATATATATATATATATATATATATATATATATATATATACACGCGTGCGCGTTTTTAGCACCAAAACTTTAGTGATATTAAGGTTTTTTTTTTTCATAATTTTCTTTCATTTTAAGTGGGTCTTAAAAACTTAATCTATAGAGTAAGTCATGAATAAAAGGTTCCTTGGTGCTCGAAAATCTATCACTTATTTATCGATTATTACCAATATGCAGCTAAAGTGACCTGTGAGTAGTGTGACTCGCCAGGTGCCGATGTCTATGCCTTTATATATACTTACTAAGTTGACACATTTGCGTAAACGAACTCTGAACTTACAGAAATATGTCGCTAGTGTTTCGTGTTGTCACGTCAGTCAAATCAAGTGTGATGCGTTTATTGGCAAAATAAAATATCTTCTGTGATTGAATTCTTACGGCGCCGAACGACTGTTAAAATACTCGATTAATTTCGCCACTCGGATCAGCGCAAAGCGCTCGATCTCAGGGATACATTTTTTAACTGAAATTCGAGTAATCCGATCGAAAAAAAGGAAAACGATTCTAAACCCAATATTCGCCGATATTGGCCAGTCATGTCTTTAAATTTCCATGCACCGTCTTTAAGAAGCAACCCGTTCTGATGACTCGACTTTTCATCTTCAAGACTACCGATGTATCAAGGAACTAAGCGTACACCCAGTTAATTGCATTTACAAGCGTCTATAATGACGACGATGTTATGATTACATCATACGTCCGTGCAGTTCTATAAAATAGCATACAACAACAATCTATTGGATTTCCCCACCCCAATGAAAAAGGCACAATTTGCTATGATTGAGCGCATCTACGTGAGTAGCTATACTTATTTCTGTAAATCTGCGCATTTCTATCTCATTCTTCAGAGAGTAAATTGCAATTATATGACCCCCTAATTGTTCTGAAGTACAAACGAAACTAATGGTGTTCCCGTTATCTCATCCAGTATGGTTTGTTGCACTAAGTTGCAGAATGCATTGAAACCAACTCGTACAGGTTTCACAGATGATGATATGACTAACGTTGACTTGATACGGCTCAAGAGCAAGCACAAGCTGAATTTACACCTTATCAAAGAGGCAAGTTTTATATGAAGTTGTTATTTCAACAGGTATTAATTGATCTAAACTAAAAGCTTGGTTGTGTGCACTAAAGTAGACAGGGTTCGTTTTTCATTCTCGGATGAGAGTAAAGTTTTTTCATCCCACACCATATTGATTATGTATATATATGGCCCACCACTACATTAATCCCAGCCAACGTCACAAGAGGCGGGGAGTATGCTGTCAGTGCATTCTCAGAAACAATACTTCTCCTCTCTGGTGGGCTCATTGGCACCTTTCTTACTTAAAAGAAAGTATTCTTGCTGATGAAGTTATACAGTTCTGGCGACAGTGATACAGCAGTATAGCTTCCAACACAGGCGAATCATGACGAATTGTGCCTTTTTCATTAGAGTTGGGATGTGAAATATATCATGGTTAAGATTCGTTTTGACACAGAGCATGTAATTGTATAGCCCTGTAAGGACGTTTCATTATTAGCCCAACAGACCAACAGTCGATCGTGTACTCCCTTGTTGGTCTAACAGGAAAACCCACCGTTTATCGGTAGATTGACAAACATGCTTAACTTATGTCGCTAAAAATACTTACGGAGAAGAATCTAAAGCCACCAACAGTGGAGAGTATTGACTGAATTTAATTGCTATGGTTATTTTTTAACAATATCCAGGAGAACACTTGATATTCGGAGAAATTCCACTCCGAATTCTGATGGTTGTCAACAAACGGTCTCTTGCATGACGTTTTCGTAAACGACCGCGTGGAATTTGCTAAGTTTGTATCATACCATCATCTGCCTGATTATACATTTCACAGGTGAGTCAGTTAATACTAGATTTATACCTTATAACTTTCTGGCTTAGTTGCCTTTTCCTCTCCTTTATTCATCATCATAACAAGTCCTTTTCCATCTGACTTACGTTGCGCAATCTTGCTGCCATATTGGAATTTAGTCGGAAAAGTTAATCGCCTCGCACATTTAAGGCGATTATGCATATTTACAAGTTTTTGCGATTTCTGAGACTCTAATGCGATGCATAATACTGATTGCTTATTAAATTGGACTTGTTAAATCTAGTTGACATCGTAAAGGTAAGGTTTTATCATCGAATTTTCTACATTGGAATAGCCCTCTTCGAGAACCAAGAGGGAGCGCAAGCTAATCATTATTAATAACGTCGTTGTCAACAAAGACGTTAATAATTGCAGTTTAATGGATGTACGCTTTCAAGTCCCTGAATACACCAGCAGTCTTGAAGATAAAAGGATTTAATGTCATGAGCTGATGTAAAGACGTAACAGGCTGCTGCCGATGGACGACGCATAAAAATCATAAGATATGACGACCAACTGTTGGCGCAACAACACGACCAGTTGTCTTGCAGTCTGTGAGCCATTTCCGGTTGACCTTCTTCGCGGGTGTCAAGGCCGCGCAATTCGCATTAACCCTGCTGTATATCTGGTGATGGCGGCACCTCTACCAAAGAGCTCATAGCTACGCTTAGAGACTTGATTTTCTGGGCAAAATATGCGAACACGCCACCTGTTTGCTGGAAGCGGTTTTTCATAGCGTCTATTTTAAAACCACATGGAAATTTGGAGGCGCGATCGGCTCGACCAATAAGATGTCTCCATTACTACCACAGAAACAAGTTAACAACAGTCCCATGTGCTCTTGCTGATTTCATGGAAGCGCCACTTGGGGATGGGCGTGCTAGAAATGATGACTTCATAAGCCAATTAGAGTGGGCCATCTTAGCGTATAGCTATAAGCCCTGACCCGGCTGTCAACGCAGAAGTTTTGGACTTATCCTCACGAATGACACAAAACACATACTAACCCTCAAAGGTGACACCCTCTACCAACTTACCCACGCAGGTGCGTCCATTGCCCCGGAATTTATGTTGACAGCTGCATGTGAAACTGCCCTCGGTGTTGGTACAGACTCCGCCGACAGCGGCGCAGTCATGCGCTTTAGTACTACACTCGTCGATGTCTGAAATAAAGAAAACAGTGATGTCTTAGGCGTGTTTTCTCGTTACCTTATGACTCCATATAACTCTGCCAGGCCTGGAGTTAACAACTGAGTGACAACTCACCATTCACACAGTGTCACTTCTCATAATTCACTCGTCATCACCTGGATTACAACCATTCCTAATAAGGATATGACCATCTATGCGCTGAAAGGCAACATACCTACACACGCGTTATCCACCGCGACGTATCCTTCTTTACACCCACAGTCGTAGGATCCAATAGTGTTGACACAGGCTTTGAGATCAGGACAAGTATACTGACCAAGTGCACACTCGTTCACGTCTGAAACAGAACTTTTCATTTTAAGCGTTTATTGGCCATGTCTAGGTAGTTGACACACTGTTTATTCAATTTTGATACACTTTGCAATATGCTCATCTTAGGTTAGAAGTTATCTTACAGTTTGTAGTTTATGTATACGGCAACACATTCGTGAGATGCAGATGAGTTTGCTCACCTGTACTTCATCAGTAGGTTATCTGAGCTCATCTGTACTTCACCTGCGGTTTACCTGAGCTCACCCGAAACTCACCTGTGGTTTGCCTGAGCTCATCTGTACATCACCTGGAGTTTACCTGAGCTCACCTGGACTTCATCTGTGGTTTACCTGGGCTCACCTGGACTTCATCTGGGGTTTACCTGAGCTCACATGGACCTCATCTGGGGTTTACCTGAGCTCACATGTACTTCACTTGTGGTTTACCTGAGTTTACCCGTACTTTACCTTTGGTTATCTGAGCTTACATGTGTTTCATCTGTGGTTTCAATACGAGTATTCTTACATGGCCTGATCTGTTCTTAATTAGATCTTACCGTTACATACGTTGCCGGCCCCAGTGTAGCCAGCGTTACAGGTGCAGATAAAACCACCTGGTCTGTTGACACAGGTGGCTGATGGGATGCAATCATGAGTGGCGGTGGCGCATTCGTCGATATCTAAGAGAATAGGAATCGGGTGCGTATCAATGGAGATTATTTTGCATAGTATATACTCTCTACTGTGTTGCGTCGGCGCATACTGACACTCGATTTCTATGCACGACATGTCACCCTGAATTGATTTGATTTTTATTCGTATGAGGCGCTTACACTATCACTGAAGTAGGCTATTGTGCCAATCAGCCCTACCTTGACACCCAATTCCTTTTTCGGCGAACCCGTCCGCGCAATTACAGGTGTACGATCCTACTGTATTAGCACACACCTGACTGATTGCTTGGCAGGTGTGCTGATTTGTTGTGCATTCATCTACATCTGAGAAATATCACACATAAAACAAACATCCCTCAGTGATAATAATTGTAATGAATATATCATATTGGAGTTATAATTGGTTTGCACAGTACGCCGTCACAGCAGCTGGTTACCTTGGCAGTTTTTGCCAGGACCCGTATAGCCGCTGTTACACGAACAGGTAAAGCGACCAGGTACGTTAACGCAGGTCGATGTATCCGGGCAATCATGGCTGTTCTTTTTACACTCATCCACATCTATCAGGTAGGGAAACATCTCCATCAGTGACGTCAATTAAGCATTAGGTCAGGAGCATCTAAGCTCCATACAGAAAAAAATGAAAAATGTGGCTGGTATGGCAACTTTGAATAGATTCAAATTGACTTAAAAGTTAGCTATTTCACCTTGACAATTGTCGGCATCTCCCTCGTAGCCAGCACTGCATACACAATTAAATCCACCGTCTGTGTTTCGGCATTCTGCCCGGGCCGAGCAGTTATGAGTGGCTGTCGTACACTCGTCGATGTCTGTGGCATAGAACAATAAAAGATAATGAAACAAATGCTGTATGATATTGACATTAACTTCGACGACACACTTGGCACGAACTCTTCACTCATACCAGGCTACATACAAGCCGTGCGACAGCAGTTAGGAAGTGCAAATTAAGAGTTCTCATCGAGACATTGGGTGGCAAGCAATATCCTTGTAGTACATAGGCTATGGGCACACAATGACATGCCGAATCCAGCTAGCCTTCTACCTGGACACATGAGACGCAATTAAGCCCGTGCCTCACCTGTACAAACACGATCCTTGCCTGAGTACCCTTCTTTACAGACACAGGTGTACGAGCCAGGGGTATTGTTGCAGAACGTCTTGATAGGGCAGTCATCGACTCTTTTGATGCACTCATCAATATCTACATCACACATAAATACACATCACGGGATACAACACACCTGACAGATAACTCAATGTTCATGACTAGATGATGACCCACATACTATACCAGAAAAGCATACTAATACCGGACTCCATGCATGATCAATTTAAACCTTGGATCAAGGCAGAACTCCTGTTCATAGCTTGAAAGTCTATAATACCTTGACAGCTGCGTGGATTTCCTTCATAACCGTCTTGACAAACACATTGATACGAGCCTTCCCTATTGATACATTCAGCAAGGCTGGCACAGTCATCAATTCCAAGTTCACATTCATCTATATCTGAAAATGCACAAGTGTTCAGAATTAAAGCATCAGGTCATATCTCGCAATGCCAGATAGACAAAGGTGGTGCTTCTGCAGTGATGACCCGCTGCACTATAAACGCCTCATACCGATAGCGTTTGCACGTACCTGAGTATACATATATCACCTGAGCATACATATTTCACCTGAACATATATATATACATATATATATATATATATATATATATATATATATATATATATATATATATATATATATATATATATATATATATATATATATATATATATATATATATATATATATATATATATATATATATATATATATATATATATATATATATATATATATATATATGTCGTATATCGTAATATATATACGAGTATATATATTACCTGAGCATATGTATCACATGGGAATTACATATCGCTTACGAATATATATCACCTGAGTATAGCTATCTCACCTGAGCATACATTTCTCATCTATGCATATATCTCATCTGGTCGTTATTATTGTACCGAAACATGTATCATATATGAGCATTCATTGTCAAAGAAATGTCGACACAAAAATTACTGGTCTAAGCGACCTATATATTAAGTCCAAAATCCTGAAGGTATCTCACTTCACCAGCCATTCCTTACCTGAGCACTGCCCGTTAGTTACATTTCGAGCGTAGCCCCGTTTACATTGGCATCTGTATGATCCCGGTGTGTTGACACAGTATGCATTGCTGCTGCAGTCATCCTCGCCTTGCTGGCATTCATCCACATCTGAACACAGCCAGACACGTGACCACACCACACCGACATCACACGCGGATTGGACTTCAACGTGCTTAATATCAGGAAGGGCCCCTACCTCTGCACCACCGCTTCCACATGGTCGTGTAGCCCACATTACATTGGCACTTGAAACTGCCAGGGGTATTGACGCACGTGGCATGCATGTGTCGAGGACACGGACTGTTGGTCCTACCGCACTCGTCAATATCTGTAGGCACAAGAACGCCCTACTTCGTCATCCATTGCGTAAGCATTCAACTACATGTAGCACTGCACTACAAGTAGCACAACACTACATGAAGCTACGCACTACAAGCAGCACAACACTACATGAAGCTACACACTACAAGTAACACAACACTACATGAAACTACACACTACAAGTAGCACAACACTACATGTAGCACCGCACTACAAGTAGCACAACACTACATGAAGCACTGCACTACAAGCAGCACAACACTACATGAAGCTACGCACTACAAGTAGCACAACACTACATGTAGCTACGCACTACAAGCAGCACAACACTACATGAAGCTACACACTACAAGTAGCACAACACTACATGTAGCACCGCACTACAAGCAGCACAACACTACATGAAGCTACACACTACAAGTAGCACAACACTACATGTAGCACCGCACTACAAGTAGCACAACACTACATGTAGCACCGCACTACAAGTAGCACAACACTACATGTAGCACCGCACTACAAGTAGCACAACACTACATGTAGCACCGCACTACAAGCAGCACAACACTACAAGAAGCTACGCACTACAAGTAGCACCGCACTACAAGTAGCACCGCACTACAAGTAGCACAACACTACATGAAGCTACACACTACAAGTAGCACAACACTACATGTAGCACCGCACTACAAGCAGCACAACACTACATGAAGCTACACACTACAAGTAGCACAACACTACATGTAGCACCGCACTACAAGTAGCACAACACTACATGTAGCACCGCACTACAAGTAGCACAACACTACATGTAGCACCGCACTACAAGCAGCACAACACTACATGAAGCTACGCACTACAAGTAGCACCGCACTACAAGTAGCACAACACTACATGTAGCACCGCACTACAAGTAGCACAACACTACATGTAGCACCGCACTACAAGTAGCACAACACTACATGAAGCTATGTACTACATGTAGCACAGCACTATATGTAGCACAACACTACATGTAGCACAGCACTACAAGTAGCACCGCACTACAAGTAGCACAACACCACATGTAGCACCGCACTAGAAGTAGCACAGCAATAAATGTGGCACAGCATTGCATATAGCACAGTACTACATACAGCACCACAGAATATTTCACAAAACAGAAAGACATCTTTAGTTTCTCTTGAGGCTGATCAGGTCATCATTCTGATATTACATATAACAAAAGTTTCGGAAAACTTGACAAGTTTGTCAACGTATGAAGTTGACAACGTATGAAGTTATATGTTTGTCAATGTGTTAATTTTGCTGAGGCGTACCGTTATCCCAACAGACATAATAATTTGTATTCACCTAGACACGTGGTACCATTATTGTAGTAGCCATGTGCGCATGTACATCGGTAGCTACCAACTGTATTGATGCACCTTGACCCGTCTCCACACCTGGCTTCTCCGCTTGCACATTCGTTTATGTCTGGTCGGTAAACACGAGGCGAGAATACAGGCATATTGTCGCACTTTTCTTGGCTAAATACTGGTATGCATTCTCAATCCTTACCTGCACTGATACTAGACATACGATCGAGAAGATGTCTGAGGTGAAAAGCTTACCCACGCATGCGTCATAACCGTCGCCTCTAAAACCCACGCTTGGACATTCACATCGAAAATAGCCCATTGTATTTATGCATTTAGCGTTCGCAATGCACAAATTTTTGTAAAGGGAGCATTCATCCACATCTGCAGACAAAAGCCAAGATATTTAGCCACAAATACAAATAGGTGTCATAGCGTGTTCAGTTTCTATCTCTGATGCGAGTTAGATTGATATGAATCAGCGAATGGTCCGCGCATGCTCACGTCACCTTCACATTGGTCATGTTGGTTTCTGTTGGAACCAGGTCCACAGCCGCACTTGTTAAGGCCACCGAAACGATGACACATCGCATTGTCGCCGCATTGTTTTCCATTAGTACAATCCAGGGCGTTAGCTGTGTCTGAATAATACACCCGGAAGAACCAAAGAAGTGGGGAAAATGGTTCAGGCACTAAAATAGTATTTAAGATTAAACTTGGTGTCATGTAAAATTTCTCATATTGTCAGTGCTTTTACGGTCTAGTAAAATGGTTTAACACAGAATATAGATCTACACCGCTGTGCGGGATTCGAAGCACCATTGCCTGTGATGTAAACTATACACATATTTTGCTCAGTTGAAATTATAACTGCTGACGAGCCAACTTACCGATGCATGTCCGCCCTTGAGCTAGATAACCGGATTTGCATTCACATGAGTAGCCCCCCTCTGTGTTCTTGCACTCGGCGTGACGGTGGCAGTCATGTGACCCCCGTGCGCATTCGTCCACGTCTGAAAGTGGAAATGCCAAAAAAAAGACGCTAATTTGAAATTCTCGTGAAAACGTCGCTCTTGAGGGAATGAACTTAACAGCTGCTTTGATAAAAGATAAACACAAGCAGAAGTTATAATTGAGGCCAAATGCGGTGTTTATTAACGTATTAGGTGGCGATAGATAGCTGTATACAAAGTAATCACTGTGGTTCATAACTAACAAACTACATTTTGTTCACTTATTTGTGACAACCTCACCAACGCATTCTTTCCGTGGATCCCCCTCGTAGCCGGGGAAGCACTGGCACTGGTACGAACCAAGTCGGTCCTCACAAGTGGTCTTGGCAGCGCAATTGGCTCTACCATTTAAACATTCACTTCCTCCTGACCATCACAACACCAACATTCGATCAATGGTACAATCACACTTTTATTAATAGTCAAAGATATCTCTCTGACACATTTTCCAGTTCAGTAATGATACCATGATCATGATGAAGATTATGTTTTCCAAGGTGATAACGATGACCATAACGATGATGATAACGATGATGATAACGATGGTGATCATAATAAGGATAACGATGATAATAACGACATGAAAACGATGAGGATGATAAAGATAATGGAGATGATGATGATAACGATGATGATAACGATGATATTAATAAAGAAAAAGATGATGATAACGATAACAATATTAAACAAAATAAAGATGATGATGATGATGTTGTTGATAATGATAAAGATTACGATGATGATAACGATAAAGACAACAATTGATTAATATCTTTAAAAAAATTACTATCATTATTATCATTACTTTTATCACCATCGTGATAAATACACCCATTCTAACCTACAACTTTCTTTTACATCACTCACCGGGATCATGAAGGTAGATATCCCAGCCGTTCTTTTTGAATACGGCTTGACCCTCTTGGAATACACACGTCTTAAGTTGGCAGGTGGTGGCTGTGTGGAAAATGGCGTGGATATGGCGACTGCAGGCCAAGTTGATACACTCCTCTAAGGTGGAATCTTGGTGCTGCTCCATTGTTGTACACAAGCTCTCCTGGGCGCCAGTGCCATCTGTTTTAGCTGCCACGAATTCTTTGATGCAGTCTAAAATAGAAAACGGCAACGGAAACATGCAATTTGAAGTAGACAAACTTTTGGGTTTAATAACTGATCGGCAAACCATTCATTGGCTGCTGAGATACTAACAATCCAAATCAAAAAGATTTCTTCAAAAAAGATAAACCGTGTAAATTATACCTATATGTATCATCAATGGCTATCAATGATGTTGAATATGACAATGGAATTGAAAATACTCATTATCATCATCAACAGCATGAAATATTATTATATTACCATATTTTAAAAAAGTAGTGTAAGTAATATAGATTGTGTTGATAGGGAAAGTGGCAGTAGATATGGTGGTCCAAGAAGATAAAATAAAACAGAATAACAAACTGTCAAAAAATGAAATAAATCACATCAAAAATATGAATAAATTACTATCATATTTCATATTGTATGGATACTGAGTAAAGAGGACTGGAGTCTTAGGTGTAAATCCTGCAAGATCCATTACCGTCCAATGTGAGGGTGTGGTGAGGTGGAGATGGAGAAGGAGGTAATGTTAAGTTGAGCGGGTCTTTTTTAAGAAAAGAGCACTGGTATTATAACGAGACAATAAATATTAATAAGACTATACATAAAAATATAGATCATCAAAATCTTTGAGAATCAATTTGGTATCGTGTTGGAAACTGAAGACCACTGGCCGTACAGTATCCTGATGGCCACTAAAGACCGCTGGCCGTACAGTTTCCTGCTGAAAACTGAAGACCACTGGCGGTACAGTATACTGATAGATACTAAGGACCACTGGTGGCGCAGTAATCTGATAGATACTTAGGACCACTGGCGGTACAGTATCCTGATAAATACTAATGACCACTGGCCGTGGAGTATCCTGATAGATACTAGGGACCACTGACCGAAAAGTATCCTGATAGATACTAAGGACTACTGACTGTACAGTATCCTGATATATACTAAGTACCACTGGCCGCACAGTATACTGATGAATACTAAGGACCACTGGTGGTACGGTATCCTTATGGATACTAAGAACCACTGGTGGTACAGTATCCTGATGGATACTAAGGACCACTGGTGGTACAGTATCCTGATAGACAATAATGATCACTGGCCGCACAGTATTCTGATGGATACTAAGGACCACTGGCCGTAGAGTATACTGATAGATACTAAGGACCATTGGCCGTACAGTATCCTGCTGAAAACTGAAGACAAATGACTATACAGTATCCTGCTGGATACTTCGGACAAATGGCTATACAGTATCCTGCTGGATACTTAGGACAAATGGCTATAGAGTATCCTGCTGGATACTTGGGACAAATGGCTATACAGTATCCTGCCGGATACTTGTGACAAATGGCTATAGAGTATCCTGCTGGATACTTAGGACAAATGGATATACAGTATCCTGCCGGATACTTGGGACAAATGGCTATACAGTATCCTGCTGGATACTTAGGACAAATGGCTATGCGGTATCCTATTGGGTACTGAGGACCTCTGGCCATACCCTGCTGGTTGCCGTGGGTATTGAGAACCACTTGCCACGTGTTATTCTCCAGGGTCTTGAGGACCACTGGCCACGTGGTATTCTCCAGGGTATTGAGGAACACTGGCCACGTGGTATTCTCCAGGGTATTGAGGACCACTTGCCACGTGGTATTCTCCAGAGTATTGAGGACCACTGGTCACGAGGTATTGTCCAGGGTATTGAGGACCACTGGCAACGTGGTATTCTCTAGGGTATTGAGAACCACTTGCCACGTGGTATTATCCAGGGTCTTGAGGAACTACTTGCCACGTGGTATTCTCCAGGGTCTTGAGGACCACTTGCCACGTGGTATTCTCCAGGTTCTTGAGGACCAGTGGCCACGTGGTATTCTCTAGGGTCTTGAGGACCAGTGGCCACGTGGTATTGTCCAGGGTCTTGAGGACCATTTGCCACGTGGTATTCTCTAGGGTCTTGAGGACCACTTGCCACGTGGTATTCTCCAAGGTCTTGAGGACCAGTGGCCACGTGGTATTCTCCAGGGTCTTGATGACCAGTGGCAACGTGGTATTCTCTAGGGTTTTGAGGACCACAGGCCACGTGGTATTCTCCAGGGTATTGAAGACCACTGGCCACGTGGTATTCTCCAGGGTCTTGATGACCAGTGGCAACTTGGTATTCTCTAGGGTTTTGAGGACCACAGGCCACGTGGTATTCTCTAGGGTTTTGAGGACCACTTGCCACGTGGTATTCTCCAGGGTTATGAGCGCCGCTGGCCATATGGTATTCCCCAGGGTATTGAGGACCACTGGCAACGTGGTATAAATCAGGGTATTGAGGACCTCCTATGAATCCGGGCTATATGGAATCTTCCTTGGTATACTCCGAGGTACTGAAGACAATTGACCATTCGGGTTCCTGCTGGGTGCTAACAAATGATCATATGGCATCGTCCCCAATACTGAGTACTATTGTCCACGTGGCCTACCCGAGGGTTCTGAAGACAACTATACGGAATCCTTTGGACCATATTGTGTCATTTAAAGAGGACTACAGGCCACGTTGGTAACCGCCTGGGTTCTAGGGACTATTGACCACATGACAACCACCTGAGTTCAAGCGACCACTGGGTAGACTGCACCTGCCTGTGTACTTGGGATCACCGTCCAGACTGGGTACGGAAGAGCACTTTCCATATACTGTTCCCCTGGGTATTAAGGACAACTGTCCAAATGGCATTCTCCAGGGTAGAGTGGACCCAGGCCACATGATATCATCCTGGCTGCTGTGGACCTTAACCCACGTGGTATCCTCCTTAGCTCTGAGGACCACTGTCTACATGGTATCATGTTTAAAACTGCATACTACTGTCTACATGGTATACTCCTGAGGACCACTATCCCCTGGGTACTGAAAACAACGGGCAACATAATGTAACCTAAGGTACTGAGGGCCTCAGTTCAAGTTGTTTCCAGCTGCATACGAAGGAGCTCCTTCTTCATGCTGTCATCGTGGATACTAAGAACCACTGACAATATGGCATCCTGCGTGGTACATAGGACCACTGACCATATGGTATCATGTGGTGTACTTAGGACCACTGACCATATGGTATCCTGTGGTGTACTTAGGACCACTGACCATATGGTATCCTGTTGTGTACTTAGGACCACTGACCATATGGTATCCTGTGGTGTACTTAGGACCACTGACCATATGGTATCCTGTGGTGTACTTAGGACCACTGACCATATGGTATTCTGTGGTGTACTTAGGACCACTGACCATATGGCATCCTGCGTGGTACATAGGACCACTGACCATATGGTATTCTGTCGTGTACTTAGGACCACTGACAATATGGTATTCTGCGGTGTACTTAGGACCACTGACCATATGGTATCCTGTGGTGTACTTAGGACCACTGACCATATGGTATCCTGTGGTTGTACTTAGGACCACTGACCATATGGTATCCTGTGGTGTACTTAGGACCACTGACCATATGGTATCCTGGTATTTAGGACCACTGACCATATGGTATCCTGTGGTGTACTTAGGACCACTGACCATATGGTATCCTGTGGTGTACTTAGACCACTGACCATATGTATCTGTGGTGTACTTAGGACCACTGACCATATGGTATCCTGTGGTGTACTTAAGACCACTGACCATATGGTATCCTGTGGGTACTTAAGACCACTAGTCCATATGGTATCCTGTGGTGTACTTAAGACCACTGACATATAGTCATATAGTATCCTGTGGGGTACCACTTAGGACCACTTAGTCCATATATAGTATCCTGTAGGGTACTTAAGACCACTAGTCATATAGTATCCTGTAGGGTACTTAAGACCACTAGTCATATAGTATCCTGTAGGGTACTTAAGACCACTAGTCATATAGTATCCTGTAGGGTACTTAAGACCACTAGTCATATAGTATCCTGCAGGGTACTTAAGACCACTAGTCATATAGTATCCTGCAGGGTACTTAAGACCACTAGTCATATACTTAGGACCACTAGTCATATAGTATCCTGCAGGGTACTTAAGACCACTAGTCACTAGTCATATAGTATCCTGCAGGGTACTTAAGACCACTAGTCATATAGTATCCTGCAGGGTACTTAAGACCACTAGTCATATAGTATCCTGCAGGGTACTTAAGACCACTAGTCATATAGTATCCTGCAGGGTACTTAAGACCACTAGTCATATAGTATCCTGCAGGGTACTTAAGACCACTAGTCATATAGTATCCTGCAGGGTACTTAAGACCACTAGTCATATAGTATCCTGCAGGGTACTTAAGACCACTAGTCATATAGTATCCTGCAGGGTACTTAAGACCACTAGTCATATAGTATCCTGCAGGGTACTTAAGACCACTAGTCATATAGTATCCTGCAGGGTACTTATATAGACCACTAGTCATATAGTATCCTGCAGGGTACTTAAGACCACTAGTCATATAGTATCCACTACTTAAGACCACTAGTCATATAGTATCCTAGTATCCTGCAGGGGTACTTAAGACCACTAGTCATATAGTATCCTGCAGGGTACTTAAGACCACTAGTCATATAGTATCCTGCAGGGTACTTAAGACCACTAGTCATATAGTATCCTGCAGGGTACTTAAGACCACTAGTCATATAGTATCCTGCAGGGTACTTAAGACCACTAGTCATATAGTATCCTGCAGGGTACTTAAGACCACTAGTCATATAGTATCCTGCAGGGTACTTAAGACCACTAGTCATATAGTATCCTGCAGGGTACTTAAGACCACTAGTCATATAGTATCCTGCAGGGTACTTAAGACCACTAGTCATATAGTATCCTGCAGGGTACTTAAGACCACTAGTCATATAGTATTCTGCAGGGTCTTAAGACCACTAGTCATA
>CM067345.1:35669108-36081965 GCA_034190875.2 Urechis unicinctus
GACTTATACTTTAGACTTTTCGCTGTAAACGTATCGCTTTTACAGTGATTGGCTGTAATTTCGAGCATCCTCTTTCGATTTACCAAATCTCAGTGATGTCTGCCCATGATTGACAAGCCGATCTAAGAGCTTGGAGCTTCTCTAAAAGGGCTCACTTTCGAAAAAAATATGTGAACACGCCATCTATCCAAAGAGCTTATAGCTATGCTAAGAGGGCCCACTCGCACCTCCACCCACAGAAAATATGGGAACGCACCACTTGTGATCAACGCGGTATATGGTTGCAAGCTTGTTCAAACGTCCATTTAAAAATCACAGGAAAATTTCTAGGTAATGTTGGTGGTCGATTTTACCAGCAAGATATATCGTTTTCCTCAACCTAGGCCGCAATGCAACAACCCTACAGACTTTAGATCAACAGTCCCATGTGCTTTAGTTGATTTTATGTTCACTCACAGGAATGCTCACCGCTAAGCAGGTAAAGTGGGCCCTCCTAGCAAAGCCATAAGCTCTTTGATCCTTATATACCATTCCTAATGCTAACAGACGCAGCTGCTAGTAAAAATCAGTTAACATAGTCTGACGTTCCTACGTTTACAACTGATCTATAAAACAAGTGTATATATAGAGCGTTATAACACTATTTACATGTTTTCGGCGTTACAAACAAAGACCACTCACATGGGGTCGACACATCGTCACGACGCCTTTCCTGATGCAGTCGGCTGTCGTTCTCGCATGTCGACACGCGGTGCACGTGGGCACTCTCGTACAACCTGTCAACGAACATAACTCGCTAATTAATTTGATGATTGGATGCAGTTAGCTACATGAGAGATGTAGTTTGTAGAGAATCGGGATAATTTTGGTGTATATAGCGCTAAGAGTGACCTACTGAAAAATCAAAGAGTCTGGAAGCGATCGATGGGTCGGAGGCCAGAATTATAGGGGTGTTTAGAATATATCCGATTTTTTCGCAAATCGAAGTTTACAAAAAGTTAAAGAGTTGGTAGGAAATTAAAATATAAAATGCACGAGTTACAATCAATTTGTGCATAGAAACCCAAAAAGCTCATTGGGGCGGAAATAAAGAATTCAAGAACGGCAAATGATTTCACGGGGATTTGAAATCGTTTTTAAAATGTTATGAATAATATATCTCTGGATTATTTTCCACTCTCATGATTAACGTTCAGACATAATTTTTAGTTCAAGGCGTCAAAATGAGGTCGCCACAATGACCGGTTAATCATTTCGCAGAATTTAACAAACGCGGATTTTGATTTAGCAAACGTAAACGATTACGGAGATCATGACAATAAATCGAGGGGACATTTAAGCGCGTATTTCTGGCAAACCGTAGGTCGTTTAAGAGGGGAGATGGTTACAGTGATTCATGCTGAAGTAGGCATTTGGAACCTGTTTTAAGTTGCCTAAAGACCACCCCACCCCTATATACAATCATAGCGTCCGATCAGATACAACTCTTATTGTTCATTGATAAGGGATATGACCACCATGAAAGAGTAGTTACTCAATTAATGTTTACTATCTATTGAATTGTCTTAAGTAACGGTTCTTCAGCAATTTACATCTGTCCCATGGCACCACATAAAATGCACTAGGAGTGACCACAACGCCCCCACCCCCGCCCCCAACCCCCACACCCCCTACTCCCCCTCAGATAGTCGTGAATCAGACAGCTGATCCCAGACGCACATGGGTAGAGCTGACTCAACAGACCTTATCTCTTCATTTGCATAAACATTAAGGGAAATGAATATGTTTGTCTATAGGCCGGCTGACGCGCGTGGGAGTAGGGTAGCGGGTTTCCAATCTCTTTGTTTCTTTGCCTCTAATATGTAAATTTGAGAATATCAGACTAAGAAGGAAATACAATGGCCACTTACCTGAAGTGATCGGTGACAGCATGGCGTGTGAGAAACATAAAGTGAACAAAAGCAAACAATATAGGAGGCGACCTCTACACGTGTCTGTCCTCGTCGAAGCACGATAACACGTCATCTTCGTCAGTTAATGCTGTCTAGTTGCTACATAAGTTCCCATTTCTCTCAGTCGGTTCGTCGGTTCCTGCAGCAACCAGAAGAGCGCGGCGTGGGTGCGGATTTTATTTTTTATAGTTTTATTGTTGTACAATTAGCATCTCAATTGGTACCGTTCCACTTGCGTGACAAATGGATTATATAATAACGATTGTTTTTAACTTGTAATATCTGACTATAGAAGGAGCCATTAAAAAGTAGCATCTGTGCTTGTTTAATAGCATGTAAGCGGCTGTGTTGCGCATTTGCGCAAAAACCAGTTCACTTGGCCCATTGGAGACGCGCAGTGAAGCATAATACATAAACAACGACAGTTGCCAACACGTGCTGGCCTGCGCTAATCGTCATTGGTCCCGCGCTTTTGTTCACACTTCGAATATTAACCTACACACAGCTTCACGTGATATTGCCATAATGTGGTTTGATGTGATATACTGGATGAGGTTATCTCTGCCAGGGTAGGGATGAGATGGGAGAGGACACAGTCACACAACGCAGGTTCAATACAAAACATATTTTCAACAATTGACTCACCCGTTTTGCCGTATTCATTCCAGGTGATAGCATTCTTCACATATAGAAATCAACATGCATCGATATTTATTTATATATATAAAATATCACCATTACTAGGGCTAGAACATAAAAGAAGTCCCCAACAACTCACCAGATAGTTTGACTTGACAACCAGATCGTATCACTCACGCTCTTTACATGCCTAGATCCGCGTCTGGCTCCTTGATACGTCCTTCTATGTTTTACTTCTAAACTACGAATACTCCCGATTCTTCGTTTCTCTAGCGTAGCGATCTCCTCTCAGCCCACACAAGCTGGTGCTAATTACAATGGACACTGCCTTACTAGCATTACGGGTCGTCACAGCTGCTGACTCCGCCCGTACTCACGTAAAGATCCTATAAAATGATAATAATAACGCAAAGATCGCCCTTTTCAAATCAATGTTCATAACAGTTCAATCGCTCGTTTACCCATTTCTTTGACATAAGTACTGGAATTAAGAAGGCCATCAACATAATTATCATCACGGCGACGACCATCAAGGCTTCTCTCAATTAGCTCAATTTTAATTTTATGTAGGATGAACAATTTTCAGTTTGCAAAATCTTATCCTCCATTTTGCCTTGATCGTTGTTGCCACACGATCGTCGCATACATCGCAGGGCGTCTTACCGAATATCGAACGAATGCACCTGGTTTGAAAAGATCTACCACCAGTGTGGATAGTCGAAGAAAAATCCCCAATGATTCAGAAACATATGACAGAACATTAGGCAACTGAGTCATCTGCGGCGTAGTTACGTAAGGTAACAAAAAGCATTCCAAACAAGTTTGACATTGATATATTGAACTATATAGTATGCTTGTATAATTTATGCCTTGAAGCCGTTGCCCTGACCATTACACTACCGACTATGATTTCAATTGATCTGATCACTATAAGAACCTAAAAGTTGCATGCTTTAAAAAGCAGTGAAAATGTTGTCGCGAAAACCAACTCTGAAAGACTAATAACGCACTGATAATAACATTAACATCGACTGTATTGGGGACTTGTCCTACAGAGACAGTTTGCAGGTGTTGGTAAATAAATTCGAAGAATGCATTCAAGGCACCCAAAATGATGAAATTTGGATGGATGCGTGTTTCGTGTAAAAATAAAAGACTAAAATCAAGTCATTCTAGATAGAAAGCAGATCACAATGAGAATACGACAAATAGTTGACTTTGTAAGCAAACCATTTAGTGCCAGTTAGGAAATGAGATCAGAACAGTCGTGCTAGATATTCACTTTTGAACGAAGAAGGACTTGAAATGAAGCTCCATCAAGATGATATTGAGAGTTTTCACCCAACGACATTAGCCCAAAGACAAACGGGGGCTTGTGAGAGAGATATCTTTTGCGACAGATGCACTCAGTTAATGGTTGTCAAAACAATTGGATCCTTAATTGCAAAAGAATGGGAAGCTCGTTTCAACCAGTTTATCGTCTGGTCGACGCTCATGGCTTTTAGTTAAGACGTGCATTGAAAGCCTGTGTACATTTTGTTATGAAGAACAATATCTAGAACAGCATTGTCGAGTGAACGGCTGTAACGGAAGAATCTAAAAATAAGATAACTTACTAAAAGAACACGGCCATTATTGGCTGGAAAAGCGCATTAAGTGGATCGGAATGAATCGCGTGATTGTAAATGATAAACACATCGTGTGCGGGGAAAAAATATCCTTGAACAAAACGCGTGTTATATGGTAGAGCAATCAATAACCAAGCAACATAAATCCCGTCACGAATGCACGCTACACAACGCCGGCTGTGATTGGTCAAAACCAGAAACTGAAGGCGAAAGCACGCTCGCTTCGAGCAGTGGATTTTCGCGCCACCTGCAACACGTCAGGGGGCGGGGTAATTCATGGACGAAACGAACGAGGCAGTGGGTTTGGTCAGCAGCTCCATGGGAGTGGGTCAAGGCCAGATAAGTCATCTAGATTCAACCCACAACGACTCTTGTTCAAGGTACAACCATTTTAGAATATAACTAATTTTTCAATGCTTATATCAATTTTTTAATATTTTGTGAATGTGAATTTGGCCGACAGCGATTTCGGACCACGGTGAATTAGGCCCACCAGCTACGACCAAGATCAATCGAAATTCCAGCACAGCTGTAATACTTTGTAAATATTGTAGCCGATTGTTGTTTACAATTGCCAGGGCACTTATGGGCCAAACGGTCTATTCGCCCTGGACATCCATCGCCATGATGCCTTGGGTGGCTATCATTGTTAATCATTGCAGCAACCCACACCACCAGACACCCATCCCTGCCACCCACACCACCAGACACCCATCCCTGCCACCCACATCACCAGACACCCATTCCTGCCACCCGCACCACCAGACACCCATCCCCGCCACCTACACCACCAGACACCGATCCCCGCCACCCACACCACCGGACACCCATCCCCACCACCCACACCACCAGACACCCATTCCTGCCAACCACACCACCAGACACCCATCCCCGCCACCCACACCACCGGGCACCCATCCCCGCCACCCACACCAACAGACATCCATCCCCTCCACCCACACCACCGGGCACCCATTCCTGCCAACCACACCACCGGGCACCCATCCCCGCCACCCACACCACCGGGCACTCATTCCTGCCACCCACACCACCAGAGACATCCATCCCCTCCACCCCCACACCACCGGGCACCCATTCCTGCCACCCACACCACCAGACACCCATCCCCGCCACCCACACCACCGGGCACCCACACCACCAGACACCCATCCCTGCCAAACACACCACCAGACACCCAGCCCTGCCAACCACACCACCAGACACCCAGCTCTGCCAACCACACCACCGGACACCCATCCCCACCACCCACACCACCGGGCACCAAGCCCTGCCACCCACACCACCAGGCACCCATCCCCGCCACCCACACCACCGGACACCCATCCCCGCCACCCGCAGGACCAGACACCCATCCCCGCCACCCACACCACCGGACACCCATGCCCGGCACCCACACCACCAGGTACCCATCCCTGCCACCCACACCACCAGCCACCCATCCCTGCCACCCGCACCACCAGACACCCATCCCCAGCCACTTACACCACCAGACACCCATCCCCCCCGCCACCCCCACACACACACCAGACACCCATCTCCCACCACCCACACCACCAGACACCCATCACCAGCACCCACATCACCGGACACCCATCACCAGCACCCACACCACCGGACACATCCCAGTCACCCACCCACACCCGCCAGACACCCATCCCCAGCACACACACCACCGAACACCCACACCTCCGGACACCCATCCCCGCCACCCACACCACCGGACACCCATGCCCGGCACCCACACCACCAGGTACCCATCCCTGCCACCCACACCACCAGACACCCATCCCTGCCACCCGCACCACCAGACACAGACACCCATCCCCGCCACCTACACCACCAGACACCCATCCCCGCCACCCACACCACCAGACACCCATCTCCACCACCCACACCACCAGACACCCATCACCAGCACCCACATCACCGGACACCCATCACCAGCACCCACACCACCGGACACATCCCAGTCACCCACCCACACCCGCCAGACACCCATCCCCAGCACACACACCACCGAACACCCACACCTCCGGACACCCATCCCCGCCACCCACACCACCGGACACCCATCCCCGCCACCCACACCACCGGACACCCATCCCCGCCACCCACACCACCAGACACCGATCCCCGCCACCCACTCCTGTCTGCCACCTTTCTCCGCCACCCAGAACCGCCGGACACGTACTATATATGTGCCGACATGTACGAAGGATTATAAACTTCTAACGGACAGTAAGTGAGTGATACCATTTGTTATCGCTTCCGGAGAAACATCGCTACACGATATTTATGCGATTATTGGGTGATAACACATAACAGCATGTTAATGTATATACCACACCGCGTAAGTCGCCTCTAGGATATACAGAACATGGAGTAAGATAGATATATCAACCGTCAACGTGCAGTTCCATAACGACTTGTAAACGCAGTAAGCAACCGAAACACGAAACATAAAAGAACTGAAAATACGTGGAATACCCTCTGCCATACATCTGTAATGGTCGACTATTGAACATTAAAATATCAGACACAGATAAGCGTCAAAACTTATTGCGCAACCTCAAAAAATGTCCTGGGGGCGCAGAACGGAGATGTTTCCATAACCTCATTCAGTGTGTTATGGTGCAACAAGATACCATTACCTCTGCTCACTTTGTTGGCTGTTTGCACCGAGGTAAATTTCTCACAATGGTTAGAATACATGTAAGTAGATCAATGATCATAATGTATATATATACCCATTACCTCATTCATCCAAGCCAACGTCACGAGAGGCAAAAGGGTTGCTGTAGGTCCAGTCCCAGAAACAATCGATTCGGTATATCACCTATTTAATCATCACAATTTATATGAACAAGCTTGAAATTGGCTGATCAACAGCGTTGATTTGGTCTGCAAAATGCACATTGGATAAGATAAGAAAATATTGTTTGATCGTCTTGAATTGTAGAACATAATACCAGCTGGTAAACTCGTGATAGTCATCACGATAGTTATAAAGCAACATCGTTTACTGTTCTGTAATCGTTATTTTCCCCAACCAAGCACTAATGATAAAAACACATGTAAAACACCACCCACCAGAGTGCAGGTGCGAAGGATAATTAGTATTGGACACATACAGGTGTGATTATATTTTAATGTTAGCTATTATTACAAAAGATAAGCGGTTGTGACCACACTATTCAACACACATGAACCTGTTGCACATACTGACATGCAAGAAGGGACTTTGTAAGAAAGCTGATGGTGATCTTTCATTCTCGGATGAGAGTAAATCCCCACACCATATTGATTATGTATATATATGGCCCACCACTACATTAATCCCAGCCAACGTCACAAGAGGCGGAGAGTATGCTGTCAGTGCATTCTCAAAAACAATACATCTCCTCTCTGATGGGCTCATTGGCACCTTTCTTACTTAAAAGAAAGCATTCTAGTTGATGAAGTTATGCAGTTTCTTATAGCTTCCCACGACAAGAAAGAGCATTCAGCATGGGGATGTGAAATGCCTTTCTTAGGCGAATCTCTGCGAATTGAGCCTTTTTCCATTGGAGTTGGGATGTGAAATTGATCTTAGTTAAGATTCGTTTTGACAAAGAGCAAATGCATGTTTAGCTCTGCAAGAATGTATCATTTCATTATAAGGACGTCGTTAATATAGATGGTAGCAACTAAAGTCTAATGGGCGTAAGATCACCTTAATACATAGGTAGTTTTGATGATGAAAAGAAGTATCGAACTTATCATGTTATCAGTCCATACAAAAATGATTGTCTCATAAAAGCCGCTTTCGTTTCCGGGAAGGAGTGCATGCTGTGAAAAAATGATGATATAAGCATTCGCAATTTCGACCAAAGCAAAAGAGAACCAATGTTATCGTTGTCGGTAAATGATACCAATGCCATCACTCACAAGTTCCGTCGACCACAGGGCAACCAGTCTTGTGAATTGTACTCGCCTGGGCAACTTTAAATGGTCGACTCGGGCATCTGGGCGACTGTCAAGTGCGAACCCTCGTCAAAAGCCACAATGTTATGACAAGTTTATAATCATAAGATGAGGTTGTGTGTATCGTGAATTGCATAAGTACGTTCTTCTGTGGCTAAATTCTCGGCGGGCAGAAACAACTGATACAAAATTATCACGGACCGTAATCACAGGGTATCTATCTTCAAGTCAATTCGTCCCCGACACGGGGCCGTCAATATCCCAGCGTCAGTTATTGGCAGTGACTTTTGCTCTGGTTTTCAAGTGATTACGCAGCATCTGATAAACTTGGCGATTTCGTTTTCATCGCGCGATGTTACAAAGCGCTTTGCTTCATATGTCCTGTGTTAACTTACGCCGCAGATTCCTTTCGCTGCAAAGTGTGACGTCATTGATAACGGTCTTCACTGACTCTTAAACATTCGTAAACACCTTTTTTTTCTCTGTAGCATTATGGTTCTGTCTGGGAGTAGCCATACAGAGCGTCTATGTAGATGTCCCACTACGTAATCCAACGCAACGCAAAAATCCACGATTCAAATCAGATACCTCGATTGTGAAAAAAAACAGGGCCAGTTTTTGGTTTCATCGCATGTTGTGATGGCAATGAACAATTTGCACCTATAATCACGAGCGAAGTATTCAGCTAACATGGATTACCATTACGATTGCAGTCGTGGTGGCATCATCAATGAGCGCATGGTGCCATGTTTATCTTTACAGCTAGGCGGTAGCTGCGCGCAGGCGCAGGCTGTTCTATTTCAATCAGGTGACACTCCGAAAGGCGTGGTTGGCATTCAACCTGTCGACTGGGAGCACAGCCTTGCCGCACACACGCCTGTGTTACCATCGTGATGGAATAAACACTAAACATATTTGCTGAGACCCAACAGTTTCATAAGCGTGCATTTATCGAAATATTCACGGCAAAAGTGTCAAGAGAAAATCTAAGGTGGCATGATATCAAAGAACTTAGATACTTAGGTGTATAAGTTCTTTGATAATATGGCCACAAACGATACACCAGTGATAACTACGGATCAGAGATTTTTACCTACTTAACTTTGTGCTCTAAATGCCCCCACTAACTTTCTATTCGCAACTGGAATATATTCTACAGTGGTTTAGCCCAACACAAGAAAAGCTGCAAAATAGTTCATAAATTCCGATTCACCCAGAGATCGAGAAGCAGCTCCGCCGTCCACGGAGGCAAAGACAGCAGCTGGGTTTCAAGAACAGGGCACGCCGCTAAACGCCACCGATCGAAACTCTTAATACGGTTGACATTTACCATCGTAAAAACGCCTTCCTATCTGAAATAAAACGGCCTTCAGAAAAAGACGAGAACAAGTAAAAAGAAGGATCTAATCGCAAAGCTCGAGTTTAAATACACTCCCCTTCACCGTTGGTCAATTCCTGAGATGATGGAAGATGGTCGTTCCAAGAAGCTTTGGCCTTGACGAAGACCCGCGGACCTTATTTGAAGGTGTCCATCGACAGACCTGACAGAGGTTCACACAGAAGAGTGGAAGCATAGGTCAAACGAAGTTCCAGTTGGATTTATACATTTTCACAGTTTATTGCAAATGAATAGTTTATATGAATATTTGATATATCTTATGCCACAAAAGTACATTCATACTGTAAGTATATAGGTGACTTATAGTACAAGAATTCAATCACAATTTAATGTATACAGATGAGGAATCATACATTGAAAATTCTACAATTATATTCAAGTGATAATAGTTTCACCCCCTACAAACGCATACATACACACACGCTTACGAACACATACACCCACCACCTCTCCATCCCTCCCAAAAGTTTAAGTTAGATTTACAACCTTTCGGCCACTCGGGGCATGAAAACTAAACCAATTTAGGCTAATGAAATTCACCCCTTGTCACTCGTACCAGATTCAGTGTGTCCAATTTATATAAACCTTTATAATCCTTTTAAGTTAATGTTCCGAACTGGTCAGTTTCCAATTTATATAGTCCCGGTTTAGCAAGTACAACCCTTTGATGAAAACATTCGAATCCCGTCAATTCCCATAACAATTAACTTAGACCCGTTTGATCTCCAATCAAAAGCTCTTGATAATTGCAAGTCAGTCCGAATGACCCCAAGCACCCGATTAACCAATCACAGCTCACCACACCAAGCCACCCCCATCTTTCACTATAAATACGACAGCATCAGACACACACAACAATCAGAACATCAGAAAACATAAAGAGAACATACGGAAACCGCACGCCGAGACAAAGACAGAGACACGCAGATAAAATACAAGAAAGAGCGTGCCAGTCAGCAGAGACAAATAAAGCGCGAAAGAACTTCATATAAAGTCTCGGGTATTATCTATCAGGAAATCAACCCTCAGATACCTACAATAACGTCAGCGACCTACGGATAATCGTCTCTCGTCTCTCATCACCATCCCCGACTCAAAAACGGTGACTCTAATGGTCATAATAGATAGAAACGAATTTATAATATCACCATTTGAACATACTTAAAATCTACCAATAACAACAGATGGGAAATGTGGGAGAATTAAATGCTTCGAGGACGATGATGGCGGAAAGCTTAAGAAGACACTCGTAATTGACCACCTATGTCACTTCAAAGCAGTATTGAAATCAATCCACCGCAAGCTGATGCATTAAGGCTGGCTACAAAGATGATCACCAATATCACAGAATATACAAGACAAATTCCCTTAAACTGTAGATATTATTTTTAGATACTTATACGCCCACATTACCATTACATACCATGGCATTAATGTATAACTGGATATATAACATTGTATTGTGTTCAATGAGAATTTTGAAACCAATGTTGCGCCAGAACTCCTTGTTGTATAAACTATATTATGTTGTATATATATATATATATATATATATATATATATATATATATATATATATATATATATATATATATATATATATATATATATATATATATATATATATATATATATATATATATATAGATATATATATATATATATATATATATATATATATATATATATATATATATATATATATATATATATATATATGCAAGGGCAGACCCAGAACTTTGATGATCAGTGGGCTGACCATAGCATAAGGTCATATGTCGTTTTCTTTAATAATAAAGAATATTTTTACACCCAAAACTTAGTTCCCTATGGTCAAAATGTAGCGTTCTTCACAGATTTAACATTGAAAGGAATTCACTAACCAGATTCCAAAAGAGCCATCCCTATTTAGGCAAGTGTAACATTTTGAATGGGATGTTTTCAATAACTCTGTAGCAATATCACTTTATTATACATAGCCACTTGTAAAGTATGAGTAATTAACTTGAGTTTTGCTGCAGGTATGATGGCAAAGTGACAAGCTATAAGTCAAAAGCAACTCAGCGTAAATTACACGTAAATTACATGACAAGCCATGTTATATAGATTGCGATAGCGCCACCATTTACAATTTATGGATGACTCCAATAATGTAAAGTGAGGCGCCGAGAAGCTAGAAGGGTACCATGCACACAAGGCAAGCAGAAAGAAATCATGTAATCCGAAGTGTAAAAATAGTGACATGCAATTTAGATTTGCTGATCCAGCTGTACCCGAATGCAAGCGACGTTCACAATCACAACCATTTGACCTAATGAAAGATTGCATCTTCAGAAGTCGGCCAGCTCACTGTTACGGTCAAATGGAGCGGGGGTGATGGGTGGGGGGCAAATGGGATATGGTGCATTTTCGGTCAAAACATTACCAGTGTACCATTAACCGTGGATCTGGTTGAAACATTCCAGAGAAGTTTGAACCAAATAAATACCCATCTGATAAAAAGTACGACCGTGACGAAGTCGCAGATCGGGAGTATTACCATGCATTTCGTTTTGTCACAGGATAGCGAGAGGAATCTGATGATGAATAAAACAGCTGCAGCTGATATTACTGCACTTGAGTATCCAGCAGTAGGTGATTAGACAACTGTTAATGGATTTTTTTTTACCAGGAAGCCTAGTCTAGTTCCTACACATCATAAAAGCAGCGAAAACACTCAGAAAAAGATGGCTTCTTTGTAGCATGCTTTTGTTTTGCGGATATGATGAACAGAAGCCCAATCTGTGTTGAGATGAAGGATCTTCACCTAAATACCATTCCATACGGGTCAACTGCCAGGTGATAGTATGGTTAAGATGCAGTTGTGTGCAACCTACTGAATGGGGATGAAAAGTTGAAAATGGCTTCATCAATATTTTGAAATTAGTCAGGTGGAACAGACTGCAATACTACACGCTGGTTTGGACTGTTCACGTGGGTCACTAGGATAACCACTCCTCCCTTACTGGCGAAACCGTCTACCCCTGACCGAACCATTTATATACTGGTCAGTTTATGAAACACAACTCACTCGTACCCTATCATTAACTAAAATGAAAATAAACCGACCCAAATTTGCTCCACATCCCTAATAACCTTTGCGTTAGTAGAACACTCCCTACTACACCGCCCCCCCAACACACACATACACCGGTGGTCAGTTGGGAGGTTAACTGGGCAGGGTCAACACGGCATAAACCTGCAATATTTGCGTTCTTGGCACAAAGACGGCTTCCGTTCTTTGAAAGGTGGTTTGGAGTCATATAATCCAATCTGGCGATTATCAATCCATATTGCTTCACGGTCATTCAATGATGTATTACTTATAAACAAGTATATTCGACGAAGGAGTCATTACAATTAACAGCTTCTCATACATGCCGAATGGATCTATATGGTCAGTTTGAACGCAGAAACATCGCACTGTCGCCTGGTCAATATTAAAGAAGATTTGTCACGACACACTGATTCACTTTAACCTAGGGACTGCTAAAATATTTTCATCATAATGTGCGCTCCGACTGATCATTCGCCGACATTGGGAGCTAATGGCATGGAGGCGTTATGATTTTATTACGTAATGAATGTATAATGAAATGTCATAACGCAGTGTATCAAATTGAGGCCTTTAGCGGTAAACAAATACGAATGGAGCGTTACTACCAACGATTTGATGTTCAAAGCCAGTTAATTCTAGCATTATTTGTGCCCAGTTGCCGGGATTAATGCTCCACTAAACATCTACTGGACGTCGCGTAAAGGCAGCAACGAGAAATGACCCTTTGATTGATGAGGCCTGGTTGTCACCTTAATGCTGTCGTGGCTTGCGTGGGTGTCGATATAGACAGACGCATTCATTTCGTGCTACACCCAAACTTACCAGAACCCAACCAACCTGACCTTCACACATTATGGTTTTACAACATGTGACTCCACCTACAACCTGATCCAGTCATCTTGTTCAATCCACCAACGACCACCGATTATGATTATAGTAGATTGGATCCTCAACAGCGTGTTTGGTAGTCTGGGTGGGGGCGGCGGGCGGGATCATTTGGGAGCTTGAGCATATCTTGCATGTTAAGGATAGTTTCAGTTTGAGATTGGGTGGCGAACGAGACCCAAGACCAACCCGATACAGAAACTGTTCGCGCTATGGGGCTCGGGTTTGATCCCTGGCAACAATGTGATTTAACAGCAAACCTGTCAAAATCTTCATAATCTCAAAGCTGCCTCCCAGTTGATCCGACAATTAAATTACAATCACGCTTTCATGCCCGGCCACTAGTTATTGTATGCATATGGCCTTCTATGGAATTTATTACCGCTATAATAGAAACTGGAAACACCTGCGAGTGACCGTTTACTGTTATTTATCCGGTTATGGTGACATGGGTTATACAAATCTAACGTGTTCCAGCTGCTCGTTAATTCCCATTTATTGGCTGAGCTCCTGGCTTGTGACGGACATTTTCATCAGTGAGAGCTGGCTGCTACGCCTTGTCTTTTCAATAGATTTCAAGTATATGTCTCGAAGAAGTCGCGTCGACACATGAACTGGCTGGGTATAGAAGGGAAGTGAAGGAGAGGATAGTCCCTAATGAACAAAACTAAAAGGCGCACTTTATTAAAAAGGATAAAAATTCACCTGTGAAATTTTTTCACTAACTGACTCTTGTCAATGGTAACCCTAGCGTTGGGACAATGCGGTGACCCTTGTTATTTTTATGGAGTTTGTATAATTCTAAAGCTTAGTTTAGACGGAACGTGTAGTATACTTTTTATGGTCCGTCGTGGACATTAGATATCCGAAGCTGGAAGCAGGAAGGGTTTGAATAAAGTTAATTTAATAAAATACTGTTTTCAAGGCTCCTGCGACATCGGATATGATAAGGTGTTCCTTACACCACACAAGGATCAAAATCTAGTTTTATTATAACACGACAACAAGGTAAAAAAGTATTAATTGCTTGAAATCGCCGAAAAATACATTTTTTAAGAGTAGAGATGCCATAATCCGTTTCCGCCGCGATATAACCTGGCACATAAAGCGGTGTGAAACGTCATTGTTTGAATTTCACCTAATTTTCTTATACGCGGCTGCAACTGTATATACAAGGTAGGCAACTTTACTAGTTATTGATAATCGTTATCTGTCTTGACACTAGTCAGAGGTCACTGGGTACAGGAACAGGTAGTGAACTGGCCAGTGAATATGTTAATTTAACCATGATATATGCCACTGAACCACTTACCGGATAGTTAACAGGCCAGTGAATATGTTAATTAAACCATAATATATGTCACTGAACCACTTACCGATGAAATGTGTAAATTATGCAAATTAATTATAATTGGTTGCAACTAATAATTGACTCCTGTTATAGATTTTAGATAATCATACACATCTGGATTTCGTCTTCCATGCTCTGGCTATCCTTATCTGTAGAAAGGTTCGGGAATGAACCCCAGGAAAGCTTGGAAAGTGGGCCTTATTGAACCCTAGGCAGCAGCCTACCCGCTAACACGGCCAGTCTTAATCTCAGTATACATCGCCAGCTCAGAAGACACTACGTCATTGATAATGTCGTTTCTGGTGACGCAACTGTAGACTTAGTTTGTTGTTTCAACGCTAGAAATACATAAATATATTTTAACTCTTGATGAATTGACTGATGCGGTTTGTTCGTCATTCCAGTCTTAGTAATTGAACAAATGTCATTACTCCGATCTCCTCCTGCACAGAGACCTCCTGAAAGAGCTCTTTGAAAGACCAGCTTCTCACAGTCCTCTTACATGTAGCCGAGCTCGCATAACGTTTTTACCCCGCGAATCCTAACTCTGCTTCAGCCTGTTCCTCGAACATGGTGGTTGTTACTCATTGGTTCACCTGAGCGCCAGCGACCAACCTAATCTCCGCCAGGCCGACCGAGCGCTTGCTTGCTCAAGTAATGGAAAGGGAGGTATTCTTTATCACCACTTGTAGCTCGATTCGCTTCTGGTCTGGGGACAAATTAGCATGGAACACGACGAGTTGCACCACCACGACGTGATATTACTGTTACCAATCAGTCGTGCATTTCTAATAAATGAGAGCCTGGTTTTATAGTGATAGCCTCTGCCCAATAAATAAGATCTCGAAATACGGCACGCTCCCTGAACTGATGTGTTTTGGTTGGAGGGAAAATGATGGCGGCGCTCTGCATGTAACGCGTTAGTGGTAGCGGTGAAATTCTACCTTGCTAGCGGTATCGCCCCAATCCAATGAAAACTGCCGATTATTTGTGGATTTTAACTCCGCTTGGCGAATCAGTGGAATATTGTTTGTGGTTTTATTTGTGTTTCATCATTGCCTACCGGCTTAGTCCACTAGCTGTTGAATGCAGCGCCCGACCAAGGCTACTGCAACGCAACGGACGTGTATCGACCAGCGCAATTCTTCTTCAGCAATCCATCTCGGCATACCTTCACTTCACCGGTAACAACGTCTACTTCGATGTTTTTAAATTACACCCCATTTTGTATTTATTGTCAAGCTTTCATGAAAACGGCTTGACAAACAATTGTTGCAGTCGATTCTCTATCGTACGTGCTGTATCCGCGTGCTCACCAGACGTTGTGCAGAACTAAACACTCCATATGCACTACATTACCTCGCTCGAACCAGCATTAAGAATACAATCTTCCTTTATTGATTTCTATTTCATTGTCTGTTCCGTTCTTGGCCGTTAAACACATATTCGCAACTCTTTCCTGACCGCTGTGTGTCCTTTACGTCTGAGAGAACATCCGCTAAACAGATTCGCAATGAGAACCTTCCGCGCCAAGAAATTGGCCTTCCCATTTTGTCAAACGTTTTTCAGCCGTGCTGTTGGTTTTGTTTGCCAGGAATATTTGTGCTGAATTGTGTCTTCTGACAGGTGGGCGTGTAAATTAACCCCAGATGCTCGTGAAGCGTGTGCTAGATGAGGAAGCAGAGGGGAACGTTCGTAGTGGAAGCTATGTTTTGACGTTCGTCGGAGTGTAACAGTCCTGTAGAATACAGGTTATGTGTGTCTATCTCACGCTAGTAGACAGGAACTTTTTTTGTGGGAGCTTCGGTTTGCGGGGGGTCGTACTAAAGATATGACGTAAAAGCGCCGCTCGCGGGCTGGGTATACCAAATATATACATGTGATGAGTCGAGTTTAACTAATAAGGGTATATTTTGCGGAGGAGCTGAAAAACGGTAGGTTTCATTCTAACAGTTCGCGTAAACACATACATTGCATTACTTCTTTGATAATTACACCTGTTCACCTGTAATTCGCATACACTACCACCGAAACAAGCCGCCTCCTGGTACAATGGTCAATAGTCGGATGCAGGAGTGTTTCTTGATTTCATTATCTACATGTAAATTTTATGCGACGCAATTGATGTGCCTCCCTAACAATGGTCTTTGTGTTACACTTTTATGCCTGTTGTCAGTTACCTTCATGGTGGGAGTTGAAATTGTTTTCCTTGCCAGCCTTTTATGGAAATATGAATCTTAATGATCGGATCAGGAGTCGCGGTTTAATTCAGTGGAGCGTGGAGGGCTGGGCTTGCTGGGCTTGCTGGGGTGGTATTATCTTAAGTGGATGCATTTGGTAGTCGGTCCCAGCCAATCCAAGTTGGGGATCTCGGTCGGGTCTTCGTGTGTGACACATTGAGGCGTTCACTGCGACGACTTGTCAATCGGTCTAACGGACTAGTCGTGTGCACACAGGGATCCACTGGTATTTGTTAGAGCCTTTGACGTGAGTTGTGCTGCTGTTTTCACCCTTCATATATCTAAGGTTACTTTGTGATTCGACTTGCGCGCGAGGAAAAGAAAGATGGACGACGTGCCAGTGAGTGCGCATGCGTCACAGGTGGCGATGATGCCTCGACAGTTGAGGTACATCTATCACCTCCCCGCGGCTACGCTCTCAACATATGGCACTGGGGGCACCTCAGTGAGTAATACAGCCTCTCTGTGCCATTCCGTCACTCGGCTGGTCGTCCCTCCTGGATGCCCTCGTGCCCGACCGATAATCCGTGGTGTATGTAGGCCATTTGGGCTCGACTTTCAATGGCATTAGTTTGTCTGAAATCAATCGATGCTTGTTTGAATGTGGCCTCTGTTCCACCTTTGCGGTGTGCATGGGCTGGTTGTCAAATGCAAAACTACGACGTGCAAAATTCATTTCAAATTGGATGCCTAGAATTGACCAGGCAGCTGTGAGGCAACCATTGTTTTCATCGATACCAGGTGTAATGTCATTAAAAGGTGAATAGTGACTGCGTTATAATGACCGAATCCTCTTAATTACTAGGTTGAGCCAACATAGCATGATAGGCCCACACGCTGAAATCCCACTTGTCCGGAGTGTTGGATCCAGATAGGATCACGGCGATTTGTTCGGTCACGTGATGGACGGATTCCGTCCAGATAGCGACAAGACATGTTCTAACTGTCAGGACGCCCGTTAAGCCCCTTCAAACTTGACCGTTTCGAGAATCAAATGGATCCATTGAGGTAGTGGAAGGATCCAACTGATCCATTGAGGTAGTGGAAGGATCCAGCTGATCCATCAACCGTCTCATTGATCTTTCGCCTTTATATCGCCTCTGTTATGTATCGGTGTCAAAATAAACATGGAACGAATTGTGCTGTGTGAGGTAACAAATGAAGAAAGAGAAAAAAAGAAAGAAAGAGACAGACAGCTAGTAGGGAGAGTGGGGGTGGGGGCAGTGGGAGAGAGAGAGAGAGCGCTGTTAAATTGGAATTAACAGCAAACATTCATGTCAAAGACGTGGCTCTGTGTGCGGACTTCTCTTTGTGTGGCGTTAAAGCCAGTGTGTGCTTGGTCGATGAAGCAAGTGGGGTTGTGTTGCGATTTGTTGGTCTCGAAACCCCGGCAAAAGACATATTGCTGTTAGGAGTCTAATTGGTTTCAATCTCAAGGCAATCCCCAAGAGTCGATCCTTGAGAGTCGATCCCGGAAAACTGATATCATGAACTCTATTTCAAGGAGAGTCGATATCATTGATTAGTTCTCAGTGGCTCGACGCGGTCTGTCGTCGAAATGTGAACCATCAACAAATTCATAGAATGCAGTACGATGTATTGCTTTTTCATTGCATGTTATTTTCCGTTTCAATAGAATTGCCATCTCAACCTGTATCCGAGAATCTGAGCCAACAACAAGGTGAGGAATCAAAGGTTCGCTAGAATGTCTGATACCTGCTGCCAGGGGCGTAGACATCTGCACCTGTCTTGAGCTGTATGTGTCTTCGGTCAATGCATTACAACTGCCCTCAACATCTGTTGTGTGCGTCCAAATGATAATGGCTTCTACCTCCCATGAATAACCCTGACATTAAGACGACATATTGCTCGACCTTGTGTGTCAAGGACATCTACTTTGTGTATGTTTTAACTTCTTCCTGGCCGCTCATAACTCACTTCCTGGTCGGTATATCCGGTTTTCCTATACAAATACCAGTCTGGTCAAAGGCTCCCGGCCTCTGCCTCGTCCTCTAGAGATCGTGTGCGGTTGATCGCGGAAACAGGTAGGGTTTTCTCTGTTGCACCGTTCTCGTGCTGTTCGGCTCCGTTAGCATGGGTTGATGCTGCGCTCGTTGCGTTGATTACTGGCGATGCGGAGCGATGTACGGAGCGATCTGTCGCTTCACCATGGCTGGGGCTCGGCCTAGGGCAGACAACAGTCTATTGGCGAGGCATGTACATCGTGTTATTGACGCGTGCTTCTTTGTGGAGGCTACTGTAGGCATAAAGCATCACCTTTGTTACCTCCTCCGACCGGCCGTTCCCCTCCTCCCTCATTCCCCAGTGGAATGACGTCATCGTCGTCTGCAATGCCGGGAAAATACGCTCGCTTCCTTGTATCTATGTATGTGAGTGTGTGTTTGTGTTTACGCTTGTATGAGTGTTAGAGTGATGTTCGATCACCACATCACACCCTGTCAACCATATCACACCACATCACACCACATCATATCACACCATATCAAACTCTGTAAGCCACATCAACCTACCAAGCTCTCTCAGAACCTGATAAAATGATTACGGTTGTGTCTGATGTCTTATTGCTAAGGTCATGGGTTGATTTATTGATGCCTACGACGTATTTGTGCGTCTTGGTTAATGCCGGAACCAGCAGCCGTGTAAGCTGGCCAGTAGCGTACGCCGAGACGCAATGGGGAAGTTGGTGTCCTCTGCCGGTGTGACTTTATGGGAGATGTGTTGTCCGCGTTGATGTGTCCGCTCGTGATAGTTGTAGAGGTGTCTGATTGTGTTGGATATTGCTCGTGTAGATGTGGGACAGTGAGAGTTATTATCAGTATAGTCGCTGTCTGTGCTGCTGTGACAGATTGTTGGGGCTATCTGTGCAGCTGTGACAGATTGTGGAAAATACTGTCTAAATTGCTGTGACAGATTGTGGGATGTGCTGTCTATATTGCTGTGACAGATTGTGGGAGGTGCCGTCTGTGTAGCCCCTTGTGGGTCCGTGGGTAGAATAGGTCCGCTGTATCCTTCTGCGTGTCGTAAGAGGCGACTAATAGGAGACAGCGTGTTGGCCGTGGGTTGCAACTCGTGTCGGTAGGCACTGGGATCCAATTGGTTGAGAGGAGTGGTCCTAGTGAGGGCCAAATCTTCAACACACAACTTTGGCCCGGATTTCGTCTAGACGGGAGGCTGGAATGGCCTGTCCAGTCAGTCGGCTGGTGGTGACTTGCCCTAGGGGAATCGTTTGCATTTGTAACTTTTTCATTTTCGTCTTTTTTCCCATTTATCCTAGAAGGCGGCAGCTTATTCAGGTCAAACTTACCTTTCGAAACATATAACACATTAGAGTTGCTGTGCCGTTAAACCATATACTCACTCGCTGTCTCTGTGGATGTGACAGATTGTGGGAGGTGCTGTTTGTGTAACTGTGACAGATTGTGGGAGGTGCTGTTTGTGTAACTGTGACAGATTGGGGAGGTGCTGTTTGTGTAACTGTGACAGATTGTGGGAGGTGCTGTTTGTGTAACTGTGACAGATTGTGGGAGGTGCTGTTTGTGTAACTGTGACAGATTGTGGGAGGTTCTGTTTGTGTAACTGTGACAGATTGTGGGAGGTGCTGTTTGTGTAACTGTGACAGATTGTGGGAGGTGCTGTTTGTGTAACTGTGACAGATTGTGGGAGGTGCTGTTTGTGTAACTGTGACTGTGTGACAGATTGTGGGAGGTGCTGATCATCTTTGTGGGGGGCCAATTGCTATTCTCTTGCCTGGCTGAGTGTATAACGGCTCGTCCACCCAGCTCGTTCCTCTGAAGCAGCTTGGTTATCGTCATGAGCTGTAATCAGCGCCCGTCAATTAGACACTTACTCTCTCCTGTCGGTCTCTTGCCACCTGGTCTTACCCAGTAAACACCACAGCCACACACCGTGTCTGGTTTTATTGTCTGCACCTAACAGCAATACCAGATAACACAGCAGCCACCAGAAGCAATAGATCGGCCCTCCACTTCTCCCCGAACCTCAGCATATATGTTACAAAAATAGAGTAATGTCGCTTCTTTTGTGAACGATATTGTTTGCTTTACTCCTGAAGTAAATGTTGGTAGACCTCCTGCTCAAACAACACGCATCTGCTGACATGGTGACGTCATGAATGCTATATAAACAAAGTCATCTTAATTGCACTGAATTGTCACATAACAACCGATGCGGCTTGACTGTGGCTGTGTGTATGGCGTGTATATGTTAAAAGCCATTCTGTACAGTACATGCAAACACTTCTGAGATAAAAAGGTTCAGTAACCACTCTCCCCCCTCTCTCTCTCTCTCTCTCTCTCTCTCTCTCTCTCTCTCTCTCTCTCTCGCGCGCGTTCTCTCTCGCTCTCTCTCTCTCGCGCGTTCTCTCTCGTTCTCTCTCGCACGCGTTCTCTCTCTCTCTATCTATCTATCTATCTGTCCATCTATCTCTCTCTCTCTATATATTCATCTCTCTCTCTCTCTGTATTCATCTATCTATCTCTCTCTCTCTCTCTCTCTATCATCTAACTATCTCTCTCTGTTGATCTATCCATCTATCTCTCTCTATTGATCTATCTCTCTCTCTCTATTCATCTATATATATATATATATATATATATATAGATATATATATATAGATATATATATATATATATATATATATATATATATATATATGATCTATCTAGCTCTCTCTATTGATATATCTCTCTCTCTATTCATCTCTCTCTCTATTCATCTATCTCTCTCTCTATATATATATATTATTTCTCTCTCTCTCTCTATCTATCTATCTGTCTATCTGTCTGTCTATCTATCTATCTATCTATCTATATATATATATATATATATATATATATATATATATATATATATATATATATATATATCTATCTATATATCTATATCTATATATATATATATCTCACTATCTATCTATCTATCTATCTATCTATCTATCTATCTATCTATCTATCTATCTATCTATCTATCTATCTATCTATCTATCTATCTATCTCACTATCTCACTCTCTCACTATCTCTCTCACTATCTATCTCACTATCTATATATCCACTGTTAATCGTTGTCAGCTTGATGTCAGGCGATACGAGTTTCTGCAGAAAACATTATCTGAAGTTTTCCTGGAATTCTTTCGTATGTTACCAAGGCATTCTGCTCAATTTATACAATGGCTCATAACCTACATTGATTGCTTTTCTGCTAATTTGAGGTAGTAAAGTGGAAATGTAAATACAATCAAGAAAGAAAATGAGTTTTGACGTATTCGTCATTTGAGCACACGAATCTAAAGCATGACATTGGTTCCAATTCCACCAGTTAATCTCATCTCTTGTGAAAATGTGCTTGCCTGACCACGGATAATGGCGCGTGATCAGCGAGGGCGACATGTTTGTTAACTGAGAGGAGTTTGGATTGGGGCAGAAGAGGACCATTGTCCAACGTGGCGCTTTGTATTCAGCTTTTGACCGCGATCAACCACGCTTCTCCATCGTGAGGCATACTATACCAGAACCTGTTGATACAACGTCTTGATGTGGCTTTCAACGAGTTGATTGTTGGTTGGGCATTGAATAATGAAGAGGGTTCGTGTTTGCTTGTAACTGTTGGTAGTTAAATTTCTCCCATGTTTAACTATGGTTTAATGCGAGACATTGCGATGGTGGAACCAACTCGCCTTGTCACTCACACACAAGTGCCGCCAAATCATAGGCGCCCGGTTCTTGATGTTCATAGAGTGTGAACAGGTGAATCCATCTCCCAATCTGCTATAAGAATGACGAAGGTAGCATATTTAAACTGGGACTTACCTCACCTCATCAATAGTGGGGCGTCGTCTAAAGGGCATATGGCTCGATTCTTCCAAAATTAAAGCTACCTCAAACACCTATATTTCTCTGGTTACAAAAATGGACATTCGAAAGCCATTTAAAACGCAGCATCGCTGGTTGGAAGAATTCATAATTTACATCGCTTTCCATCAGAACGTTTTTTCTGCCTTGTGACAGAGGGCTTACTTGGAAGGGGCGATATGAGCGCTGTGTGCTAATGTGGGGGTTATTGACCCAATGGCCATTATATATTCTATAAGCAGGCAAACTGGAATGCAAATCGTTGATTGTGTGGGAAGATACATTGCATGATGACGCGTTGGGATCAATGATGCAAGTCAACAGCCATATGGGATCAAACAAGTGGCTGTGAACCCACGAAGCACTCTCGTGTGTCGACCACCAGTGTGATCTTAGGTACAATTCATCGTATCTCCTCCGTATCCCTCGCATTCTACTCACTCGTATACATCAGCTTTCACCGTGCGACTCTTGGTGGACTTTCTCAATATTCCCTGCTCTGTTGTTCTCTTTGCGGATCTGTGATAATGATATGTGGTTGTCTGACGCTCATTTAGCCGGCGTTGCTTTTGACTGGTACCGTGTCACGTGTGAATCACGTGGCCTATTTCTTGCAGACGTGTGATCAAGTACAAGTATTGATTGCGTCACGATGAACTGTGGTTTGGAGACCGCCAAATGAAAACAGTAATGGCGCATCGATCTTCGAATTAGCCGTGGACCAACGGTGGAGCTGGAAGCTCCTAATGGTTAATAATTTCCCAATTTAGCTTGTTAGATCGTGGTTGGATTACGAATTGAAGGCGTTATTGCGTGGAAATAGAGTCGGCTTTGACAGACAGGTGACGGCGATCTTGCTGCAAATAAGCCGCCCGGTTTGGGTCCCAGGGAACGAGATCATCACATGGACCTATTTTAATCAACGTATGATTTGCTTACGTGGGCGTTGAATTAATACAGCGATAAGTATCAGTTCAGTAAGTATAAACCCAGTGTTTTAACACCAGTGCTATCCTTTTTCCGTACGCGAATTATCTCACGCAAATGCCCCTGCGATATCACCAATTCTCACCTGAATCACCCTCCCTGCGCACCTGCATCACCATCCCAGCGCACCTGTATCACCGTTCCAGCTCCCTTGCATCACCACATAGCAGGTGTTGCTATTGTCATTGGTTGTTGTACATCGTCAGAAAACGAGCAGCTTCGGTATCATTGCTAGGATATTGGCGAATGGCCAAAACGAGTTTACTTGCTCGACTGTATTGTATACAAGCTCAGGTGTGGAGATAACATGTCGACTCAACTTGGTAAACGACTCATTCAGCAGGACGGGAAGCACGTGTATAATGCTATATCACTGGATCCCATAACCCCAATAAAAGAACTGTGCTTCTGAAGCTTTCATTTTAATGGTGCTCAACCTAGATCAAGCCGGGTTAGTAAGTAATAATCGATGTATGGATCCCTGCTCAAACATAACATAGCCAATCATATTGATTTCAAATTTGTATTTCTTTTCCCAGATAACCAAATATGTGTTTATATGTCCCAATCGATTATGTATATTCAGCTATCTTTTCATTGGGTGAATACCCCATTCAGGTAAAGGGTAGGTGTGTGGCATGGAGAATATCTGATTAAGTCATCATTGTAACCATCTTTGTAAGAAACGGAATGTAGCATAGAGTTAGTCTATCAAATTTGTCATTGCATTTTGTAAATGCAGAGCCTCGTAAAGGTTCTCATGTTGTGTATTTAAGGTGTTTAAAAATAGACCTGTTCTTATAGTTTTGTTAGTCATAATATCTAGATGTTTGTGTACTCTTAGCCATTTGAATTTCCTAATTGAACAGCTGAGAGTTTACTCCCAGTACTGGGGCACGTGTGTATATGCTTACGTCAGCATGGTGAATAGGCTTGTCAGTGCTAAACAGCGCTGTCAGGTTACACAACAGTACAGCCAGAGTATAGCCTCTCCTGTAGTTGTTACTAACATCAACTAGCGACCACTGCGTGTCTTTAGTAACTACCTGATTGTATGGCATTACTTATCACCCTCCAGCCCGTCTTACTGATGCTGATGCTGTGGCTCCTGTTACTTCAGAGGTTCATCGTGCCACATCAAACCCAGTGGTCTGGTAACCTGACCTGTTTATATACAAACCGTGCATAGCAACAATTGGTACCGACTCGGTCGGCTAAAATGATCCATGCCTGGCGAATGGCTATCTTCAAAGCTATACATATATGTAACATATAGCCTGGAGTCATTGCAGTAGTAGGACCGAGCTATCAGTTATATGTATTCGCATGTTCGTAACTAGCAGGAAGTAATGCGCCAGTTGTCGGCTTGACGTATTTCAAGTACGTCATACAATGCTCGCCGATGCTCGTGTTGATTGTATGACGTCACAGACCCTGTTACTTGGTGATTGTACATATGACTGGTCAAATGAGCCCTAGATTTGCCGTCAGCATGTAAACAACGCTTCACTTCTCATTGGTCCTAACGCCGATTGCGTTCTCGCTGGTCCACATTTACTGTGCTGAACGCCACCTGGCATTCTACTCGCCGACCTTGTCCCCGTTCTTAGCCGTTTCAATCATAGCAGCTAGCCATGTGTGACATGGATGTATCTAATGTAAATGTGACATTCATAAAGGCATGGGATGAGTGACAGGCGTTGGTGACTGGCATGTCAGATTGGGGTATGTGGCAGACATGTCCGAACCCAGCATCGTCCACACCAACACGTTAGCTCGACTGGGGCGTGACTAGACACTCCAAATCGAGGCTTGGCGTCGGAGCATGTCGCTTCACGAATGGGAAATGTCAGCGGGTGATATTCAAATGAATCGCTTTGCTTTAAATACTCGAGCAATCATCTCAACTCGGGTTACGTTGTTTGTGGTTAGGATCATGGCAATGGTGTGGGCCATCTTCTTGTCAATGGTGTTTTGTCGAGTCATCTCGAATGTTTGTAAAATGAAAAGAAATGTCTATAGGTTAATGTTGAGCTGTTTGTAACCTCTTACTACCTTCCTAAGTCATACTGTGCCCTCTTACCGTGGTATAGTGGTCTCTTTGACTCCCTGTCGATGATCTACCACACGAATAGATTGCGGTCGTTAACTCCGCGTCATTGCCACTTGCCTAGCTCCGGTGTAACGGTAACATGAATTTATACCGTTACGAACAGTTAGTCAAAACACAGTCGGCGATATTTAGTTTGGACTATATCTCGCGAAGGGCTACATTTCGCACCTAGAAAATAACATATATCAAGAGCCTTTACAAAAAATAGACCTTTCGCTCCAAAAAACTTACCACCACTCGACGCTATTCTTCAATAAATGCCATCGATAGTTCGTTTCCGAACAAATCGCGATATGATGTCTGCCATTTTGGAAACTATTAATTCTCGCGATTTCCCGCATTGCCTTAGCATCCCAAGTGGGGGGGCACTTACCCTAACTCGGACAGGGGTGTGCCGCGGGACCTCGAAAACCTGTACCCGTTGTACTCGTTGAGAATGAGAAAAAGTATACTCCATCGTACAAGGTATTATGCGAATGTCTAACCCGTCGTAAAAGTCGAGATGTCGAAAAAACCACCCACTTCGTGCGGCACATGTATACTATATCATTACACTTAAGTGCCCCCCCCCCGGGCTTAGCATTAGACTTCGTCATGCTGCGCATGGGCAATGCATGTGGTCTTGAACTTGTAAACAAACATGTTGCTGTGTTTCTGACTTTTTACCGCTTCCCAAATTGATCGAACTATAAATAATTACCATGGATGAAATCCCCCGCCGAAAAGGGATAAAATCGTCCATAAAACATCATTGCATTCTATAACTCCATCACTTGTGTATGTTTTGTGCTTGGTAGTTGTCTGAATCGATCTAAAAATATTCGCATTGCGTTGTTTCGAAAAAAGGTAAGACGTCTACGCAGACGTCTTGTAGGGCTACCACTTGCCGAGCTGCAGTATTATACTCATGATGCATACCATATACAGCGTATCTGCCAGCAATGAGTGTTAGCCACATATTAGGTCGTGGCGTCCCACTTAGCCAGTATCCCTGCCATGGTAACGACATCCGCTGCTGTCCTGACTATTACGAACCATCCTTCGAGTGCCCGCTAGTATTCACTGATCACGACTGAAGTCCCTTTTTGTTGAGGCAACTGATTTATACAAACGTCATGGTACTTCATGGGAATTTGGTTGATTGCACGATTTTTGTTATCGCATTTTAAATGCATGGTGCGGAGTTAAAACAGGAGATTAATGGCAATGTGCTGTTTCTTTGACCTCATTCTTTACGGTGGTGATGTCATCACTACGCTCAAAGGCGCTCGGTTCCCGATGCCAAGCTTCCGAGCGCACAGCCGCTTCCGAGCGCTCAACCTCTGTCTATGTATACTACAAGTTATACAAAAAGACCGGCACCTCTGCCTGACCCTTGCTTCATTCACACGCGAAATGTGTCTTTCTCCCGGGATATCATACACTGCCATTAGTGTGTCTGATACTCAGTAGTATCGTTTCGACAATTAAGCATTCCACCTTCGATGATCGAATTTCAAATGACTAGTATTTCGCGTTTGGTCACGAGTAAATCCGTCGTAGCGCAAGAGTTACTCGCCAGTCAACCATTTACCAGTGCGTACGTTATGTTTGGTATGAATGAGGGAAGCGGGAGACAGACGGGTCACCTGGTTTCATTCATTCTAATTATATATGAATGGCGGCTCCGCCCGGAATCGGCTCGGCGTTCGGAAATTTGGTATCGGGAACCGAGCGCCTGTGTCTACACCCGACTATCTTTGATTGTATTGGCTCAAGCAGCTCTGACTGTTAGCCGTGTTTGTGATGTCAGTGATTTTCGTCCTGCCTCTGTGATGAGGGTGTAAGTAAGGCACTGTGACAAGCGCGACCCGCCTGTCTCTAGGCATCAATAGCGAGACTTGTGACGCGACGTGAAAGAGACGTAAGACCCAATGTAGTTCCGTTGTGGCATTGATAACGCAAAGGCGCTCGATATCTAAGCACCGCTGTGGACTCGCATTTGTCACAAATCCCATAACCGAGGTATTAGCGGAGGTTATTTAGAGCCAGTTGCTTAAAAATGGATGTCCTATCCAGGGCGCTCTGTAGAGGATTCAACGAACACAAGAAATGGAAATCTGTTTATCATTTGTTCCATCCCAGGCCCATCCTAAAACACACATTCTTTACAGCGCCCCCCTCCTCCCCTCCCACCCCCCCCTACCTGCCCTGCCGCTGTACTTGGCCGAGTGCGAGTCCATGTAGACATCGGCCGAAGTAAGCATACATGGTCATTCCGTCATTTGGATGATGCCTGTCCAGCTGCAGCAGCTTCCCAGCATCCACCCGCAGAATCCCCTGGTCCAAATTGCATCTGGTCGCTCCAGTCCTAACTTCATTTTCCATCTGAGTCTTAAGTAACTCCCGCTAGTGATTAATGTGGCGTCTACTTTATAATTGTTAGCATTTATCCAACCAGACAAGCGTATTCGTCCATGATTAATCAACGCAGCGGGGACGCCATGTCCATCAATCACCCCGCTTACCCCGGCTGGGTCTCTCTATCATGGCCCAACCTGATTGATAGAGACCGGGCAACAGTAGGCCACCGGGTCCAGGGCACTCTTGTTATTGTGTCTCACCCACAAATCATTTGCGTTAATACCAGAAGGTTAATGTGTTACGCTTATTTAACGAAATTGAAAAAAAAAAACCAGAGTGCAAAACAAGCCATTGTGCACTTAGCAATAGTATCGTTTATTATAACTTGGGTAGGATTGTGACAATTGTGATTCATAATGGACCCATTACCTGATTGTGATCGGATACAATGTACAAATGGTGACGATATAGGCTAGACTTAATCATTTACAATACCATGCGTAGAGTCATGGCAGTTGCCAGACATGGAGTGTTGTGCGCGGGGGATGACGTGGGAAGCAGGGAGAGTTACCCTGGATGGGGCCTGAGCCGCCGGACCAGCCTGGCAAGGGTTACAATGAACAGGGTTTAATCTCCATGTCGACTGGGATAGCCTGCTGGCTCGGGGTATATTCGTATTCAGACATATCACGTAGGAGGCTAATCTATTCTACATTAGTACACACATGCTTCATGCATTTCACGTAGGAGGCTGTTCTATTCTACATTATTACTCACATGCTTCAGACATATCACGTAAGAGGCGTTTCTATTCTACATTATTACTCACATGCTTCAGACATTACTCACATGCTTCAGACATCACGTAAGAGGCGTTATTCTACATATTCTACATTATTACTCACAGGCTGTTCTATTCTCCATTAGTTCACACAGGCTTCAGACATATCACGTATGAGGCTGTTCTATTCTACATCAGTTCACACATGCTTCAAACATATCACTAAGAATGCTGTTCTGTTCTACATTACTTCACACAGGCTTCACACGTCAGAGGCTTCATTAGACATATATCACGTCATGAGGCTGTTCTATTCTCTATTCTCCAAACATATCAGTTCATTCATTAGTTCACACATGCTTCAAACATATCACGTAGAAGGCTGTTCTATTCTACATTAGTTCACACAGGCTTCAAACATATCACGTCAGAGGCTGTTCTATTCTCCATTCAGTTCACACATGCTTCAAACATATCACGTCAGAGGCTGTTCTATTCTACATTACTTCACACAGGCTTCAGACATATCACGTCAGAGGCTGTTTGTTGAGTTATTGTATAAGCCTGATAGTGATTCGTTGTTAATTTGAATGTACGCATCATATGACGATAGATGCTCAATCAACAAATGTGCAAGGCAGTTTCTCGCTTACATTTCCCCCTGCCTGGCTCAGTGTATAACATCACGTCCACCCAGCTCGCTCCTCTGTAGCATTCCGGTGATGATCACGAGCGGTTATCAGCGCCCGTCAATACCCACTTACCCTCTCCTGCCGGTCTCTGGCCACCTGGTCTAACACAGTAAACACCACTGCGGACCCGTGTGTCAGGTTTTGCAAACTCTAGCTCGTAGATTGCACTCTAGGTTCATTAACTGCCTTCAACAGCTTCACAACAGGCGTTAGACCTTGTTAACCAGAGGCAATGTATCTGCCTGATGCTCCGTGTGTATCTAATCCATGTGTTACATGATTCAGGTATGATGTCAATCTGATTTGTTAACGTAATATATCTATTAACACTTCCAAGAATTGCTTACTCGTGGCCCACCCCAAGTGATTACTGAAGTTGATGTTCCCTGGGTTGTTTTTTTAGGACGTGATAAATGTTGCCACTTGGAAGGGGAATGTTTCGCTGTAGTGACGTCACTGGTTTGAATGGTATCGCTGATTGGCTGTGAATGTGGTGTTGTTCAATGGTTACGCGTCATTGTTTTTAAATGGATAAAGTCTCCTACTAAGACCGCGTCGAATCCCCACTGTAGACTATCTCCTGTATAATCATTGCTCTAACCATCCGCGTCAGTGTTGTCGTTCATCCTCTGTAAAAACAGTTTGCGTAAGTAAATTAGTGGTAACCCATTGCACGGCTGCTTTACTGATAATAATCGGGTTTTTCTCTTGTGACGAGGCTCTAGAGACCATTGACCTTATATAAATCTGCCAGGCTTTGCCAGATGCAAATCTCATAGTGGACGCCCATTGCTTTGGCTCAATGTCGCTCTGGTAAAAAAAGAGCAGACGTCTGTTTCACCCATCACATCGCGGGAAACGGCATCGTCTACGGGTCGTATTCGTCACTCTCGCCTGATTGGCTAGAATAACCCCATGTGCTAGGTGTTTTAATCGTGGCTTAGGGGAGCTTATTGCTGCGACGTTTTCATGAATGCAATCAGCGATGATGTCTGTATCTGCGGGCGCCTATTAGGCAAGACAGATCTCCATTTACCTGTTGAAGCAGGTAATGTTTCAAAAGTGTCGGTCTGTGAAAATGCCTCCCCTCATCCCATGCAATACCAACCTTGACATGTGCCGAAACAGTTTCATTAAATGCCGAGAGAGAAGTAGCCCAGGTAAGTCTGTTAATCATGTCCTGTAGAATGGTCTCCTTATTGACAGCACCTGCCTTTCCACCGAATGCTTTTCGAGTGTAACAAGTAAAAATATATGTGCACTTTTTTTTTGTCTGACGATCGTTGCTTTTATGTGGAGTAGGTTTATGCTGGCATGGCGTTATCGACCGTATTTCTACACACACTTAATTGCTACACGTGTTTTTCCGCCAGCAAAACACCGGCATGTATTTTACCTCTGCAAGCATACATATACCTATACAGGGCGTAATATATGACAACAACGATTATACAAATACCAACAGAGCGTGATATATAACAACAGCAAGTATACAAATACCAACAGAGCGTGATATATAACAACAGCAAGTATACAAATACCAACCGAGCGTGATATATAACAACAGCAAGTATACAAATACCAACAGAGCGTGATATAAAACAACAGCAAGTATACAAATACCAACAGATCGCGATATATAACAACAGCAAGTATACAAATACCAACAGAGCGTGATATATAACAACAGCAAGTATACAAATACCAACAGAGCGTGATATATAACAACAGCAAGTATACAAATACCAACAGATCGCGATATATAAACAACAGCAAGTATACAAATACCAACAGATCGCGATATATAACAACAGCAAGTATACAAATACCAACAGATCGCGATATAAAACAACAAATACAAGTATATATATAAATACAACAGAGATCGCGATATATAACAGCAAGTATACAAATACAACAAGCGATATATAATAACAGCAACAGATACGCGATATATATAACAACAGCAAGTATACAAATACCAACAGAGCGTGATATATAAAACAGCAAGTATACAAATACCAACAGAGCAAGCAAGTATACAAATACCAAACAGAGCGTGATATATAACAACAGCAAGTAAATACCAATACCAACAGCAAGTATACAAATACCAACCGAGCGTGATATAAAACAACAGCAAGTATACAAATACCAACAGAGCGTGATATATAACAACAGCAAGTATACAAATACCAACAGAGCGTGATATAAAAACAACAAAAGTATACGTGATAATACCAACAGAGCGTGATAACATACCAACAGAGCGTGATATATAACAACAGCAAGTATACAAATACCAACCGAGCGTGATATAAAACAACAGCAAGTATACAAATACCAAAAGAGCGTGATATATAACAACAGCAAGTCTACAAATACCAACAGTAAGCATATTAATGACAGCAGCTCGGATTTCACGAACAGGCGACAATATCACATCTTTAAATGACAGAAGCACGCTTCTGGCTCTGGCTGAGAACTGGGCGTCTATTGCTGAATGAGCGTCTTCTACACGGCACACATTCATCAGCGATAATGGTCGCTACATTACCCCTCAATGAGCGTGGCTTTTTGGGACCTGCAACATGTTAACAGCATTAATAATCCCTCACGACCATTGCTATATCATCTACATGTGTGCCGCTCACGTTGGTTCCCGGCTTTGTCAACCCCAGCCACGACTGCTGCGCCATGTTTTTGCTGAAACCTGTATCAGGAAAGGGCAAATATGTATCCTCGGTTTGCGATCCTCAAGCTGCGACATGCATTGAGCATAATGGTTCCGTGCTGCGCGCTGATTACTGGCTTGGGATCCCCATCGGATGATGTTCACATTCGACGACCCACTCCCTCCCTGTCAACAATGATACTACTCTTCATTGATATTCAAGTGATTCGGATTTGATGAAATTATGTATAAGCTGTGAAGTTAATGTAGCGTACGATTGAAATTTTCTGTGTGTTGGTATAAATTGTATAAGCTGTGAAGTTAATTTAGCGTACGATTGAAATTTCACGAGTTGGTATGTACCCCAACATTCAGCTATCCATCTCCCACTTCTCGACCTCATTGATTCAGCTATCCACCTCCCACTTCTCCACCTCATTGATTCAGCTATCCATCTCCCACTTCTCGACCTCATTGATTCAGCTATCCATCTTCCACTTCTCGACCTCATTGATTCAGCTATCCATCTCCCACTTCTCGACCTCATTGATTCAGCTATCCATCTCCCACTTCTTGACCTCATTGATTCAGCTATCCATTTCCTACTTCACGTAAGATTCAGCTATCCACAGAAGCTGTGATTGGGCTCATTGATTCAGCTATGTCTCTGATGGGGCGTGTACAGGCTGTGACCTCATTGGTGTAAGAAGTGTACCAGGCTGTCTCTGATGTGGGCATGGTTTCAATCTATCCATGTCCCACTGTCTGTGGGGCCTGTTTGTAATTCAGTATCATCTCTGTGATGAAGCTGGTGGACCTGTACCTCATTGATGTACAGCTGTCCATGTTCTCTCTGGTATCATTTAATTACAGGCTGTGTGGACTTCTGGGGCTCATCCATCTGAAGTGTACAGCCTGTGGATGGGGCGTGGTGTCTGTAAGAAAGTGTACAGGCTGTGATGGGGCGTGGTGTAAGAAGTGTACAGGCTGTGATGGGGGAGCGTGGTGTAAGAAGTGTACAGGCTGTGATGGGGCGTGGTGTACGAAGTGTACAGGCTGTGATGGGGCGTGGTGTAAGAAGTGTACAGGCTGTGATGTAGGCGTGGTGTAAGAAGTGTACAGGCTGTGATGGGGCGTGGTGTAAGAATGCATGTATGAATTGGCTGTGATGGGGCGTGGTGTGTAAGAAGTGTATACTTAGAATAAAAACTGGCTGTGATGGGGGACCTGTTCTCTCTGTTATCATCATTAATGGTTGAAGAAAACAAGCAGTGAATAATCCGCTCATTATATCCGACCAATCTCTTTCTCTGCTGGAGTAAGTACGCATTTACGAGCATCGTAATGGGTTTTAGATGGGCTTGGGCCTTATGTACACTTGTTAGCGTTTGTATATATCAGATGTGTCATTTCAGCTATGTACACTATCATGTATTGCACACTTCCAGGTTATGTACACTATCAGGTTATGTACACTTATAGAATATGTACACTATCAGGTTATGTACACTCATATAATATGTACACTATCAGGTTATGTACACTTATAGAATATGTACACTATCAGGTTATGTACACTCATATAATATGTACACTATCAGGTTATGTACACTTATATAATATGTACACTGTCAGGTCAATCAGGCGGGAAATACCAAGAGAGGAGTCGTTCAGCCAGGTGTCAATCAGGCAGAAAATACTAAGACAGGAGTCGTTCAGCCAGGTGTCAATCAGGCAGAAAATACTAAGACAGGAGTCGTTCAGCCAGGTGTCAATCAGGCAGAAAATACTAAGACAGAAGCCGTTCAGGACCAGGTGTCAATCAGACAGAAATCATTAAGACAGGAGTCGTTTCAGCCAGGTGTTCAATCAGACAGAAAATACTAAGACAGGAGTCGTTCGTTCAGCCAGTGTCAATCAGACAGAAAATACTAAGACAGGAGTCGTTCAGCCTGGTGTCAATCAGACAGAAAATACTAAGACAGGAGTCGTTCAGCCAGGTGTCAATCAGGCGGGAAATACCAAGACAGGAGTCGTTCAGCCAGGTGTCAATCAGGCAGAAAATACTAAGACAGGAGTCGTTCAGCCAGGTGTCAATCAGACAGAAAATACTAAGACAGGAGTCGTTCAGCCAGGTGTCAATCAGACAGAAAATACTAAGACAGGAGTCGTTCAGCCAGGTGTCAATCAGACAGAAAATACTAAGACAGGAGTCGTTCAGCCAGCATGTCAATCAGACAGAAAAAAATATAAGACAGGAGTCGTTCAGCCTGTCAATCAGACAGAAAATACTAAGACAGGAGTCGTTCAGCCTGGTGGTGCAATCAGGACAGAAAATACTAAGACAGGAGTCGTTCAGCCTGGTGTCAATCAGACAGAAAATACTAAGACAGGAGTCGTTCAGCCTTTCTCTGTCAATCAGACAGAAAATACTAAGACAGGAGTCGTTCAGCCAGGTTATCGTCAATCAGACATACTAAAGGATACAGGTGTCAGTCAAGACACCATGGAGTCGTTCAGCCAGGGTGTCAATCAGACAGAAAATACTAAGACAGGAGTCGTTCAGCCTGGTGTCAATCAGACAGAAAATACTAAGACAGGAGTCGTTCAGCACTCATATAATGGTGTCAATCAGACAGAAAATACTAAGACAGGAGTCGTTCAGCCTGGTGTCAATCAGACAGAAAATACTAAGACAGGAGTCGTTCAGCCTGGTGTCAATCAGACAGAAAATACTAAGACAGGAGTCGTTCAGCCTGGTGTCAATCAGACAGAAAATACTAAGACAGGAGTCGTTCAGCCTGGTGTCAATCAGGCAGGAAATACTAAGACAGGAGTCGTTCAGCCAGTTGTCAATCAGGCAGGAAATACTAAGACAGGAGTCGTTCAGCCAGATGTCAGTCGGGCAGGAGACATTAAGACAGGGGTCGTTCTATCAGTTAGGTGTAAGTCATGTGTCAAAATGGCATGTCAAGTGGCATGACAAGTACAAACAGCTCTTTACCACTGACTCATATGGCCCGCACAACTCCATGGGGATTGTTTATCATCACCAGCTAACCTTTTCGCCCAGTTGGCTTTAAACTCATGTTGTATTTCTGTGCTTGGAAAACCCATGGCAGTTGCCATACATCGGGTCTTGTTACCAGGAAATTGTGGAGTGATCTGAGAGCGTTACCCTGGATGGGGCTTGACGAATGTCCAATGAAAACCCCGCAGGGTGAAGTCTCCATGTAGGGTTCATATGCACTAGGGTTAGACTTATGCGTCGTGGCTGTTGAGATTGGTGGTATGATTTCCATCAGGACGGGTCGTAGTAGCTTTGACACTGTGTCTGTATTACGATGACATTGTCATTATGTTTGTGTGATTACCAGGTAAATTATCCCTTGTCAGACAGACGCATCAGTAACATGGTAGATTACCTGTGGCTTTGCTGTCATTTGATTTCCTCACTGTCCCGTAATGCACATTGATGTTCGGCGTGTCCCGTAATACACATTGATGCTCGGCGTGTCCCGTAATGCACATTGATGCTCGGCGTGTCCCGAATTGCACATTGATGCTCGGCGTGTCCCGTAATGCACATTGATGCTCGGCGTGTCCCGAAATGCACATTGATGCTCGGCGTGTCCCGTAATGCACATTGATGCTCGGCTTGTCCCGTAATGCACATTGATGCTCGGCGTGTCCCGAAATGCACATTGATGCTCGGCGTGTCCATGTTGCAGTTACTGTTTACACTCCTCATTTCATGTGGACGTGGACTTTTGTGTCTCTGTTAAGGTGGATTATTACAAGCACAATCAAATGGTGACTGATTATAAGCACAACAAAATGGTGACTGATTATAAGCACAACCAAATGGTGACTGATTATAAGCCTAAACAAATGGTGACTTATTATAAGCACAACCAAATGGTGACTGATTATAAGCACAACAAAATTGTGACTGATTATAAGCACAACCAAATGGTGACTGATTATAAGCCTAAACAAATGGTGACTTATTATAAGCACAACCAAATGGTGACTGATTATAAGCACAACCAAATGGTGACTGATTATAAGCCTAAACAAATGGTGACTTATTATAAGCACAACCAAATGGTGACTGATTATAAGCACAACAAAATGGTGACTGATTATAAGCACAACCAAATGGTGACTGATTATAAGCCTAAACAAATGGTGACTTATTATAAGCACAACCAAATGGTGACTGATTATAAGCACAACCAAATGGTGACTGATTATAAGCACAGCCAAATGGTCATCTACCAGCATCTCGGAACGCGTCACCCGCCTGCATCTCATACAGCGTCACCCGCAAGCATCACAGTGTCACCCACATGCATCAAATACAGCGTCAGCCATCAGCATCACTTAAGCGTCACGAACGTGCATCACTTAAGCGTCACGAACGTGCATCACATACAGCGTCGCACACCTGAATAGCATAGTGCCACCCACCGGCATACATACAGCGTCCCCCACCTGCATCGCACACAGCGTCACCCGCCAGATTCTCTTACAGCTTCCATCACCTGCATCACATACAGCGTCACCCACCTGCATCGCATACAAGGTCACCCACCTGCATCGCATACAAGGTCACCCACCTGCATCACATACAGCGTCACCCACCTGCATCTCATTCGACTCTGCCATAACTGATGAGCTGCATGACAACGTCCATTACCTGGTGTTGTGAGAAGCGAGCTCGTTTTGAGCCATAGTTTATGGACCTCGACTGCCTCAACACCAACGTCACCTCAGTCCAGCAAACAAGCAAACAAACCTGCCCTTAACACAAACATGCGTACCCCTGTCCCTTACAAAAACACGCGTACCCCTGTCCCTTACACAAACACGCGTACCCCTGTCCCTTACACAAACTCGCGTACCCCTGTCCCTAGCACAAACACGCGTTCCCCTGTCCCTAGCACAAGCACACGTACCCCTGTCCCTTACACAAACATGCGTACCCCTTTCCCCTTCACAAACACGCATACCCCTGTCCCTGGCACAGGCACACGTACCCCTATCCCTCTCACAAGCACACGTACCCCTGTCCCTTACACAAACATGCGTACCCCTGTCCCTAGCACAAGCACACGTACCCCTGTCCCTTACACAAACATGCGTACCCCTGTCCCTGTTTCAACGTCACCTCAGTCCAGCAAACAAACAAACAAACCTGCCCTAAACACAAACATGCGTACCCCTGTCCCTTACAAAAACACGCGTACCCCTGTCCCTTACACAAACTCGCGTACCCCTGTCCCTAGCACAAACACGCGTACCCCTATCCCTTACACAAACATCGCGTACCCCTGTCCCCTAGCACAAACACGCATACCCCTGTCCCTAGCACAGGCACACGTACCCCTATCCCACTCACAAGCACACGTACCCCTGTCCCTTACACAAGTACACGTACCCCTATCCCTAGCACAAGCACACGTACCCCTGTCCCACAACACGTACCCCTGTCCCTTACACCCCCTGTGGGTCCGGGGGTAGAACTGTATCCTCCTGCATGTCGTAAGAGGCGGCTAATAGGGGGCAACCTGTTGGCCGTGGGTTGCGACTCGTGTCGGAGGACACTGGGATCCTGGTAGTTGAGTGGAGAGGTCCTTACGAGGGCCTTATCTGCAACACACCACTATGGCCTGGATTTCACCTAGACGAGAGGCTGGAATGGCCTGGTTCAGTCAATCGGCTGGTGGTGACTTGCCCTAGGATAATCGTTTCCATCTTTTACATATGCATTTTCATTTATCCTAGAAGGCGGCTGCTTAATCAGGTCAATCTTATCTATTAACCTTTCCTGGCACCATATAACACATGTGTGTTGGTGTACCGTTAAACCCTATACTTAACTGACCCTGTCCCTTACACAAGCACACGTACCCCTGTCCCTGACTCAAGCACGCGTACCCCTGTCCCTGACACAAACACACGCGCCTCTGACCGTGCCATTAACCATACATCCCTAGGCCCAGAGCACGTCGTCTCCTTTTGCGCAGAGCTTAAAAGCTTGTCGCTTCCCCTAACCGTTGTTTCTGGTTTCTGCTTGCAGAAGGCCTTCGACAGCCGTCGCACCGAGCCACTGCCCATAACAGCTACTGCCGCCGCCGCTGCTGCTGCTGCTGCTAGTCAGGCTGCAGGCAGCGATGCATCACCTGGCGAAGCCGGAGAAGGAGATGTTATAAGGCCCAGCGGAGATTACCTACATTGGTTGTACATGCAGCGTGAGGTCCAGCGCGTTACCAGCAGCGCGTCCGCCAATCTCCCATCACAGCGTGCGTCACGTGGCCGTCCACTAATCACCCCTGGATACATGGTGCACATGCGAGCATCACAGCCGACCTCACCATACCAGTCGTGTGTAGATGTGTTAGCATCACAGCCAACCTCACCATACCAGGCGTGTGTAGATGTGCGAACATCACAGCCAACCTCACCATACCAGTCGTGTGTAGATGTGTGAGCATCACAGCCAACCTCACCATACCAGTCGTGTGTAGATGTGCGAGCATCACAGCCAACCTCACCATACCAGTCGTGTGTTTTTGTGTGATCATCGTGTGTATGCTTCCCTTGTGTGTGCGTTTTGTTTTACCTGGAAGTATATACAAGCAATACGCTCAATGGAATGAGCCTCAAACCCCTACTAGAGAGGACCGCCGGTGGTCCAGGGTCATCAGGACCCACTCAGCGGACTCGCGGCCGGGTAGCAGGGGGCCACACCCCCGAGCCGCCCGGGGATGGCAGCCTCATCGGACGACGACTCTCGGCCGACCACCAGTCCATGGAACTCACCGACTACCAGCTTCGCTCTCGACTTGGCAGTTTCAATTCTTCCCCACATCATCATCATCATCATCACGGCTATAACTTGCCCAGTGATGCTGTTCACCATAGTAATTCGAAAGAGCTAGCGGCAAGTCAGAACTCGCTGGGTCACAGTACGGGCTTGGTTGATCGGCGAGCATCGTCAGCCAGCATCAATCCCTTAGAGAAGAACTTCGAGTCTCGCTATCTCGCCCGCACCAAGACCCCCATGAAAACTACCATTCAAGGAAAAGTCTATAACTTTCTGGAGCGACCCACCGGATGGAAATGTTTCATGTATCACTTCACAGTGTGAGTAGAATCCTTTATTCGATTGGTCCCTGTACAATTCAGTTCATCAACGAATTGTTCAACCACGGTTGCATTTCTTGTGTGTCATTTACTTAAAAAAAATCCCGTTTAATTATTTATTTTATGTGTACATGTGTTGGGTGATCGCATGCGCAAATCAGTGTTTCATGTAACTTATGCATTTTTAGACATGCTGTATTTGTGACGCTATCCTGTTTAAATTCAAAGTCGTTTCGCGTGGATTGGGCAAAGAACTGCTCGATATATATAACACCATCCCATCCCATGCTAGGGTATATGTTGCCTCTTAACGGGGTATGACGTATACTCGGTTCGCTCTGGGCAGGTAGGCCGGGTCATTTGGAACTTTAATAGATGTGCAACCATTGAACTAAATGCATACTGTTTGCTTGCTTGGCATCGCCGTGTTGACACGAAGCAGGTGGAGACTTCCTATTGACCAGGGAGTGACGGTGGCGACATCATGCGAGCTCTTTGTGCGAGCTCGTATACCAGCACGCCACCCCTATACATGCGTCTTTTACGCGCGTACACCCACGTCCGCCAGGCAATCAACCGGCTACGCTTCATAGAGACTCAACATTGCCATTCCTCTGGGACAGCCCAAATACTGCTGCTTCAGTGGTCGGCATCTATAGCAGTTATTGTCGACATAATGCGCGTCATCTTCTGATGGGCCGAACACATTATCGCTGTATTAGTCGCCGTAAACAATGCTTGTAAGTGGATGTATGACATAAATCAATCATGTCCACCCGTCGATTGCCTTGAAAGCTTTTTCTAGTAGATATACAATTATCGTCCATCCCCCATGCTAATGTTATATATCGTCAATTAACGTGTGACTGGAAGTCTTCGTCATTGTGGCAGTTCGGGAATCTATTGGTCTGGGACGTCTCCCTACAAATGCGCGTAGGCTGTCACCTTCAGCTCAGTGGTACATTGTACGACGTATTTATTTTGCATCCAGTTACCTCAAGGCGAGCACAAATAGGCTACAAATGGACCACAACACGGCCATTAAGTTCTGAACCTACCCTTAAATGCGCTCTTATTTCGAGTGAATAATGCTAAGAACTTACATCAAATTCCACCGATAGGGCTGAGTTTGCTATGCATTATATCTGAATACAGTGCAGTCAATGGCTTCCATGAGGCGGGGATCTTTGAGTCTCAACACAGTTATTGGTAATGGGCCACAGAACGACGCAGTGACGTAAGCTCGCTGCTACTGCTGTACGCATATCTGTTTCCCTGGAAGCATGTCATCTACTAAACACACGCACGCGCTTCCCACTAACATGCCTGTCACATGCGCTTTCTCGTTTAGGCGGGTCGTGTGCATGTGTCAGTCGCGGAGATCTGTCGCCGAGAACGTGTCGGATTGCTCCTAGTTAAGACGGGTAAAACCCTTACCTGTAAATTATAATGACTATTGGTGAGTTTCATGCGTAGAGCAGTAAACCAGGGTTTCTTTCTCGTTTGTCTGATGCATCAGTCTCTACGAATGGCTCCTCACAAACTCGTATGTACATACATTCACTGCGCTTAATAGCGAGTTGAATCGAGCAATAGCAGCCGATTTATAGGTATACACAATAGCCGAAGAGCGTAATAAGGTGATACGAGAAAGCTTTTCTGTAGCATTTGCATGGTACCATCTCCAATTAGTGGAAGTTGTTGTTTGAGAAATGAAAGCAGAGCTCGTTAGCGTCCTGATTAGAGCAAACAGCTATCTATGTGGTGTGACTGTATGCGTGTTGCTCGATGGGACGGAATCAATGTTCTCGCTTTGACACTAGCGAGCAAATTGCCCATGTAGTGTATTGAAGAGTTGACGACGGGGGCGGCTTGGTGGTATAGGCGGAAACTATCAGGGCATGGTACGATTGTTGTACGCAAGACTGACTAGGGTTACGATTGTTGTACGCAGGACTGATAGGGTTGTGTTACGCAGTACGCAAGACTGACTAGGGTGTGTTACGATTGTTGTACGCAGGACTGACTAGGGTGTGTTACGATTGTTGTACGCAAGACTGACTAGGGTGTGTTACGATTGTTGTACGCAAGACTGACTAGGGTGTGTTACGATTGTTGTACGCAAGACTGACTAGGGTGTGTTACGATTGTTGTACGCAAGACTGACTAGGGTGTGTTACGATTGTTGTACGCAAGACTGACTAGGGTGTGTTACGATTGTTGTACGCAGGACTGACTAGGGTGTGTTACGATTGTTGTACGCAAGACTGACTAGGGTGTGTTACGATTGTTGTACGCAGGACTGACTAGGGTGTGTTACGATTGTTGTACGCAGGACTGACTAGGGTGTGTGTTACGATTGTTGTACGCAAGACTGACTAGGGTGTGTTACGATTGTTGTACGCAGGACTGACTAGGGTGTGGGTGTGTTACGATTGTTGTACGCAAGACTGACTAGGGTGTGTTACGATTGTTGTACGCAAGACTGACTAGGGGGTGTGTTACGATTGTTGTACGCAAGACTGACTAGGGTGTGTTACGATTGTTGTACGCAGGACTGACTAGGGTGTGTTACGATTGTTGTACGCAAGACTGACTAGGGTGTGTTGGGTTGTTACGATTGTTGTACGCAAGACTGACTAGGGTGTGTTACGATTGTTGTACGCAAGACTGACTAGGGTGTGTTACGATTGTTGTACGCAGGACTGACTAGGGTGTGTTACGATTGTTGTACGCAAGACTGACTAGGGTGTGTTACGATTGTTGTACGCAAGACTGACTAGGGTGTGTTACGATTGTTGTACGCAGGACTGACTAGGGTGTGTTACGATTGTTGTACGCAGGACTGACTAGGGTGTGTTACGATTGTTGTACGCAGGACTGACTAGGGTGTGTTACGATTGTTGTACGCAGGACTGACTAGGGTGTGTTACGATTGTTGTACGCAGGACTGACTAGGGTGTGTAACGATTGTTGTACGCAGGACTGACTAGGGTGTGTTACGATTGTTGTACGCAGGACTGACTAGTGTGTGTTACGATTGTTGTACGCAGGACTGACTAGGGTGTGTTACGATTGTTGTACGCAGGACTGACTAGGGTGTATTACGATTGTTGTACGCAGGACTGACTGGGTGGTGTTACGACTGATAAACACAGGACCGATAAGTGTATGGTATGATTATTGTACACAGGACCGATAAGTGTATGGTATGATTATTGTACACCGATGAAGGTGGGGTATGAGTTATTTTCGGGACCTAGTAGTGTAGGGTGAAATGATTGTACACCGGACCGAAAAGTGTGCGATAGGATTGTTGTACACAGGACTGAAAGGTGTATGGTACGATCGATGAGCGTATGGTGTGTGCAGGACCGATAAGTATATATTTTGGTAGATGTACACAAGACAGATAAAAGTATAGTGTGATTGTTATACACGACCGATTTGTGTATGGTACGATTGTTGTACGCAGGACCGTTTAGTGTATGGTACGATTGTTGTACGGATGACCGTTTAGTGTATGGTACGATTGTTGTACGCAGGACCGTTTAGTGTATGGTACGATTGTTGAACGCAGGACCGATTAGTGTATGGTACGCTCGTCCTCGCCCGTAATACTCTTATCTCTGTGTTACGTCTCAATCCATCTACGGCGACCCTTGCTTCCCCAAAGACCTCGCCTGTCAATTTGACTCATTCACCACCGTGCATTCACGCTGCAAATTAACACATGGCTTCTGACTTACCGTGAAATAGCGGCTTGAACGGACAGTCATTGCGTTTTCGTAAGTACTCCATCGACTTTGCCCTCATGTAACTCACATTACAAATTTCATAACCACCCCCCCCCTCCCACAGCCCCACTATCACAGCCCCCCTCCCATAGCCCTATTATCACAGCCCCACTATTACAGCCCCATTATCACAGCCCCACTATCACAGCACCACTATCACAGCACCACTATTTCAGCCTCCCGCGGTCACAGCCGTGCTCTTCTCACAGTTCCACTATCACTACCTCCTATAACACCCCACCTGCCCCAGCCCCCCTATCAGAACCCCTTCTCATCGTCCCTCAAACCTGATCAGGTTCTCCTCTGAATAAGTTCATGAAATATGATAGATATATCTAGCTTTGGCAGACCCAGTGAAATGATGGATCGGTAAATGACCGTTTCGAATTCATGGCCTAAAAAACCTTTAGGGTAAGTGCGTCCTCAGCGAGTTTGTGCTGGTACTCCCGTGGTGTATGTCAGTAATTCCGTCCCCAGCGAGTTTGTGCTTGTACTCCCGTGGTGTATGTCAGTAAGTCCGTCCCCAGCGAGTTTGTGCTGGTACTCCCGTGGTGTATGTCAGTAATTCCGTCACCAGCGAGTTTGTGCTGGTACTCCCATGGTGTATGTCAGTAAGTCCGTCCCCAGCGAGTTTGTGCTGGTACTCTTCGTGGTGTATGTCAATAAGTCCGTCCCCAGCGAATTTGTGCTGGTACTCCCGTGGTGTATGTCAGTAAGTCCGTCCCCAGCGAGTTTGTGCTGGTACTCCCGTGGTGTATGTCAGTAAGTCCGTCCTCAGCGAGTTTGTGGTGGTACTCCCGTGGTGTATGTCAGTACGCTAGTCAGATAACCCCGTCACCCCACCTCAACCAGACAACGAACAGTGGAAAATGATTTCCTGAGATCTTTTCCCCTGATGTCACTCTGAAACCATGATCACTGAACGGATATGTACCACTGTGTGGAGTTAATGGATCCCGGTCAATTCATCCCCTCTGCTATATCTACCTGCGATAAATTAGATGTTTTGTCTACTGATAGGGCTAGAATAAAACCTATAGCTGACGATAAGTACTGCTCGTCGTGGAAGACACGTATAAAGCAAGCTCTCACTTGGAAAGTATCATGCGCATGCGTTGACACGTGCCTCAAGCGGGAGACGTGTGTTGATGTCCACTTTGGACAGACTTTAGAGGACTTTCTGCTCACGTCAAATAGCATTCCATATGCGATCAATTCTGCAGACATTGTTTTTGTTCTTAACTTTATAACTATCACTAAATTCATCAGTCACACTGCCCGTTGCTAAGACCGGTATGAGGTACTTTAAGAAATAGCCTCAAACCGTCTCTGGCTGAACAGAACGTGTGGTCCATTAACCACATCTCATGTCCACTATTGCCGTTCTTTTTCGCCTACTTTCAATGATTGGTCCATCATTGAGCTTTTCCATGTCCTGTAATCTGATTTTTGTTGGTCTATTCATTAATGTACCAAACGTGCTGTTGCCACGAGACTCTCGTTGCCATTGATGCGACCCACAAACGACAGAAATGAGAGCTGTTTTGATTGCGTTCACGCAAAGGAGCTGGGTCACGTGTCGATGTGGAGGGCGGCATGAGGTCTGACTGCTGTTGGTCAGACAGGTAATACACGAGAGGAGTACTGGAAATTACCGCGTACAGTATGCGTGTGTGTTAGAGTGTGGGTGTGTGTGCTTGCGTGTGTGTGTGCATGTGTGCGTTGGGGGTGGGGGGGGGGGGTAAGTGTAAGTGTTGTGGTGCTCCTAGCGTAATGTTGTGCTATCTGAAATGGCCACTTTATCTATCCAGCTCTTACGTCTCTTAACCGGCTTTAACCGCCCCTGAAGGCCTCGGCCTGTATGACACCCATTCGATCCCAGTGTTTGGGTGCTATATCCTATACCTATTACCACGTAACGTGGCGTGATGTGACGTAACGTGGCGTGATGTGAGTCAAGCTATGTAGGCTGTAACGTTAAGGCTCCAATCAGAATACACGCCCTCGCCGGCATTACCGCGTCTTATCCAGGCTCAACAAATAATGACTCGCATGTTATGGTAACAGTGACAATGTTGATGGACGAGTGCGCCTTATGCCGCGTCAATGCCTCACCTAACTAGTGGTTCTCAGTTTTTAACTGGAGTACCAGTACCAGCAGCAGCAGCAGCAGCAGCAGCTGAGTCATACATCTGTATAATTGCAGTGGTGTTGGCTGGCTATAATAGTTTGACTGGTATAGAGTCATGCTTGAGACAGGTGGCTATTCACAGGTAACAAACCTAGTATGATGGAGTGATGTGCTGGTTATAGGGCTACAGAGTGATACGAAGCGTGTGGGGTGTTGCCCTAAACGAATATGTGAAGTATAACGAATGAGTGGATATTTTACCGTCTGTAATATAACCTCCATTTTGTCCAGGCCACCCCACATTCTAGAAGATTGGCATTAATGCCACTATCATTAAGTCAAGTTGAATTCATCGACAGAAATGATTCAAACATATGGCCATAACCAGTTTTCTATATCTCCCACTTTATTTGCAACCATTGCACGCGGTTAGTCACTGTCAACGCATGCGCAATGAAGCTCCCCAAGGCGGTCACAAATAAACTGACCGTAACTCAAAGCGAATTGAGTTGTTCTCTGGGGCAATGTCAATTTCACATTTGTCATAATAAATGCTCACCAAGATATTAGCTTTCTTACATGACTTGAATGCAAGAGACAAACATGGTGAAAGAGCCATTGAGGACCGTCATGAGCTTCGTGACGTCACACGATGGAAGACCAATCAAGGCATCGCAGCTTCATACACCCAGGCATTACCGTCGTACCAGTGCTTGTGCGCTATTCAACATCATGTGTGATTAGCAGTCATCACCCCCATTGTTTCTGTCAATAGAGATCGTCCTCTCGGCTTATTTCTGTTGTCCACCGCGGCCGATTAATCTGTGAGATGCGCACTCTGCATGGGGGGTGAAGGGGCTCTGCGGGGGGTGTAGCAAACCGGAAGCAGGGCTGACTAGCTTGGGGTGGGGTGTGGGCCCGGGGTGTGGGTGTGGGTGATTAGTGAGTAGGTGTGTGGGGATGTAAGGGCATGTATCCGGTCTGTGACGTCACGTCCTTATATTAGTATGGAAGAAGCGTACAAGTGTAGACTCTGGGACGCTCTGGGCTATATGCGTAATGGCTGCTCTATCATGACATAGTCTTATTATATATAACATGACTATGTATTCAGATTATTTGACGTTATCAGATATACCCGCTTCGGTACAGCGCAGGCTGCACACGGAGCGTATAACATTATTGGTTTGTTATCAGCTAACTGCTTAATGATGCACAGTGAGCCTCCTCAGATGAATCCCCTAGCCGTGGTGCGAATCAACTCCGCGGTTCTTACGAGAATAATACGGATGTCATTGAATAGCAAGGGCTTACAGACAGCCAAGATCACGTGACCACCGTATGCCCAAATCTCGCCGTCGAACGTTTTTGTGCGAGTTTCATTTGTTGCAATTCGCTGCTGATGTGTTGATAAAATGAGTTGGGCTATTTCTGGGAGTGTTTCAGTGTGATCACGTGCTGGGATGCTGAAGGAATCCCTCCCTGGGCCGGGTATATCTGAGGATGGGGAGGGCTTAGAGTTGGCAGTGCTGGGGGCAGACTGCGGGGCTCAGATGCTGGTGTATCTCTAGCAGGTGGGATCTACTCAATCGTCACCCAGGCTCCGTATCCTGCAGCCTGACACAATGGATAAAGGCCGTGATTAAGGAGCCTAAATGCTCCTCTTCAATGAGGGCACATCCTCTCTTAGTGAATAGCGATATACTTGCCGCTATTTAGCCCTTAATCAATGTTCGGCTCACATAACAATACAGGTCCCTATATGAGACGGGAAGTAGCGAGAGTTTCGTTGTCACGTGTTGTCGTTAGCTTAACTACGCCATCAGCGACAAGCGCCGTTAACGTGATGTACGAGATGAGGGATGATGTAGAAGAGTCACGGAGAGGATGAACTGTAACGGTGACGTTAAAGTGCGGGATCGTGACAGTGTCCCAGACGATGGGATCATGACATTGTACTTTACGTCAGACGGTGGGATCATGACAATGTACCTTATGTCAGACGGTGGGATCATGACATTGTACCTTACGTCAGACGGTGGGATCATGACAATGTACATTATGTCAGACGGTGGGATCATGACATTGTACCTTACGTCAGACGGTGGGATCATGACATTGTACCTTACGTCAGACGGTGGGATCATGACAATGTACCTTATGTCAGACGGTGGGATCATGACATTGTACCTTACGTCTGACGGTGGGATCATGACAATGTACCTTATGTCAGACGGTGGGATCATGACATTGTACCTTACGTCAGACGGTGGGATCATGACAATGTACCTTATGTCAGATGGTGGGATCATGACATTATACCTTACGTCAGACGGTGGGATCATGACAATGTACCTTATGTCAGACGGTGTGATAATGACATTGTACCTTACTTCAGACGGTGGGATCATGACAATGTACCTTATGTCAGACGGTGGGATAATGATATTGTACCTGACGTCAGACGGTGGGATCATGACATTGTACCTGACTTCCGACGGTGGGATCATGACATTGTACCTGACGTCAGACGGTGGAATCCTGACAATGTGCCTGACGTCAGACAGTGTACCTGGTGTCAGACGGTGGAATCATGACATTGTGCCTGACGTCAGACAGTATACCTGGCGTCAGATGATAGCCAGACTACCGACCGTTCGGTTGTTGTTGATTAAGCATCTCATTCAATACAAGAGTGGCGCCAATAACTGGTGACATTCTTGATTAACCCAAGAGAAGCATTGCCAAGAAATACTTCCTACGCACTTGTCTGATCAACTTCAGGGATCATGTGTACGACGTCTATACCCGAACGTCAATGTCACTCGGTGTGGGTGTATTAAGTATCCAGTTAATGAACATAACCGCGCGGCTGACCTGGTCGATGAAATAACGCAAGAAAAGAGGGCTTTGATCCCTCCCAGACTGGGTGCTCCCTCCACCAAAGACGCTGTAGTGATGGCGTCTGTTCTAGGGTCAATATTGGGGATGATGAGGGCCGGCCGCTCCATTTCACTAGGTCTCTCCTCCGGCCCTTCTGTGTCCGCTGCCACCTTGAAATAAGGTTTGGCGTGAAATATGTATGATGATTATCACAGACGCTCGCGCTCAATCTCACCCTAACTCTAGCGAATGACTGGCATATATTGTTATATACACCCCTGAATCCGCGGCCCAGTAAGCACACGAGTGGATTGCGGCGAGTGACTGAAGTAGAAGCTTTATCATGCAGGCAACTTGATCAGGTGTAGCCATTGCCATACTGTGGGTCGTCGCTCCGGAGGCTGGTCCTGTTGCAGTGGACCTTTCTTCATCTTGGGTGGCAATGACAATCAATCACGGAAGTTCAATCCGGACAAATTGTACATTAAATCGAATGCAGTCATATGTAATGGTTATTTTTGTCGAAATTTCGGAGGGTGTCACGTTGATGAAGGGTGTCACACTGATGATGGATATTGATGAAGGGTGTCACATTGATGATGGGTGTCACATTGATGAAGGGTGTCACATTGCTGAAGGACATTGATGAATGGTGTCACATTGATGAAGGGTGTCACACTGATGAAGGACATTGATTAAGGGTGTCACATTGATGAAGGGTGTCACACTGATGAAGGACATTGATTAAGGGTGTCACATTGATGAAGGACATTGATGAAGGGTGCCACATTGATGAAGGACATTGATGAAGGATGTCACATTGATGAAGGGTGTCACACTGATGAAGGACATTGATTAAGGGTGTCACATTGATGAAGGGTGTCACACTGATGAAGGACATTGATTAAGGGTGTCACATTGATGAAGGACATTGATGAAGGGTGCCACATTGATGAAGGACATTGATGAAGGGTGTCACATTGATGAAGGGTGTCACACTGATGAAGGACATTGATTAAGGGTGTCACATTGATGAAGGGTGTCACACTGATGAAGGACATTGATTAAGGGTGATGACATTGATGAAGGGTGCCACATTGATGAAGGACATTGATGAAGGGTGTCACATTGATGAAGGGTGCCACACTGATGAAGGACATTGATGAAGGATGTCACATTGATGAAGGGCATTGATGAAGGGTGTCACATTGATGAAGGACATTGATGAAGGGTGTCACATTGAAGGACATTGATGAAGGGTGTCACATTGATGAAGGACATTGATGAAGGGTGTCACATTGATGAAGGACATTGATGAAGGGTGTCACATTGATGAAGGACATTGATGAAGGGTGTCACATTGATGAAGGACATTGATGAAGGGTGTCACATTGATGAAGGACATTGATGAAGGGTGTCACATTGATGAAGGGTGTCACATTGATGATGGACATTGATGAAGGGTGTCACATTGATGAAGGGTGTCACATTGATGGTATTGGGAGTAACATAATCGCCTTATCAGTTGTGCTCTTAGTGCAAATCTAAAATCGAGATCTCAACAACAAAACTTTCCACACATTGAAGACTTCTCTTCAGTCTCTCTTATACCTTGTCGACCATCGTATTCACACTTTGTTTCACACCTTGATGACTAAATCATTCGGATAGATTTCACTCCTTGTAATCCACCCTCCAGGGATTACGCGCTGCTGGCTGGGCGCTAATTGTCATGCGGGTGCCAGTGTCTTTCCAAATTGTACATTGGTCTGAACTCAATCTGGGAACTCGCCTAACATTAGCAATGAGATCAGGATAATCGAGTTAAAGAGTGTCTATATTTCCACAGTGGGTCGTTGCAAAGCTATGACTTAGTTATCGCCGCGACAGGCTTCTCAGGTGTTCTCGCTAAAGGATTATAAAAAGGGAGCTTGGGTCAGAAAAACTTGCAGCAGGATGTTGTTAACCATTGTTGCCCGCACGCCAACACGCCTCGACTAGATGTGGTAACGTTCACAGTGGCCAGATGGGATGATGTTGTTGTGGTCACGCATATAGGGGGTCTGTTCATGCCTTGGCCGCTATGGAGAGGGGTCTTGTTATAATCGGGACGGCGGCGGAGAGTGAGCATGTTGTTGTCGTGGCCGCTGTGGAGAGAGGGCCTGTTATTGTCGTGGCCGTTGTGGAGAGGGGGCCTGTTATTGTCATGGCCGCTGTGGAGAGGGGGCCTGTTGTTGTCGTGGTCGCGGTGGAGTGGGGGCCTGTTATTGTCGTGGCCGTTGTGGAGTGGGGGCCTGTTATTGTCGTGGCCGTTGTGGAGAGGGGGCCTGTTATTGTCGTGGCCGTTGTGGAGTGGGGGCCTGTTGTTGTCGTGGCCGTTGTGGAGTGGGGGCCTGTTATTGTTGTGGAGTGGGGGCCTGTTATTGTCGTGGCCGTTGTGGAGTGGGGGCCTGTTATTGTCGTGGCCGTTGTGGAAAGGGGGCCTGTTATTGTCGTGGCCGTTGTGGAGAGGGGGCCTGTTGTTGTCGTGGCCGTTGTGGAGAGGGGGCCTGTTATTGTCGTGGCCGTTGTGGAGTGGGGGCCTGTTATTGTCGTGGCCGTTGTTGATGGCATGTGGGGATGAGGTCTGTTATTCTTGTGGCCGCTGTGTAGAGGGGCCTGTTACTGCCTTGGCCGTGGTGGCCGTGGTTGTTAGAGAATGATTAGGACTCAGGGGGGCTAATGAGAGGTGAAGGACGAGTTGGATGAGATAATGGACGTGTAATGACAGTGATAGGGGCCGGTAATGGACGGGTATTTGGAAGGTGGAGGCATACTAGGGAAGGTATTTTTGTGGTGCTGTCTTGGAAGTATGATACGAGTAATTAAAGGGTGGGAAGGGCCGTGTGCAGGTGTAGGGATGATTGTACTAGGCGGTTATATGCACAGGTGAAGGTGCAAGGCGGTTGCGGTCACGGGTGCGTGTGTTACGCGGCTCTGTGCGCAGATTATGGTGCTTGTTGCCCATGTGTGCGGGTGCAAGTGTGTTACGCCCAACTGCCGCTGTCTTCCAAGTTCTCCAATGCGTTCATGTCGTAAACAGGTTTTGCTCAGGCCTGTGTGTTTTTATCGCGTGGACCAAGAAACCACCTGTCTTCCGGTGCACGCCATGTTTATTTAATCTGCCATGGATAAATGACACTGTCAAGGACGGAGTGATCCATTGCTTGGTTGTGTCTGACCTTCGATAAGTGGACCAGCAATTGATAAGTGTTGTGATGTGTGTTGTCGCTATGGAAACTTGTTGTCTCTATTACGCGCCTCGTTGACTTCTTTCTCTCCTCAAGGTTCACTGCTTCTGATCGACGCACGCGCCGTTCAGTTGATTTGTCGTATAGCCCCCCCCCCCCCCCCCCCCCCTACTACCCCGGGACCTACTTACCCTGGGCGACATCGTGTTGACGTGCCGTGGAAGAGCCGACTGACCCTGCACGACATCGTGTTGACGCACCGTGGAAGGGCCGGTTGACCCTGCATGACATCGTGCTGACGCACCGTGGAAGAGCCGGCTGACACTGCACGACATCGTATTGACGAACCGTAGGAGGGCCGGTTGACCCTGCACGACATCGTGTTGACTTGCCGTGGAAGAGCCGACTGACCCTGCACGACATCGTGTTGACTTGCCGTGGAAGAGCCGGCTGACCCTGCACGACATCGTGTTGACTTGCCGTGGAAAAGCCGGCTGACCCTGCACGACATCGTGTTGACGCACCGGGGAAGAGCCGGCTGACACTGCACGACATCGTGTTGACTTGCCGTGGAAGAGCCGGCTGACCCTGCACGACATCGTGTTGACGCACCGTGGAAGAGCCGGCTGACACTGCACGACATCGTGTTGACTTGCCGTTGAATTGGCCGGCTGACACTGCACGACATCGTGTTGACTTGCCGTTGAATTGGCCGGCTGACACTGCACGACATCGTGTTGACTTGCCGTTGAATTGGCCGGCTGACACTGCACGACATCGTGTTGACTTGCCGTTGAATTGGCCGGCTGACACTGCACGACATCGTGTTGACTTGCCGTATATAGCTGGACCACTATGGACGTATTGTATGAGTCGCTGATGTTGTCCGTATATTTATTGTTGTGTGTCAGAGTGTGGCTTTTCGTGGATGATGCAAAGTGACGAATTACATGTGTACGTGTTTGTGTCTGCCTGTTGGTGATTCGGAACCCGTCTGCAAATGTCTCTGTCTGTGAATAATGGCAAATGATAATGTATTCCTCCTCAGGCCACTTATTGTCCTTAATCCGCTCGTTATTAGCTGATAATTAATTGGACATTGCTTAAAATATCCCCGCACGCTCCGAGAAAAAGCCCACTTGGCTGGAAAAAATCTATTCAATTGAGATGTTGTGTGAATAGAATTCCATCAAAGCTGGAGACATTAGCGACTAAGCCGAGCCTCGACGGGGCTGTCAGCGGCCATGAGAACGACTAACAGGGGTGGGGGGTAGCTCTGTGAAGCGTGGCAACGCGTGTGGTCTGTATGCTGGGTTGGGTTCTATGGCGGACGGATTGCACGGTTAACGGAGGGTGATAGCGCTTTGTTACCGTTGCCCCGTGTCTGAGCTGACGAGCAGCACTGCCCGGATTGGAGCAGGGATGCTCGTGGAGCGGGTATTCTGGAACAGCTACTATATATGATGACCACCCGATGTGTAGAGTTAGGATGCTGTGTTATCTACAGACCTGTTACCTGATACCAATGTCTTAATGCTGTGCTTTCCTGATTAATGACGATATTTTGTGACGCATGCGCGATGATCTTGACCGTTAGCATCGGCCGACGTCTGCAATAAATAGCGCTGTGAACTCATCAGTACTTGGGCCATATCTTATCATTTCAATCAATTAAAGCTCTCGAATCACCTCTACTGACGTGGGCTTACTGGCATCACTCATATCGCCATAAACAAGACATTCTCTCTGATGAGTTCACCCCGTTAACACAGAGCTCTGCAGCGCGGTGTTCGCATTATGACAGGGACAGGGAGAAAGTTTAATGGACTTCTATCATGGAAACAGTCCGCCTCCTATATTTCTTAATCTGGCCCACCTGTTCTCACCTATAACCTATTTCACCACCTCATTATTGAATGCACGTGGGGAAGGCCACATTTATATCGCAGCGACTCGTCTTTCATTCGGTCTGTTGAATCACAGGAACATGTACTTGACCGGAAGGTCATACAATGCATGTAGACAAGGAGCATCAGTTCTATACACATGGATCTGGTCATGATGCTACGAGCTGGTCATCTACAGTTAATGTAGACCGATGTCATATGGCCCCGTGGCGAAGCATGCTATTGAGATAAGATCAGACCACTAAGCTAGCATGTGGACCAGACTCGTCAGCTAGCACGTGGACCAGACAAGTCAGCTAGCACGTGGACCAGACAAAGCACATAGCACGTGGATCAGATTAATCAGCTAGCACGCGCACCAGACAAGTCAGCTAGCACGTGGACCAGACATGTCAGCAAGCACGTGGACCAGACAAGTCAGCTATCACGTGGACCAACAATTCACCTAGCATTGCCCACCCAAACCGCTGCTACAAATGAGCAATGCACTACTTCCATCATCGTATATTTCATCTGAATTATTCACCCTGGATTACTTGAACGACGATCCCGAGATGAGTGATCTGTAGTGAAATAATTCCCCTGGGTGATCTTACTAATGGCCGGCACGGGCGCTGAATACCAATCTCCTAATGCGTACGCAAACCTGGTTGCTCATTGATAGTTCTTTTAAGTAGAATAATTGAGTTTAGTGATAGTTGAACACGGGAAACCCTGGTTTTGCACAGGACCCTGGTGGCGGGTTGTAGTAAATGCGTAATATGGTCCATAGCATCGCATAATGTGGATTTCTGTGCAACGATGTCAATGGGGAGGTCCCAAGGCTATTGAGACGACGTAAGCCAGCAGGATTTGGAATTGGTAACCTGGTAACTATGATGCAGTGTGTAGTGTCCATTCTCCACAGAGCCAGTCTCCGCGCTTTCTCCATTCCTACCATGGAATCAACGTGGATCAGGCTAAATCCACCATAATCCCCAATGGGAAAAACCTCCACATGTTTATTTTCACAGCCACCAATCGGCGCGAGTATCTGTGGCGGACAAGTGGGTGTTTGTGTCTGTGGTAACTGCCCTGCTGGCGGATTTTTATTGGGTAATGTCTGGTTGTAAACGGCGCTGGTGTACCACTCGCTCTCCCTCTACTCTGGACTGTTGTACCTGTAATTGTGGAACGTAGGGTCTTTGAACCATACAATCAGTTTGTACGCATCCCGGTGGCACCACACAATCGACTTCTTATTCGCAACGCTTTGGTACCACACAATCAACTTCTTGTACGCTCGGCTTGTGCGCTGTGCTGTGGTACCACACAGTTGTGCGCTGTGCTGTAGTACCACACAATCATCTTGTGCGCTGTGCTGTGGTACCACACAGTCAGCTTGTGCGCTGTGCTGTGGTACCACACAGTCAGCTTGTGCGCTGTGCTGTAGTACCACACAATCAGCTTGTGCGCTGTGCTGTGGTACCACACAATCAGCTTGTGCGCTGTGCTGTGGTACCACACAGTCAGCTTGTGCGCTGTGCTGTGGTACCACACAATCAGCTTGTGCGCTGTGCTGTAGTACTACACAATCAGCTTGTGCGCTGTGCTGTAGTACCACAAAGTCAGCTTGTGCGCTGTGCTGTAGTACCACACAATCAGCTTGTGCGCTGTGCTGTGGTAGCACACAATCAGCTTGTGCACTGTGCTGTGGTACCACACAATCATCTTGTGCGCTGTGCTGTGGTACAACACAATCAGCTTGTGCGCTGTGCTGTGGTACCACACAATCAGCTTGTGCGCTGTGCTGTGGTACCACACAATCAGCTTGTGCGCTGTGCTGTGGTACCACACAATCAGCTTGTGCGCTGTGCTGTGGTACCACACAATCAGCTTGTGCGCTGTGCTGTGGTACCACACAATCAGCTTGTGCGCTGTGCTGTGGTACCACACAATCAGCTTGTGTGCTGTGCTGTGATACCACACAATCAATTTGTGCGCTGTGCTGTGGTACCAGGAAGGATACAGCAGCATGTTGTTCTAATTAAGGTCCCTGTTATAATATACAAGGCATTCTTGATGAGATGACGTCATGTGTCATACGATTAACCTCAGCCTCCCACATCATGCTCGAACTCATCAATACAAACGTTCCCTGATGAAACACTCGTACCACACTACACTAGCCCCATCCATCATGGCTGCTAATGACTAACGTAACACCTGGTCTGTGTCAACAGGTGCCCCTGATCAATCGTCCTCAAAGATGTATTCAGGTTAAAAGTTCGCTTTTCTGCTATCCCAGTGATGTCATCCTGGGGAAGATTGATGGCTTGCAGACCTATGAATAAGTTAAGCCGTTCACGAAGACAATGCCTTGTCAAAGATTGCTTCGGCCTTTTTTACTGCCTTATCACTTCCCTTCCGCATACATCATACCCACGAGGACGAAGAGCAGCTTCATTTGGCTATGCATGCATTCATAGAGTAAAGAACCCTGTTCCATCGCTTGTCTGCAGCCCGTTGGTTGTTGTTCATTTGCATTCACAACCCTGCTTTATTATAGCGGGTGGATACGGAGTATGATGTGCCCGTGAGCACCTGCTTATCGTGGCCCACCTTGCCAATCAACCACGCCACGAGAGTAGCCATTTCCAGTCTCTTATGTGTGTTCGCCTCTGTCCACCAAGTCCACCTGAAAGAAAGGTTAACTTCTATTGTTGGGTCAATGAACTGTTAAGATATTGCTTCCTGTGTCAGGAGTTTACGAGGTTGCACTCGAGTGCACCGTGTGACGACACGTTCTATGGTCCCGTGACGTCATCTGGTCCCGTGACGTCATCTCCTGCTCTCGTTCTCGTTGCCGCCCTCAGAAATGCCACATTATTGCATATTTAATCAAGTCATTTCTTTACACTACGCATAATGTACGAGATGTATTGTTGTTTGTTACGATCGCATCAGTCACCTGTTGATACACCGTATATACTGCCTCATCGCTTCCTTAACGAGCCTTCATCTGTTAGCGCCTTGCGCCTGTGCTGCATTTTGTGTCACCAAACACAGATCGTCATCACTCGTGGAGCCCTGTGACGTGGATGCCTGTCGTGCCATCTGTTCGGGCATTGCCCTCCATTGATTTCCATCGTGAATGGGTGTACATGTGGGTAGGTTATCGATCACAGCTACCCTAGATATGTGCGTTGTGAAGGTGCTCAACCGTGGCAATACCTCATTTCACAGCTCATTGTGTCGACTTCTTTGGCAACATTCCGTTTCTTTTAATTAAATAATTAACCAATGCACTTGAATAATACTCTTTAAAAAATTCCTTGAGTTTTATCACATGACAGCATTTCGTGCTATCCACGAACACTTGGACACAGTGCTCGCTGCATCGTCAGCTCTTTTCGCAGATGGACTGAACTTCTCGCTGCATCGTCTGCTGTTGTCGCGGATGGACTGAACTTCTCGCTGCATCGTCAGCTCTTTTCGCAGATGGACTGAACTTCTCGCTGCATCGTCAGCTCTTGTCGCAGATGGACTGAACTTCTTAGTACATCGTCAGCTCTTGTCGCAGATGGACTGAAATTCTTGGTACATCGTCATCTCTTGTCGCGGATGGACTGAACTTAAAGTATATCATTGTGTCTATTAACAGTCAATCATCAACAGAAATCATCCAGCTTTTTTTCGCATGTTAAACGCTTGGACCTTTAAATAGCTTTGCCCCGTGGCATTTAGAAATAAATAGCGTTTTGTATAAATATTCCCTCTGCAGAGTAATCGTCTTTACATGCGGTAAGCATTTGTTTCAGCATTTTGGCTCGTTACAATGTTCCTGAAACGTCTGTTGAGATTGTATTTAATCAGCAGTTTTGAGTTTGTTATTCTGTTTACGAAATAAGACTCCTTGCAATATGGGTATATTAAGGCGGGTTTGATGCGGCGATTGCGTAGGAAGCGAGGTGATGTAATAAAATGACGCGTATTATTGATGATATGGACGAGTCTGGGTAGGGTTGAGCCGTCAGCTCCTCATTCACACGTTCTCTGGCCTCCACGTTTTTCTATCCATCCTCCAATAACTCATAACTGCATATGATTCGTGGAGCGCATAGTTTGTTGAGTTTCATTCCGCATGGTTAGATACTGGACAGGACTGCTTATTGGTACTTATTGGATTTGTCAGTCAGGCAGAATACTGGCTGATGGAAGACGTGTCAGAACATTGTCAGATGGAAGACATGTCAGAACATTGTTAGATGGAAGACGTGTCAGAACATTGAAAGATGGAACACATGTCAGAACTTCGTAGGATGGAAGACGTGTCAGAACATTGAAGATGGAAGACGTGTCAGAGCATTGTCAGATGGAAGACGTGTCAGAACATTGTCAGATGAAAGACGTGTCAGAACATTGTCAGATGGAAGACGTGTCAGAACATTGTCAGATGGAAGACGTGTCAGAACATTGTCAGATAGAAGACGTGTCAGAACATTGTCAGATGGAAGACATGTCAGAACATTGAAAGATGGAAGACGTGTCAGAACATTGTCAGATGGAAGACATGTCAGAACATTGAAATATGGAAGACGTGTCAGAACATTGAAAGATGGAAGACGTGTCAGAGCATTGTCAGATGGAAGACGTCAGAACATTGTCAGATGGTGGACGTATCATAACATTGAAAGATAGAAGACGTGTCAGAACATTGAAAGATGGAAGACGTGTCAGAAGATTGAAAAATCAAAGAGGAGACGAGCCCGAAAATTGTCAAACAGCAGATATTATTCAGAGCAATCAAAATTGCGTAGTTAAGAAATCCCGAGCACTGGTCAGTACACTCACGTTATATATCCGCGTCTCATCCCTATTTATCGCCCAGTAAAATGGTATGAATTCAACTCCCTAGAACTCGTCCAGCAATGACAAATTCTTCATTATGTGCAATTTCGTTTTGTTTTTTTACTAACATCTTGAACAACGTTAAGATATAAGAAAATACCTATTGAGCTGACAAGAGCCGCAGGTGTGGTATTTAGTGTGCGCTTACGAAAGGATTACGGTATATAGGCACAGGTTGGATTGATGTCCGGGTGAGACGAGAGCGGTTAACAGTCACCGTGCCACTTGCTAGGAGCGTAGGAAATGCCAGAATATGTGTATGTGTGGACGATAACAGGAATTGTTGGCATGCTATTTGGGTGTGGCATTGGTGTACAGTCGAGCAGGGCGTGGCCAGAACTCTACACTCCACTTACGTTTAATCAATCCACGTTCCGTCACACTCTCATGCTGTATTCGTCTGACTTTCCTCGGTGTGGTCCTTATCTCCACGCCGACGTCATCTTCTGCTTTCTCGGTAGACTAAGACTGTTCACCTTGGTATAATGCCACGTTGATGTTTGTGCTGATTGAGGCTTTGACGACAGCTTGTTCTCCAGGTGATGGGGTGAGTATAAGGCCAATATCCCACCAACAACCTCAACCGGTATATCCTCATCAACCGCGTCATGCTGCTGTGATGATGATGATGATGATGATGATGATGATGATGATGATTATAATGACCTTGATGGTGATAATGATGAAGATGATGATGATAATGACGATGAACAAGACGATACAATGTAGATAATGAAGACGACAATAGTGACTGATGATAATAATGCTGACGATGATGATGATGATGATGATGATGATGATGATGATGATATACGTAAGCCTCCTCTGTGGGTGTAAATGATGTTGGTGTGACTGTTCTGTTTTGTTAACCACATCATCATTTCATCGGTATCGACGATTTATGAGTGCCCTACATGTCAAAGGACTTGACATTTACAGATTGTAATCCGATTTTCCGTCACTCAGATTAGATACAAATACATTGACGGTCGTACATAACACGCTTTCAACGTTTATTTGCCGCACCGCAGCGTATGATTGTAAAGATGTCTGTAAATTGCATGAGGGCTTTGAGCGGTCACAGAAGTTCCCATTCAGTATACAAGCTGCTATCGATCACGTTAAAATACTCTATGGCTTACCTGCCTGAAGGCGCATGTGCCACATTAAACCAATCAAGCCCTCAAAAGATGCAGGTGCGATTTTTGTTATTCAATATCTTCATACTGTCTGGTTAAGAGCCCCTGTGTTGTAGTTTTATCCCCACTATAGGCGGGGTGCAATTGGCTTTGTATATTTTGATATTGTTGTGGATGAAAATGTTGCCAAATTGAAGTTCATTTAAATGGATCGCATTTGATGCCTTACGTTTGATCGTGTTTTGTGTATTTTTGTCGCAATTGAATCAACTACGCGATCTGTTAGTGAAACGCCTAACCTTGTCGTATCGCCATCTGTGGTGTGGTGATGTGCGACACGCACTAGAGGATGCTGATGAAGGGACACGAACTTCAGGCGTAGGGTTTAGATGAAACAAAACTATATTGATTACTATGACTTAAGCATTTAAGATGGAGCCTTACCTAAAAGATGGAGAGAGAAGCGTCGAGCTCGGAGGCCAGGACAGGACGGATTTTTAAAGGTCTAAGTGATTCCCACAACAATTCTCACGGAACATGAAGTAGCCTGGTCAGAGGATGGGCGTGGCTATAATTTATGGGGTATATATGAGGAGAGGAGGTGGTCGCTGGCAGGTGACGCGTAGGTCACTCAAGGGCATGACAGAGAGGGGCACGTTATGATGATGGACAAGGTTGTGACATAATGTACTTTAGACATTCAACAACTACACCTTCATCTCTGACCTTCCATGGCTAATTGCACTCAGCATCCTTCCCACAGTCTTCGTGTAATCAAAGCCCACTTCCTAACAAGTCATTAGATCTCAATGACAGCTTGTGTGTGCTCTGTCATATGAACTAACCCAGGTGTTTGTCGGCATCACGTACCTGTTGTCCCTGGTTTACCGATAGATCCACCAGGATCAAACGCTCTCATTGTTCCATGCATGTCTGTGACGTCATATCCTACGTCCATACATGCAATTTCCTCACTGAATCTAAAGTTAGACGTACGGAGACCTCCCATTGACCCTTTATAGCCCTGTAAGCTTGTGAAGCATGAAACTCGAATCATTTTCTCTGTCTGCAGTCATTGTGTTAGACTGATGATGTCATCGATCGGGTCGCCAAGTAGGCGTGGATTCAACGTGATAGTACATGGAATGATGCTGCCTTCCTGCTCATACTCACGCCCACACATTATAAGGTTACAGTCATTTTCTCCCCGTGACCTTGATGCTCACTGTGACCTTGGCGCTCATGGATGTCCCGTCACCTTGCCATTCGTGTTGTAAATCGATTGGAGTTGGTAGCATTCACTTAGCAGCCATTGTGTTATGTAGTCCGGATTAAAGATCACTTGGTTATGGTATGGTCCAGTTGGTCGAACTCCCTGACTCCAGCCATCAGCGGTTCCCAACTTTTCAATTCGCCTCGAATGGGGAATGTGCGGTATTTAATCCTAAAGTATCAGTCAATAGTTTCTGGGCATTTCTTATATTTATAGTATGGTAACTCTTCTGGTGTTTTGGTTGGGCATCATATGTCCGTCGCTCGTGTGTTCTAGTGGCTCCCATCTCAATAAGCCCCCATTTAGCCACAACATTTCTAGCTATAGCGCTCTCAATATATTTCATATAATCTGGCCTGGGCTCTAATGGAGCAGAATGTGTAGGCGGCCGATCGGTGGTCGCAGCTGGACTTTTTAGGATGGTGTTAGGGGTATAGCTGGGGTGTGGGTGTGGATGTGGTGTTGGTTGGGGTGGGGGGGGGGAGTGTGTGTGTGTGGCTGGGGGGGATGGGGGGGTAGTGTCGGTTATTGGCGTATGTTACCGGTCTTTGTAAAACCTAATCCCGTGGCTACTTAGGAAGCAGCATGGCTTAGGGCGTACTGTTAATGCAGCAGCAATCTGTTCTAACAGTGCCTATGTATGTGGCTAGAAGACGAGCTTTATGAAAGTCACCAAGGAGCGTCCATTAAGCGGCCACATGACGCAGTGCACGCTGCTGTCATAGCGTGCCTATCATCGGACGGCAGTCGCGTAGCGCGGGCGGAAGTCTTAGCAACGCCCGACAACCGGCGTCTCATCCCCTAGGGAAGTATCCCAGAAAGCATGCGTGACTAAAACCAATGTCTGCGCAGATGACAAAAACATGCCTAATTTCCCTACGTAGCTAGCGATTTAGCTCCCAATCTGCTGACAGAAAGAGAGAGCGGGAGAGAGAGAGATGCCAGTCGCTGGATGTCGATACATCAGCATTATAACAGGAGCAGAGTCTCTCTGGCCTATCTCCTCTCAGTCTGCTCCTTCCATAACACCCCCCCCCCCCACCCACAAAACGCCCCCATCCCACCCCGCCCCGCCACTGTGCCGGGATCAGCCTGTCATGACGTCCCATATTTGGTTCCTTATGTAGGCTGATCAGGGTCAGGTAATGCCTGCAGCAAGGTATATCACGTGTCATTCATCTCAGGTCTAGGTTCCAACACCCTTGAGAGCTTCATGAAAACAGCGACCTTCAGAACGTTAATGACACAGCAAATAATACATAGTGTATGTGTGCAAGCTTGCTGTACTCCATGCTCGGGCGTGGGGGCTATATACATATATATATATATATATATATATATATATATATATATATATATATATATATATAGATATATATATATATATATATATACATATATATAAATATGTATATATACATATGTCTATGTATATATATACATATATATTTATATATATGTTTGTTTATATATATATATATATCTATATATATATATATATATATATATATATATATATATATTTATATATATATATATATATATATATATATATATATATATATATATATATATATCTATAGACATATATATATATATTTATATATATGTATATATATATATATATATATAGTTATATATTATTGTATATATATATATATAAACCTCGTCCATCCTCGGGATCTCGGATCAAGGTGGCAGCATACTATGGCTCTAGTGTACATAACAGTGTCTACCTCAGTATTGTTAGATCAGTTTTTAGGCCAATTGCATCAATATGGACTCTAAGCTCGCTCCGCTGCAGGGGACATGGCATGACAGTCCGTCACAGTAATAGCACACACTCGCTCCCTACCCCTTTAAGTGTTCAGTAATTGTGGTTGGGGTGACATTAAGGTAACAAAATCTCTATAGAAATATCATATAATTTGCCTTGACAACGTGGCGAGAGGGTGGAGGGAGGGTGGGGGGGGGGGGGTGTGCATCAATGGCAAGATACTTCCCACATTTTCAATAGCCACCTTTTACAAGTAACGAATAAATATGTGATGACTTGAAAGACACTGCTAACCCGTTCCGCGATGTTTCATGTACTTTAAGTAGCATAGTAAGGCTTCTTTTGGCTTTAGTTATTGTTTGTATTATGCCAAACCGAAGGGTAATAATATTCTAAACAATTAATCACAAACTGTATGATGACGGAATATTAAAGTCCCTTCCCACAAGATTTCATACTTTCCATAGAGAAATCATAAACCTAGCAGCTATGTCGCCTGGAGGTCTAGTTCTCGCTATGTCATGGCGGATTATGGCTGCTTCATCCAAGAATACTGTTACTGCAAACAATTAAACCGGTCGTGATATGACGGATGTGTTTTCTGCCTCGTTTTACAAGTAGGGCAATGACAAGGTGATAGCAAGCAGGTTATGGCACAGCCGGGTAGCAGAATGTTGATTTCTAGAATGCTCCGAGAAGGTGCGATCGTTGTGATTGGCTCTCGTATTCTGTGCGGTATCGTTGTGATTGGCTCACGTATTCTGTGCGGTATCGTTGATCCTGTATTTCTGCTCGCGGTTCTCACCTGTGTGGCTTCAATCTCAAGACGCGTTTATAGAATCATGTGATATTCACGGCTATAACAATTACAGGGTATTCAGGTTTCATGCCAATTTCCCCGTGTGTTCTATATTAAATGGATTTCGCAGAGTAACGCTGCTTGATATCTTTGTGTGAACCGAACCTGATTCATGGCTGTATTTTAACATAACATGTATATCGTCGGTGGGGATATATGCCATCCCATATTTACAAATGATATGTTTCTTGTTCGGTTGTGATCATACAACCATGTGACAACTTGTTACAAGTTGACATATTGATAAGATCTGTTGTTTTGTAGCCCAGCCTGATTTGTCCTTGCCTGCGTCTGTACCCGACCCCTGATCAGACGACGACATGTATACGTTAGGAAAGGACGGTTCGGTTAATGCACTCGCCTCATTATGCAACATGACTTATGTGGAGCTTTCTCGGTGACAAAAGCTGGAACAGGCTGGTTCAACGTCCTCTGACCAGCCGCCTGTTAGCGGGGTGCCTCGTCCAGGAGATGATTGACCATTATTAGTGATCTAATAACCCTTAACAACCTGCCTGAGACCGCTTCGGGCGTAGGTTTATGGACTGGGTACGCCTCAAGTAAGGCGATTTCAGACGGATTTACCGGCACGGCTGTATTTGGCATTATTTCTGCACACGATCGCATACCTTGGGGTGCTGGTTGCCAAGTGCAAATCGAATGCATTGCGGTAATTGTTAACAAGGCGGCATGAGAAAGGTCTCCTCGTGTATTGCGCAGAGAATGCTAGAAAAAGTTTGTAGAAAGCATTCGATTAAGTTTCCTGACGAATGCCCGTGTTGTTTCGTAGTGTGGTGGTGTAGTATAGGCGAGGGAGTGAAAGCTGTTAACGGAGTGGCTGATTCATAACAGCCCTTCTCTATAGAGCCGTGACCTCAATGTTTGTCTTTATCGAGTGTCGGTAGTTGAATTGACTGACCCTCTTATTTGATTATGCATCGGAAACATAAGTACTTCAAGCCCCGTGTGGCTCAGGCGCCATGACTGCTTTCATCCATCTGTCTGATCCAACGCCTCATTAATCTCGTAAAAAAACCATGCCTCCCTTGTGTTAAGGCGAGGGTCGGCCTAGGATGCTCCTGGGATGCTCCTGGGATGCTCCTGGGATGCTCCTGGGATGCTCCCGATCTGGCCGCTATAGGTGCCGCTACAATGAAGCCGACCAGTGCTGATGTATGCATCCACTCCGGCGCGGTGCTAACTCGATTTCGATTACCTCGGGGCGCATATACACTTAAGAAGGTTTTCATCGGATTTTCCACGTCTTTGTGTTTGTTTCCCTCCCATCTCATCAATGGATGAGGGGGACTTGAATAAGTCCTGCTGGTTCCTGTGCATGACGAGGGTATCGCAGTGTTGACTTAATTTTCTGGACATTGTGTTTATGATGATGCTAGTGTCAATTTAGTGTCCGATGGCCGTCCAATGACGTGCAAATTTTAGATATAGAAATTATATTAGAAGTGTTTGACTTTAATGTACTGGCGGCTGCAGTATTTTGACTATTCCAGAATATTGAAATTCGCTCCTCCGAACTTCCGTACTTGATGATCCCGCTGCTCTCATGCTCATGCGAGTTCTGGGACCACGAACTCCCGCGAATTGTATAAGCTTAGCTCCAGAATGCTACAGATTTGTATAAATAAACCCTCGGAAGAGCGAATAAGATGTTTCTATGCGCAGCAAACCGTAAGCAATCGCACCATGCTACAGCCCATTTGCAATTCAATGGACAACCGCACTACATGAATTTGTTATATTGCTCACGGGAGCGATGTTTCGATAGGAAAACCCATTACTTCTGCGTAAATACATCCATTTATATTAGCTCCTGCAAATATTGACTGATCCTTTCAGTGTGTGTTTAAGAAAGGGTCTTTTGAGGTTTATAAGTAAGTCATTATTGGAATAGTGTGAGGGATCTGGTCTATAGACAGCGGACGTCAGTTCTTGACGTGTCTGATTGAATACAACCAGACGTGATATCGTGTGTGGGTTAATTTAGCCTGTTTGATCTGGCCGAACTCTCTGGCTGATCTCTCTGGCTGATCTCTCTGGCTGAACTCTCTGGCTGATCTCTCTGGCTGAACTCTCTGGCTGATCTCTCTGACTGATCTCTCTGACTGAACTCTCTGGCTGAACTCTCTGGCTGAACTCTCTGGCTGATCTCTCTGAAAGTTGTCATGCATGTCTCCCTATACAGTAGGTCATCTCCATTCTCCAGAGACACACTAAATATCAGCGCGGTGTTAATGCCCCATTGTATTCTATGCAATATCAATGAATTTGTTTATGAGCCATATTCAAACTGACAGAAATAGTATCATTTCTCGCTATCTAATTGCATCATGTGCGACATAGCATATTGGCTCGTATACGCCTCGTTTCGGGCAGTCTACTTGTGAGGGAGTTGCATAACATGTTGAAGGGCGTACTTGGTGGGTTTCATTCCCATACGAAGCCCCTTTGGGTAAAGTACCTGACGAAATCTGCTAACTTCAACTGGTCTGTAAAGGGCGAGCCTATTGTTGAACGCTAAACATAGAAGTCACTTGGCTGCATTGTGAAGTGTATTTTCGTTCTGTTGAGATGTATTTTTAGCATGGTGTGTTTATGTGGCGCCAACATATGAGAGTAAGTTGGATGAGGAATCTGGCCTGTTTGGTATCAGTGTGTGGGTGGGTCGACGATATACTAACCTTCATCTCCTTATGCAAGCTTACACCAATAAATCGGCTGTCCCTCTGAAGCTTGGACAACCCATGGGGTCATGAACCAAAAACGCCATACTTGAGATGGCACAATGAACCCTCCCTGCGACTTCATCTCGGGTGGGCCACTGTAACGCTCCCACTTGGAATAGCTCAAATCTTCCAGTCGAGCTTGAATCCTGCATATTGCTGTTAGCCTGATGAATACTGCGTCATAAAACGCAGTGATGCAGTGTGCTGATGGTGACCCTACCCCATACGGTCATGTGCTTTAGTCGCCCATGTAAATATGGCCAGACATAAATGCTGGACGAAACTAATTTCCATGACTGCGACTTTTTGCTTGATACCAGTGATAATACCCAGCCTGACAAACAAGCATTATTGAGCATCGGCTGCATTTTACACTGGCGTTATATAAGCTAATGCTTGTCTTGTAAAAAAAGATCAATTGTTAAATTGTTCTTATGCGTTAATTAGTTAACCGTTCCGTTATTGTTCGTGGCTAACGATTGGGTCGATGTCAATGAAAGGTGACCATTCGTATCACGGAACACGCGACGAGATGGGGTCATTTGAGGTTTGTTGTTGGTGTAACGTTGGCCTGTATGTCACACATTGCATTCCATTGCTGTCCTTTTTGGTGCTGTAAACGTCACGCAGCACGGAATCTGAGGTTTTTTTTCGTGCCGTATTGTAAGCATGGTGTTTCATCCATGGGACGTATTGTACACCTGGTGTGTCCACCATAGGACGTATTGTACACATAGCGTGTCCTCCATGGGCCATATTTTACACATGGTGTGTCATCCATGGAACGTATTTTACACGTTGTGTGTCATCCATGGGACGTATTGTACATAAAGTGTGTCATCCATAGGACTTATTGTGGGATGTATTGTACACATTTTGTGTCATCCATGGGACGTATTTTACACGTTGTGTGTCATCCATGTATTGTACACAAAGTGTGTCATCCATGTGACGTATTGTACATAAAGTGTGTCATCCATGGGACTTATTGTATTGTACACAATCCATGGGACGTATGTCACGTCATCCATGGGACGTATTGTACATAAAGTGTGTCATCCATGGGACTTATTGTGGGATGTATTGTACACATTTTGTGTCATCCATGGGACGTATTTTACACGTTGTGTGTCATCAATAGGACGTATTGTACACATAGTGTGTCATCCATGGGACGTATTGTACATATTGTGTGTCATCCATGGGACGTATTGTACACATAGTGTCATCCATGGGACGTATTGTACACATAGTGTGTCATCCATGGGACGTATTGTACATATTGTGTGTCATCCATGGGACGTATTGTACACATAGTGTCATCCATGGGACGTATTGTTCACATGGCGTGTCGTCCATGGGACGTATTGTACACATGACGTGTCGTCCACGCGCCGTATTGTAGACACTGTGTACATCCATGGGTCGTATTTACATCAGTTATTCCTCTTATGCACCATATATGCACCAATAGCTCTCCTCATTAAGATACAAGTAGCCTCTGATAGCTTTAGGCTTTCCATCAACGGAAAAAGCTGCTGAGTCTGCAGGGTAAGTATGCATTTCGCGGTCTGCATGACAGCTTGGATTAATCACTCTGCCGTGCGCTGAGCCGGTACGCCACTCGCCTTGCAGCAGGAGCTGGCAAGTGGCACAGACACATGTCAATCAACTCCCACTGACTGAAACCAGTCTGCGTGATCCAAGTCACTTCCTCGTCTCATTCCCGAGAGGTTTTTAAAAGCTGTCCTTGTTTACGCCCCCGCATCATCTGAATGTCATGCGTCGGGATTGCGGGAATTCTCCTTCTTCCTATGGGGTGCAGCCTTCCAGCTTTCATTGCAGAAACCAATCGCTGAGTTGCTGGATAGCCTAATTGTCGTGAGAATTTTCCTTTCGATGTTGTCCCACCATATAATTTCTACGTCTTTCCGGCTATATTGACCGTAAGTGAAATGGCGGGCGCGGTGTTGCTGAAGATAACGATGCCGATGTAAAGGTGGGCCGGAAATGAGGGGAACGCTTGCGGATGTGTTTTTCTGTGGTATTGACGTAGCGAGTATATGGCGGAGTCAAATTTCTGTGGAATTGATACATAAGTAATGATCAAAGTGGAATCATGAAATAAACACATCTCCTCAGGTGTATGCCGCAGCACGTACTATGATATGTTGGTATTGAAGGCTAGTCGGGACGAAGCAGGGAACTGATACACAGCCCACTCCGACTATATCAGGTTCTGGGATGATATCGGTCGCGGCTCTGGCACAAGAGCGTTACCCGAGTCGCACGATGATACTGTATGAGCGCAATGAATCCGAACGCTTCATCAGCAGTGCTAAATAAGATAACCTATGTATATAATGACTTTAAGTGACATAGTAGTCCGGTATAGTTTCTTGGTTGCGGGACTTAACTGGTCATGTTAAGTCCAACATGCCTTTTTCTCGTGCCCTATCGCCCACCCACACGCGTGGTGTGTGATTCCTGGTTGGCTTGGTGGTAAACAACCAGTTCTGAGGAGGGTCCATTAACTTGGTGCCAAAAACAGACACGTGCCTGGATATGAAATTGGCTTTTTATGGACCATTATAACAACTTGCATAGCATAAAGGGCAAGGTCAAGGTTATTGCAGCGTCCGTATCATGATATACTCTGCGGTTTTAAGTCGCATCTTGGGTGTTTTCTCGGTTGCTGCAACATCACCCGGACGCCATTGGCGGGTGTTGTGTTACTCGGAGAGGCGCTACAAATGTTGTAGTGCTGGCGTATCGCTGGCGTGTCCTGATGTATTGCTGGCATGTCCTGATGTATTGCTGGCATGTCCTGATGTATTTCTTGGATGTCCTGGCTTGTCAAGCACTGCCTTGTCACGTGGTACCGTATGATCAGGTTCGGTGGCTTTTCCACATCACGCTATTAATCACATCACGATATTGGACAGCTAAATGCAAAGTAAACGATACCCGTGTCTCACCTATCCACTTAAGTGTTTAGTGATTAGTGTTAGCTAGGCAGGTGTTCTAAGTATGTTTGACTGCCTAACAAGGGTTATTTGTAGCATTAAATCTAGTTTTACCGGCACTATGTGCAGTGTTATGGCCATTATATTTTGTTTCGTCGTTTTGGTGTGTAGCTTAAGCTTCATAATATGTACCGCCATCGTCAATCTAAGTAGTTGTGTCGGCATCACAGGTAGCTTTATGTTCGTTATGCGCGGCGTCATCGTCTTGAGGCGAAGCTTCACCACTTCCATGTGTTGCCTTAACGTCACATTATGATCCAGTATCCTTACTTTGTTTTGCTCGTGCCATGTATTCTTCTCAAACACGCTATGCACATCTTTGTGTGTGTAACAAGTCACCTTGTTTATATTACGCATACGTTAATGCATGTTCACCGATTTATGTGGTATGTATTACTTAGTGTACGTCGAGTAAGTCTGTATACTTGTTGTTTGCGCGCTGTTATCCGTGTTCCTTTCAGGTGACATTTGGCGTAGCATGTCCGTCGACCATTGCGGCTTTTTTCTGAAAAAGGATATATGACTGGTCTCGCATGAACAATAGTGAACAACGCGGTGGGCCCAGCTTACCAGCCCGATGTTATGGGCTGAGTGCTGTGATCACACGATAGTGCCATTTCTGTAGCGTGTGTGATTCTCAGGTATTGTGGGTGATAGTGGGTTCCTATGCAGGTGCCAGTAACCTGGAGCCGGTGTCAAGACCAGGCTCAGGTAGGAGCTGGGTCTGCTCGTCGTGTTTGTCTCAGAATGGTTTGAAAATAAGATGGTAATGTTTGGCAATCAATGGACAACGCCAACGCTGCCACAAGCCGATGGATTGTTATCTGCGCATGCTCGCCTGCGCGCTATTTACAGTTGAGTTTGAACCGATAATTAAGAACCCTTATGCTGAAAGATGGCAATCTCCACAAACCCATCTCTGTATGATACACACATATCCAAAATGAAATTCGGGCAAAGGTTTATCAACTCGGTGATTTGACGAATCGTTTGCATGGAACGATGTTTGTATTGTTAAATCATGGAGATGTCAGGCTACCGTTTTCATGTTAATAATGACACCCAAGTGGGTACAGCGGAGATGGTCCATCATCGACCTTAATGACCCCTGCCAAGTTTTACGCCGATCACTCGGTCGTAATTGGGTTGGTTAGCATGCTTCGCTATGTAGGGTAACAAACATGGCGTCGTTACAAGTAACTTTTTTTATTAATACCTTGGCCAGAACTCGAGGGTAATATGACAGCATGCTATTTGATGCTCAAAATTGTGGAAGTAAGCTACATAAAGAATTCAGTCGAGCCATTGTTATTGCAATCAAATGGGCAGAGTATGTTTATTGTTTCGGGATGAGTTGGGTCTTGGACTGTCAGGGCAGCCTAAGCATGCTCATTGTTCAATTATCGCGTCAAGGTCGACGTAGTAAATTGCCTATTGTGTTGTGGAACGGCAGGGGACGTTATGCCCACTATGGAAGGTCAAAGGGTCATCAAAGCAGCCCTAGCGACGCGAGCTGATGGCGTCCATTTTCTCTGACGTTGGTTTACGATCCTCCGTGAGCAGCGACGGCTGTGTTCGCTTCTTGCTGTTCGTGTCCATATGATCAATTATGACGTCAGCGCGAAAAGAGGCTTCGGGTATTTTATGCATTCGTCAAAGTGTGTGCTTTCCTGAGTATCAAAACTTACATAGCATCCACTATCTGATCCCTCGTACTTGTGTTTAAAAAAATAACATCCTTTGACCTCGCGTCTGTTTGACTGCATTAAACCGATTCATCTTACTTCTCACCTTTTCTCGCTGATCATTTGACCTCATTTCTTCCTTTTTATTTTGTTTTCTTCTGAACTATCCCTCCCTGGTGTTTTGATCTCGTACCACGTGTCCTCCCATACCATGATAACAAACACACCTGTATTGTTTGATTAAATTTCACCTGCAAATGTAACGGTTGATCACATCTAAGCTGCGATGTGTAATGTTGATTTCACCTTAGCTGTTCTTTTCAATGTCAATTACATCTCACCTTCCCTGTATAACGTTTGATGGCATCTCCCTAGTCCTGTCGTACTTTGAATTACACCTGATCTTCAATTGTTATATGCGTCTGATTACTTCTCGTCCGCTTATATAATGCTTGATTACATCTCACCTGTGGGTAACGTTTGCTTGCCTCTCACCTGTCCTGTCATATGCATGATAACATCTCACCTGTCCTGCCAGCCTTTGATCTTACATCGGATGGTCGTATTGTTGTCATACTGTTCATTCTGTTTTGTCTGACCTTTCGCTCATGATCATATCCTAATTGACCCTTTGCCTGTTGATTCACGGTCAGACGAAACCGAGCAATGAATTAGCTCGCGATGCGCTGCCTGTATATCTTCATTAAAATAAATGACCTCTAGGATGGGGTAGAATTGTTGCCTCATTCGACCTGGGACCACCACTCGGCAGGTGGTGGCCATTATTTACCTGGAGTAGAGCAATCATGGACACCTATAAACGCCTGGCTCAGGTGGCAACTGTCTGCCTTCTCCCTCAGGACTCATAATCACCTCCCGCTATGGCTGGTGCGTGCCCTTGTTGGAGGTCCAGCGGTGTTGAGGGTCGACTGAGGAAGATGGAGGTTCTGCGATGTTACTCCTACTTAGATGTACCGCAGAGAAATATGAATTATCAAGGCTATGGTGTATTGGGTTTCCTGATATTTGTATGCGGCGGCGTGGAAATCTATTCGGGTTAGACAGGCCAAGAGGAAATATATCGACGTTGTCTCATGTTCGATGGCCTGTGACTGTTTTGGTCTGTTATCTGCTCGGTCCTGATCTGGCTGTCGTAAGGCATGGATGCCTTTGCTTGATTGTCGTGGCCTGGATGACAGCTGGCCTGGCTAACACGTGGTCTGGTCGTCGTGGCCTGGCTGACAGGTGGCCTGGCCTCGATGTCATAGCTTCTAGCTATTCGACTGTTTGAATTATAGGAATATGCCACGGAAATAAATTGCTCTTTCGATGTGGTATAAAAGTCGAGATGCATTAGACTTTGAGGAAAGGTTGAAGGCGCTGAAGCATTAAGATGCTGTGTCAGGTGTTGTCTTTCTGATCTGTCTGGCTTTCTCTGGCTCTCCTGGCATTGGATCGCATCCTCATCCGCCGTACTATGCTTGCATGTGGCAGTTATGCGAGATGACACAATGGCTGACGCAAAACTGCGCATATCACACCAGCCACCTCCTCTAGATGGCGCTCTTTTTGACTCGCCCCAATCACCATATGCATAGCCCATAATTCGGGGGAATTTATTGTTGCGTGATCATAACGTGAACACAATCGACGGAGCTCTTCTCTGATTGGTCCATCAGTCTACCCTAGCTCCGCCTCTGTCCGCGAGTCTGTTAGTATTCCTAACTATAATGATCGTGAATGTATATATTTGATGTTCATGTGCAGCTGTGTGTGTGTGTTACAGGTTCATGATGGTCTTAATCTGTCTTATATTCAGCGTCCTCTCCACGATCGACCAATATGAAAGCTTTGCCAATGAGACCCTCTTCTGGATGGTGAGCATCCCGTCTCTAGACCCCTCTCTGCATGCAATCATTTTCACTCTAGCAAAATATCCCGCCACATAAGGTGTTTTTAACGCGAAGTATCGTGTTTCTACTTAACAACGATCGTGTTGATGTACGAGGTTATTGCAACCGATCTTAATGGATAAATCTGAGTGGAGGGAATGCGGACCAAGCACCAGCTCTCTATGTTGGCGCGATGAACCTGGTTTGTAGGCAGGTATATGTGTTTTGTGTGACAGGAAATAGTATTAGTGGTTTTCTTCGGCCTGGAATATATGGTGCGGTTATGGTCAGCGGGCTGTCGAAGTAAATACATGGGCTGTCGTGGCAGGTTCCGTTTTGCACGGAAACCCATATCTATCATAGGTAAGTGATAATTCATCTTCCTTCAACTGCTCTTATCTGCTGGGAACTACTTGAGATTTAATTTCTAGGAAATGAATAAAAACAAAATGGCCTTAAGTAACGGTTCCAATGAGAAAGCAGTGGGCGGTTAGGCGCCTGATCGTCTGGTGTCTAATGTCATTTATGACGAGCAGAATGATTCTCGTGGAGCTGGCTGCAGCCTGTGACGTCAGCTGCGCTGTCATCAACGCTATGCACCGCGTGTCATTAGCCACGAGCAGGCAGCTGCCGGTCTCTTTGACTCCCCGGTGAATGTTCAAACCAATCATTATGACGAGTAATAAAGTCGACTGGTGACTGGTGTTTGTTTGCAGATCTCATTGTTGTCGTTGCCTCTATAGTTGTGTTGGCCGTAGGTTCTAATGGACAAGTATTCGCCACGTCAGCCATCAGGTGCGTACGGCCTTGGCGCTTGGTGCCTTCTGGCAGCCGCCGAGACCTCACGGCGTTTATTGACCATGCTTTCAACGATGAATGTTTGCTCAGTGGGGACGTCTGTACTGCCTCATTATACTCAGTGTCAAGTCGATCTATGCTATAGTAAATTAATCAATTTATCTGTTCCTGAGAAATACTTACGCATCATGGGATTCGATAACGCATGTGTTATTGTGTGTTTTCAGAGGTGTGCGTTTCCTGCAGATTTTGCGTATGTTGCATGTCGACCGACAGGGTGGTACCTGGAGGTTACTCGGATCAGTTGTATATATTCACAGACAGGTAAGTGTGACAAAAAGTAGGAATGTCGATGAGTCGTCTGCTAAATGCAATGGTCCAAACTATCTGGGGGTGTGTTATGCTGAATTGACGATTGTAATTAGAAACCAGTTGCTTCAGTCGTGGCCATATATGGTTTGAGTGAGGCAGGGGGTGGGGGGTGGTGTTGGTCGGGATGGATTTAGTGTAATATGAGATATCCATAAATGACGAAGTCTGTGCTGGTGACGGCCCGCGTCCGTCCGCCGCGCTCTCCAGGACGATAACAGCGCATCACCTCGAGAAGGCGCGCGTGCCGCACCAACTCCGGAGACCTCCTCATTTGTGCCTGTCTCCGAGTGAACCGCCAACAGATGAAGGACTGTAGTGCTGATGACATCCTGCATGGTGCGTCCGTCATTGAGACAATGAGGCCATGTGATGGTGATGAGTGAGCCCTGCCAGAGCGGCGAGGCTTAGTCTCGTTAAGCTTACTGCCAACTGGGATTGGTGTCATCCCTGGGCTTGTGTCTAGACGCTGCCTAACTAGGCAGGCGGGACAATGACTGTCCACAAGGCTTTCCAAGCGTCATCTCATTGAAACTTATCACAAACCCAACCACCCAAGCAATATTCCTCTCTATCTGTCGCCTTGAGTTTGTGCTGACCGCTACCAGCAGTCGTATTGAGCCAATTTCTCTCTAAATCCCAGCAATCGTGACATGGATTAGGGTGGGTGAGATTGGACTTATACCGTGCTTGTTCAATGTCCACTACTAGGTTTGCGACACAGTCCCATCGGACTCCCCCCCTCCCAGATGTATTGTTGACCCCTATTTAATTTTTCCCTTTCAATGTCCCTCGAATCTTGGAGAAACACGCCGGTTGAAGGATCTCCCCCCACCCCGAGGACTTCCGTGATGATGTTGCATGGCTTACCTTGCAGACGATCAGTGACCACTCCTGTGTAGTGCATGTGTGTTTTGAAATCATGTTGAATAGTTCAGCGGTCGTAATCAATTAAATGCAGTAATTATTGATATTTGCTCATTACGGTTGCAATTGGTTTAACTTAATTAATTATTGTATTACAACCTATTGCGATGGAGTTTTTTTTTGGTCGAAATTGCGTTTATTGACATAAGTGCAAAAAAATGGTTGTAATGTTACAGAATAATCAGAGTTACGTGTGTCATTATCATAAATTAGCATGCATTATTGATTCAATCGTCTCATGTGAACCCATCGAATTGACCCCAAGATTAGATTGTATATACAGTTCTTAATCCATACCATGTGTTTAATATGAGACGATGCCATTTTGTGGTGACGTCATCCTACTCTCATCAGCATATCTTCACATGTCGCTCTCGGGGCGTCCATAGCTTTTGCACCCGTTGGTTCTTGATGGAATCTATATTCGGTTGGCATCTCTCGAGATATGAAAAGGACTCTAAACGCAGCGTAATGTTCCACAGCGCATGCTATACCAGAGCAGATGGAGTCACGTACCCGTATAGGAAGCTTTTTTATCCAAACCATGCATCAGTATTTATATATATTACCAACAACAGCCGTGGCCTAGTACATACGCAAACTAATTCCATGTAATTGCATGTGACGCAAGGACCATATATGTGCCAGGTGCAAAAAGCAAGAGAAATGCGACAACTTAATTAAGCACGACATTTAAACATGCTCTGAATAAGCACTGCTACATATAGAATCCCAATATAGTTCTTCTAAAAACAGCAACTGCTTGTGATTAGCCATCACTTCTGCAATCGCCCAAGGCATCAGTAGGCGCCATGGCGTGTAGACGTTACTAAATTACAGCTAAACCTAAATACTTGTGCTTTGTCGGCCTTCTTATTATTACCAATAAAGGGTAAACCCAAAGATAACCTGATCTTGATGCAATCTACTCGTGTGAACGTCACTCAAATCAGCATTATAAATAATCCAAATGACAGATTAGGGATTGGGTTGACGAAAGCGATCCTTTGGGGTGGTGTCAGGTAATGTTTTAGAAGTCTCACCTAACTAAATACACACCTGTGTCGTGGACCTCTGGCGGTCAGCTCGCGTGGCGATGTTCGGACCAGATATTAAGTCTTGTCGCCGAGAGTGATATCACTTAGGTCTGGGAACACCTCCATTTACCTCTCCTCTGCCTGTATGTATTCGTTACCATGGTGACAGGCGGTTGTACCACGCGATTCCATTTGTGGGGGCGTGAAATATCACAGCAAATTAAATATAGCTTTTTAATTGAGTTGATTGCTCGTCCACGTTGATTGACAGCGTGAGAACAGCTGCTGGTCAGATCAGAGGGAGATGATGGAAGGGGCGGTGGACAGCTCGCACTCACATTTCACCATTCATTGACTTCAACAAAGCAAGTGTTGAAGGTAGATTGCCAGCGTACGTGACTGCCGGCGTACCTGATTGCTAATTGCTCCATATATACCGAGGTGTTACATAACCCTCGTGGCAGACATTGACTTCTATCGCCCTCCACCCCCCACCTCATTACAGCTGATGACGTACAGCAGCAGCTTCGTGTGATTATCCATCCCTATTTGTGGACACCGTACTGTGACACTTTAATCAAGGAACATCGGGGCATCGACTGTACAAGATCCTCTGGCCTATCAGGGCATCGACTGTACAAGATCCTCTGGCCTATCAGGGCATCGACTGTTCAAGATCCTCTGGCCTATCAGGGCATCGACCGTACAAGATCCTCTGACCTATCAGGGCATCGACTGTACAAGATCCTCTGGCCTATCAGGGCATCGATTGTACAAGATCCTCTGGCCTATCAGGGCATTGGCCCATCTGTGTTGGCATACAGAGCCAATATTATATATGTTATAAGCCCCACCATGATTATGCCTTCCGAGATTGAACTCCTCCTTCTTACAGATGTGATGCCTGGTGGTTGTGCTCAGCTGCGACAAGGCGCGGAGCCATGTGATGCCTTTGTATAACTCCCCCTTGAAATTGACCAGCTAATGCACGAAACTCCTCTTTTGGGTGAAGATGAAGTCAATTCGGCTCTCTGTGGGTGGGACCAGATAAGTGTGTGGATGCTGACATCCGGTTGTATGAGAATAAGATTGATTTGAGTGCAATATTAGCCGCTTTCGATGTAAAAGCAGGCAAGTTTGTCTGGGGTTGACTGACGTAGATGGGTCTGTCTGTGGGTGATGGGGATGGGAGGGTGTCTGTGGGTGATGGACGTGGGTGATGGACGTGGGAGAGTCTGTCTATGGGTGATGGACGTGGGAGAGTCTGTCTGTGGGTGATGGACGTGGGAGAGTCTGTCTATGGGTGATGGACGTGGGAGAGTGTCTGTGGGTAATGGACGTGGGAGAGTCTGTCTGTGGGTGATGGACGTTGGAGAGTCTGTATATGGGTGATGGACGTGGGAGAGTCTGTCTGTGGGTGATGGACGTGGGAGAGTCTGTCTATGGGTGATGGACGTGGGAGAGTGTCTGTAGGTGATGGACGTAGGAGAGTCTGTCTGTGGGTAATGGGGATAGGAGAGTCTGTCTGTGGGTGATGGACGTTGGAGAGTCTGTCTGTGGGTGATGGACGTGGGAGAGTCTGTCTATGGGTGATGGACGTGGGAGAGTCTGTCTTTGGGTGATGGACGTGGGAGTGTGTCTGTGGGTGATGGACGTGGGAGAGTCTGTCTGTGGGTGATGGGGATGGGAGAGTCTGTCTATGGATAATGGGGATAGGAGAGTCTGTCTTTGGGTGATGGACGTGGGAGAGTCTGTCTGTATGTGATGGACGTGAGAGTGTCTGTCTATGATTGATGCACGTACCATTGCTTTATGATGGTTCACTAGTACGTCCAGGATCGTTACTGGTCACACAGACACCCCCGACCCCCCCCCCCCCATAGTCAACAGGGTTCCTCATAAGCAGTTTGTCCACATCCACACTCACAATCAACACCCAGCACCCACACCCAGCATACAAACTTAGCATCCACACCCAGCATACAAACTCAGCATCCACACCCAGCATACAAACTCAGCATCCACACCCAGCATACAAACTCAGCATCCACACCCAGCATACAAACTCAGCATCCACACCCAGCATGCAAACTCAGCATACAAGCTCAGCATCCACACCCAGCATACAAACTCAGCATCCACACCCAGCATACAAACTCAGCATCCACACCCAGCATCCCCAGCCCCCGGAGACGTTATGAAACCGGGCATTCATTGGGTGACCACTGAACGATTCACAACCGTGCAATTCCACGACAGCTTCACTCAAGTTCATGGTCTGGCGTCTATGTAATCACGATGAATATGTATCCGGTGATGTAGCTTCTGTTACAACATTACGTCAATGACACCAAGCGTCATAATCATATGTAATCACATTTCATTATTGTTCGGTTTTTTACACCATGCATCCAGTAGTATAAACTTCAGTGGACATATTGTGGTCGTCTTTATGGGAGAAATGAGATGGAATCGGCTGCTCTTACACATCTGCTGTCACAAATATATAGCATGTCTGATCAGGTTTACTGTTCAGCTGGGTCAATGAAATCGACATTTAGTGAATCGACCCGACTACCGGTGACGTTACAATACTATGGCGCTATGTCGATAAACTCGGGGACGTTGCCGCGTCACTCGTAAAGTACCCGGCAATTGATATCAAGTGCCCTACATAGTACAGCGACCGAACATCGCTTGGTTATGGATATTGAGTTGCATGCAGTGCGACCAGCTGATGTTTTGTACATTGTCATCTGACAAATAAATAACAGCTCACATCTCCAGCAGAGAGTCTAGCAAAGCTCGGCGTCTCCGGTAGGGCCCACGTGGTGCGCTAGAAAGTCTCGACCGCGTGCTTTTGTGACAGCTTCTGTGAATGAATCTATTGCTGTGAAATGGGCTGAAGACGATAATGAAATTGGTTTGGTATTGACATGATCTGTGTATGGGAGTTGATAGCGAGCATTACATAGCAAACAGTAGTTATCGTGCATATAATAATATGCTTTAGATAATGAGCACAAGATTACAAGCACTAGATAATAAGTATAAGATTACAAGCACTAGATAATAAGTACATGATTACAAGCACTAGATAATAAGTACATGATTACAAGCACTAGATAATAAGTACATGATTACAAGCACTAGATAATGAGCATTTATTATCGAGCCTTTGTTCTTCCATGTTTATGTTTCGGCATTTTAAAGCGAGCAGATGTCCTGTTGGTTACGTTCATCTTGACTTGCAATCAACATATTGACGCATGAAGAAGATATGTCTGCCATTTTGTCTTCATTTTCCTACGTGGGTGGCTAGTGCAGACATGTTTTAAACGATGCTCACTTCCGAGTGCGGATCGCATATCGGGCTTTTCTTATGAGGCCACGTACCGCCCCAGCCGTGTCTACCGGGGCTGTTCTTTCCTTATTATACATATTAAGTGGTTCAGACTCGCTTAATCACATATTTCAAGAAAATTTATTAGAATTTTCGAAACCTTCAGTTCTGACTGAAAACATACATACTTTATTGCAGCCGTCAGAAAATGTAGTGACGTAACGGGAGCCATTGCCAGGGCTGGCCCGTCTGGTGCTGGCTGGTGAGTGACGGGTGTGCCATTGCCAGGGCTGGCCCGGTCTGGTGCTGGCTGGTGAGTGACGGCTGTGCCACTTTTTTGAGGCACTGATTTAATGCACTTTCTTTATGCTCCTGACCGGTTTCAATCATGTTCGTAACTGGTACGCGGTAGGCGCCTGACCAACTTATGACGTCTTTAACTGCCGTCTGATATTGATTAATCTCCATCAAACGCCACGTTAGCCATTAATTGAAATGATGCCTGTAACTTCAGATCTCTGACGTCATCTAAATCTAGGGTATTCTCGTAGCTTTGCATTTGTTGGTTCCTGGTGATTGAGTGCAGGTTGGCGGCGCATCATCACTCATGTCACGTGAGCGCACGCTCGTGTAGGAGCGTTATCTTACACAGCGCATGCTCGCCGTTGTAAATCTATTATGATGACGTATGTTGGGTGGTCGTGTGGGCGAGCTGCCATCTATCACTGCGGTCATTTGTACCAACTCAACCTCGACATGATGAGTGGACACGAAGAGCGGCTCGCCTTACCACTCCGCTATGAGCTGTCTGCGTCAGGGATCTCCTTACTGCATAACTAACGATTGGAGCGTGTGCTTATGAAGCAACAGCCAGAGTTGCCGGAATATTTCGCCGCCATGAATAATGCAACGGCATCGAAGAAGGAATATGCTTTGAGCCATGGTTTGGTCAAATGACTTCAGTACCGACGATTCATTGTCACCAGGGTTCCTTATAAGCAGTTTGTCCACATCCACACTCACAATCAACACCCAGCACCCACACCCAGCATACAAACTCAGCATCCACACCAAGCATACAAACTCACACCCAGCATTCACACTCAGCATCCACATATAGTATCACGCCCATCATTTTCTCCCATCACGCAGCATCCACCGCCAACAATCTCACACAGTATCCACCACCAACAACCTCACACAGCATCCACCACCAACAATCTCACACGGCATTCACCACCAACAATCTCACATGGCATCCACCGCCAACAATTTCACACAGCATCCACCACCAACAACCTCACACAGCATCCACCACCAACAATCTCACACAGCATCCACACGGCATCCACCACCAACAACAATCTCACTCACACCAACAATCTCACACAGCATTCACCACCAACAATCTCACACAGCATTCACCACCAACAATCTCACACAGCATTCACACAGTCACCAACAATCTTACACAGCATTCACCACCAACAATCTCACACAGCATTCACCACCAACAATCACCAACAATCTTACACAACAATCTTACACAGCATTCACCACCAACAATCTCACACAGCATTCACCGCCAACAATCTCACACAGCATTCACCGCCAACAATCTCACACAGCATTCACCGCCAACAATCTCACACGGCATCCACCACCAACAATCTCACGCAGTCAACATCAACACCCAACAACTACACACATCGCCCACAACTAGCTTCGTCCCACAGAATCCACCCCTAGTAGTCTAGTACTCACGAATCGTCCTTACCCACAACCCACCCCTAGTACTCACGAATCGTCCTTACCCACAATCCACCTCCCAATATCCACTCGGAATGTCTTCAACTGGCCTCAGCACACAGCACTATGGCTGTTCTATCGCGATAAGGAGTTTCTACAATGCTGTAACCTCAGCAGCTCGTCTAGGTTATAAAACGCACCTTGTTCATTTTTGTCTTGTTCTCATCTATATATAGCCCTCTGTATCAAGGAAAACTATTTATAACGAAGGAAAAATAAGTCGCGGAAACTGAAAAGGGAGCCTTTTCTGTGAAATATTGCTCTAATTACTGAGAGTCTTATTACAGTTTCTTGCCTGTCATTTTCTACATTATAACTACACACCTTTGATAATACAAGAACATGGCGTATTGGTGTGTGACTAAATTTACTATGGACTATTATCGCCCGCGACTCGCCTATAAATATACCCGCCGTTTACATGTAAGATATCTTGTCTATATCATTCTGTTTTTATCTAAGCTTTAAAGATAAAAGGATGCCTTAAATTGTTTATCTGGGGAATTTAGATGGTGCTTTTTGAGTATTTGTCAAAAGTACATTGATAAAGTTTTTTTTTCGAATGTGTCTCAATAAATTGCTTCCCATTGAAAACTAAACGACCCCTTATTATTTTTGGGTGTAAAATAACTGAGTGAATTGTACGCCTTGCTCGGTCCCTACATGTTCGCAAACACATATGATATACAACAAAAGCATATACTCAAAACATATGTATCGTTGAAACTATGTTCTTTTTTTTTTATTTATACGAGAAAGATTATCACATACGGTTCTATCCCATTGCACCTTGATCAAGTATTTTTATGGTGTATCTTATTTCAGTACCTCCCGTTTCCATCTTGGTAAAGTTCTCTCTGTCTTTACCTAAACAAATGTACCTTCAGATTGTACCTGTCTCGTTAGGCCTTCATGATGAGCTATCACGCTGTCGCTTCCCAGCAAATAAGCGGCGTCAATAAATGTACAGCGAGCTATGAACGGGTGGTTTGCGACGTCACAAACTAACCATTATTAACGACGCCAAGTTACCCAGCTACCCGCTTGAATTACCTTGTTCAATGATGAAAGTGTCCCATCCGTAGTTACTGACACCAAATATATCTCGGTGGGCTCATTTTGAATAACATCAGGAACATTCCAAAGCTGCCATTACACCAGCTAGGGTCATGAAGCGGCGTCTTTAAGACGACTTGGGGAGCACTGCTTCCGGTCGTTGTCACAGCATGTAGTGGCACCAGGAACCAGCGAGCTCATATGTACTTGTCTTTTTATGGCATACGGGTTACCGTCTGAGCTCTCCTTAGATATCCATCCAACAGATCACGCTTAATGTTTCCGGCTGCTACGTTGTAGCTTGCCTGAGCATATTTCACCGGGTGGGGTGCTGGTCTGGCGAGGTGTCTCGCCCAGCGGGACGCCTGATTCCGTGTTGGTTGGATCGAGTCCATTACCATCACCTACGAGTTCCCTGAGCCTCGTGCTGTTATTTCCGGTGTATACTTGATCATAATGTTCAATCTGTCTCCTTAATACTGGGTTCTCAATGTAGCAGGTGCGTGATAAATGGATCCCACACGGCTTGAGTAGTGGTGTATCGAAGAGTTTTTCATATGCAGCCCTCTTCAATTGTCGCACATGTTGACAGGTACACCAATCACAGGTACATGACTGATGATGGGTTCGTTGAGGTCCATCTTTGCTTGCGCCCCGCTTGCGCCTTGTCGGTGTTCGACATGCCGCCATGGAGCGCCTATGTTACCTGTTCATGCCCTGTAGTTAATCGTCCCTCACGCTATCTATATACATCGTTTTCCATGAAATGACTCCACTGAATGCCACTTAAGTTACGAACCGAGAATATTACCAATCTTTCAGGGGTATTTGATATTGAACAGTATGACACACGGGGTTAGGTTCAGACGACCCTGTTCTAGCATCAATCCTGCTACTGTTGCCAACGCTGCACTTAAAGTTCCTTTGAATTCTGTATGTCGACGCTCCTTATTATCTTATATTGGACGCTTTGCCATTGTGTTTTTGTCCACATTGACTTTATAGTGATGTCATCGGGACATGGATACCTTTGTAATATGGGTTATTTTAAATATTTCAATTGTATGGGTGATTTCCGGGTCTCTCTGGGTCGAGGGCTTCGCGTGTTTAGAGGGAAAAAGACAAGGCCTGACATAGTGAATAGTGATGGAAATATAAAAAAGGTAAATGCTGGGATGCAGTAGTCAAAATCATAGTCGGTGTGTGGGTGAGGCAGTGGGTAGTGGGTGACATAGTGCATAGTGTGTGGGTGACATAGTGCATAGTGTGTGGGTGAGACAGGAACCTGAATTGTATTTTAAAGGCATTTGATACTATTGCTGTGTTGTTGTTTTGCCTGACTCCCCACCAGTACCCGTCTGACTCCCCACCAGTACCCGTCTTACTCCCAACCAGTACCCGTCTGACTCCCCACCAGTACCCGTCTGATTCCCACCAGTACCCGTCTGACTCCCCACCTGTACTCGCCTGACTCCCCACCAGTACCCATCTAACTCCCCACCAGTACCCGCCTGACTCCCCACCAGTACCCACCTGACCTGCTCTGATCTTCTCTTGCTGTGTGTACCAGGAGCTCATTACCACCTTGTATATCGGCTTCCTCGGACTCATCTTCTCCTCCTACTTTGTTTACTTGGCGGAGAAGGACGCCACTAGCGACTCAGGCAAGACCGACTTCACCAGCTACGCCGACGCTCTCTGGTGGGGCGTGGTAAGTCGACAAATTCTTGACTCAAAACTGCATTGATGCAGTCATTTTTTTAAGAAAATTCAAACGGCTTTGAACTATTACATTATCACTATTTGCTATGAGAAAAATAATATTATTATTTATCAGCATTAATATTTCGTTTATAAGAATAATTTCATGTTATTTGATGGCCGTGTAATCAATAAAATTTGCCGTGTGATATTTTCCTCCAATATACAGGAGATGATTTGTGTGACCAATGCTCATTAGCATGATTTGTCAACAGGTTAACGGCATCAAACGTCATTAGCTGGCCATACAAGCATCCCTTTATAACACGCCTCTTTCACCTTCCTCTACACAACCCTCGCCACATCACCCCTCAGATCACGTCCCATCCCGCTAGAGTCACGTCCCATCCCCCTTCAGTCATTTCCCATCCCCCTTCAGTCACGTCCCATACCCTTAGTCACGCCCCATCCCCTCTAGTCACGTCCCATCCCCCTCTAGTCACGACCCCTCTAGTCACGCCCATCCACACTCGTCACGTCCCTTCTCCTATAGTCACGTCCCACCCCCCCTAGTCACGTCCCTTCCACTCTAGTCACGTCATATCCCCTTAGTCACGCCCCATTCCCTCTAGTCACGTCCCATCCCCTCTCGTCATGTTCCATCCCCCTCTAGTCACGCCCCATTCACTCTAGTCACGTCCCATTCCCTCTCGTCATGTTCCATCCCCCTCTAGTCACGCCCCATCCCCTCTAGTCACGTCCCATCCCCTCTAGTCACGCCCCATCCCCTCTAGTCACATCCCCATCCCCTCTAGTCACGTCCCATCCCCTATAGTCACGTCCCATCCCCTGTAGTCTCGCCGCATCCGTCTTTGGGCTCACTGACTACGTATTAATGGTTTTATCCCCTCCCCCCCCTCTCCCCCTGTTGATGTACCCGTTCCACTGTTATACCATGAATCATGGCTACCGCCGACCTCAATTGTCATAGGGTTAAAATACGTCTTCTTACATGCTAACATATTACAAAATCGTCATGTCACCTCCACTGACCTAATACTCTGCTGTCATATATTTCATCAGTTTGGGATTCCCTTGCAACAGACTCTCCCTTATGGTCGTGCGTTTGACATATGGTCGAATGATCCTTGCTCCCAATTCATCTTTGTGCATTCTGATGTCTTTCGACCAGAAAACCGCCACGGCTGATTTATGCTATTTGCTGTGTTAACGGCCATATATCATTGTATTAGCATATCTTGTTCATTATTACTGTCCACTAACGATTCAACCCCATAGTAGCGTGCCGATATGGTCAGTATAAAGCCGACCCCTATCTCCTACTGGTGTCGTCTGATATAACCCCTCAACTGTCGTCTCTCATGCATCTTGCTCCCTTTTCAGATCACTGTGACAACCATTGGTTACGGGGACACTGTTCCTCAAACCTGGATGGGCAAAATCGTCGCCTCGTGCTTTTCTGTATTCGCCATATCATTTTTTGCATTACCAGCAGTAAGTATTCGCCGGTGGGGCAACTCGTTATGTGGTCTGGAGTTGGTGCTGGTGTTCCATGCGGCGGCAGACTGCGGCCGACTAACCTTTCTGGGGGCATTCTCACACTGCTTGGCGCCAGTGATGGCTGAATGTTCATTCGAATCATTAAGTAATTCATTTCCCTCTTCCTGCAAAGATTTTGAGAAACATTTATCAAATGAAGCAATGAAATTATATAATGAAATCCACTCGGTCAATTTGCCGCAATCTGACCCGCGAGTCTTTGGTCCAGTGGCCCTTTTCTCGCTTGAGTTCATTGTTCCCTCCCGCACTGGCATGATCACTTTGCACCCTGCATGCCTACCTTGAATGCGCACCTTCACACATGAATTATCTTTAGTGCCCTCACAAAAACACTACCTAACTCATTTTTTTTTCAGCCACAGGAACTTTTGTGACGTCATATCAGCTGGAGTTGACCTCTGACCTGACCCAGAATCGTCCGTGACTTGAATGGCCTTATGTTTTTTGCAGGTGACCGTGACCACGATAGGTTACGGTGACACTGTGCCGCAGACGTGGACGGGTCGTATTGTGGCTTCCTGTTTCTCCGTCTTTGCCATATCATTTTTTGCCCTCCCTGCTGTGAGTATCACCTTGACAACGTGCTAGAGTATAGTTAAGGAAACCTTTGTTAGCCTCGTTGTAGTGACAACATGATCGTGACGACACTGTTTAATTAAGTGTGGTGGATGTTGGTTGTTCGTGCTGATGTCACTTTCCTAGGATAAGATACACCTCGTATTGGATGCGGGCTCAATGTTTTCGTGTTGTTTTTGCCAAGCGAAAATGAGTAAAAATTTCCAACATGAACGTCGTGATTACATAACTTCAATGTCTACACTTACGAGCTGCTGTTTCATAAGCGACATGATCAATCTCTTACTCGTCATCTCCATACTGTGTCCACTTTCTCCATCCGGTCGTGCTCTAGAGATAATAGTTCTTAGCCGTGCAAATTACATCTCGGAAGGAAACTGAAGCGCCATTAGATGTAGTATATGTATCGTGGGGGGTTCACGCCGCCTGGGCGATAAACCACATGTGTATCAACCACATCTCGTCATCGTCCACGCATTGTCCACTCTCCTCGTCGTTCTGGGTGACAGAGACGTAGGTTTCCACTCGCGACGCCCTCTTAACGTCACGAAACGGATTCTGTAAATGTTGTGCAGACTTCATAACGTCACAAGTATGACTTAACATCCCACGACTGACTACTGAAGACATATGATTGCATCATAGCGTAACATGAGGCCAGGCGTCTAAGGACGGCTTATAACGTCATACGAATGCTTGACATTTGACAACGACTGAATGACCTCTTATGACTGTTACGGAGAGTCTGGTTCGTGATGAAATGTAAGCAACACAAATACCAATTGGCGGGAAATGGGATCTTTGTGTCAAGTCCGTAGAGGTGGTGGCGCCAGAGCGTCCAGGGGTTTCTCATGGCGCGCAGTTATTTGCTTGTGTCAGCACAAAGCGATGTATTGACGGAAGTTCGTGCTGTCTGGAGAGGGAACTCGTGTAGAGGTAGTTGAGTGTCGGCGGGGTGTTTACGGGTGGTATCCGCAATGGCACCCACATCAACAATCACGAAATGGGCGCATTGTTTGGAGTGCGAGTGTTGCCGAGTTCCTCAAGAGTCTTTATTATTCAAGAGATGTATTGTTTAGCAGAATGCCCTCTTTATGAAATCGAGTTAAAACAAACGGTTTACTAACGGACTGGGATGGATGGCAGAACAACGTAGTCATAACGTATTATATGGTGCGTTATGATTACATATGCGTTATGATGACTCTGAACACTGTGCCATGGTCTCATTTCCTTATGCATTATCACTTGAGTAAAATTTGAAGGGGATAACTATATTGATTATCTAGGCACATCATTTTTTTCGCTAGACGTATAAATACCTCCACAAAAGCAAGGTAAATTACCTCAAGTAATTTGTATCACAAAGCATTGTCTGCAGCAACTCGCATTTTCTGAACTCAACACAAATGTAATTATCTGTTAAGTAAATTACAATAAATATCATTTGTAACTTTATTTCACCACCTATTTTCAGGGCATTTTGGGATCAGGGTTCGCTTTGAAAGTTCAGCAAAAACAACGACAGAAGCATTTTAACCGGCAGATTCCAGCTGCTGCCACGCTCATTCAGGTACGTCATAACGGGGGGTCTGGTGGACTAATCGGGCCAGTTGAACTCGCTCGCTCGCTTTTATTATGATTCACTTGAATTATATTGAGTGTCGTTGTTATCAATATCATGGGAGAACATCGTCTGGATATTCTCGAGTCGCTTGGATACATAGTTGACATTATGATGATTATGTTTGATGATTATCATAACGGTACACACCTCCGTCTGCCATGTCCAGTGCCTGTGGAGGTGCTACGCTGCAGAGCCGCGCTCCATCTTCATGGCAACGTGGAAGATTCACATGCAGGATCACCCTAGACACCACGGCTCGTCGGCCTTCACGAAAGCCGCCCGCAGAGCCAGTCTCAATATCAAAAAGCGCCGCTTCTCTAAGAATCGCGGTGATTTAACAGTCGGTAACCATATTGCTGGCGGAGGCGACCGGAAAGAAAGTGACGGCTCAATTGTCTTCCTGCCGGAAGTTGGATCAGGTGAGAATCAAGTCTTCAATTGCTGAACGGTAAAAGAACTTAAAGGCGTAGTCTTCCGTTATGATTGATGTAATCGATGATTTCATAACGCTATCAATGTGAGATGTCGATGCAGAACTATGTTACCAGAGGTCGATCTGCGAACGCATGTTAAGCAACTAAGTCTTCGACTGCACGTTATTTCACTGTCGAAATGGCGATACACATAAATAAGGTTCGAGTGCACGGCATCGAATTTCGAGCGTCTGTGGTGTAGACCGTTGCGTCCAGCATCTGCACGTTAATGTGACATGTTCCTTATGATGAGGTTGTTTAGAGATAAGACGTAGATAGAACTGCATTCTGGCTGCTCTTGATTTCTATATGTTTATAGATAAACAAGATTGCGCTGAGGTTGTGAGGCAAATGGTCCATAGTGAGTTGACACTTGGTTTTGCACCCCACCCCCACACCCCCTACTAATGATGCTTGACGTGTTCTTGTCGTGACCTGCCTAAAACGTCATTCAGTGCTCTCAAATGACACAAGCGTGCCATTACAATAGCGTTATGATGACTGCGGACAACGATAGAAGCTTTAATAGATCATAATGTGTTACCACGTGCATTTCACGGTTTGTTCCCCTACAACCCATGTCTCTCCAATGCCGTTGCAAATATGGTGTGGCTGTGAAAAATGGTTAATAACAAAAAATGATGATGATGATGATGATAACAGCACGCCACGTTATGATGTCAGTTCCTCGGCGAGTCATGAGTTGTTCTTTCATCCTGCTGCCCCCTGTAGGTTGGGTTCATGTGTAATGACTGCGTGTGCATTTTGCAATCGTCGTGATGATTGGTGAATCACTCTCGTTGGCGTGCCGAGCTAATGAGACATGAGAATGTGTTTGGTACTCCTGGCTTGACTCTTGCAGTGCTTGCCGTCGCTCTGTGTTTTGCCTTTTTTCGTTTATCTTGTGTGCTTATATCCTCATCTCAAGAGTGTAATAGAGTCATCATTTGATATATAAACTGTCATAGGAATTGTCATTGTTTGTCATGTGTTGTCAATTAGAGGTCTTTACGTTCATCATCGTTGGTTTGCAGCTGGAAGCGGGCTGCTGCGGGGGAGAATGGAGAGCAATCCCTTGTTGCGTAGGAACAGCAGCCACTTGTCTCCTGCTGCTGTGAGTCACCTGGCTCATGAGCAGGAGGAGTTGGAGATGGAGATGGAAGAGCCTAGCAAACCAATGCAGTATGTCCCCTGTTTTCTGACGGCTTCCATTCCTACAACTCGGTGTAGCTATATAGACCTGCATTGTACCCGATGAACCCCACCAAACTCATCTAACGCATGGTTGTACGTGTGAAACATGTCCGCACATATTGGTAGGCATTGTTATGCATTCTTTGTCAACCATGTTCATCAGCTCGGAGAGACGGAGATTTTCATCTCAGCAGGAAGGTCGCGGGTTCGAACCCGCTACTCGCTAATGCTCTGTGGGTGACGGTTTCGTCGACCATTGTTATGCCCTTTTCTCATCACCCGTCTCATCTTTATGACTTATTGCAGGAAGTAAGGTCTAGCTTGACGATTAGCGTTCAAGTGTCTACCGTTGTTTACGAGTTTCTGATGAGGCCGACTGCACCATATTCACTGAGACGCTGGCGTCAGCCAACCTCCATAGACCACAGACCAGCTTCTGTGTTGTTCGCAGGGGTTTGTTTCCCGTCTAGACTTTTAAGTAGAAAACGGCTAGACCAACAAAGGGAGAATTAAAGCATTGGTATGGCGGTGTCCGCTATGGAAAATGTCTGTTGTTGAATCTCATGTGAGTGACAATGGTAGCCATGGCGCGATCTTTGTCTCACCTGGCATTGATTGACTTCCCAGGTGACTTGACTTATTCTCAATGGGTCTCGTCTCTGTACTGATCCCGCCAGGAGAGCGTCTGAAGATCGTCTGGGGTACTTGTTGTGTTTCATGATCCAAAACCAAACTGTTTGTTAGCTGACAACTACACGCAATCCAGGACCATAAATACACAGGGCGAGGCCCCTGTCGAGACCATGAGTCTGTAATGTGCGCGTATGAAATCGACTTGATGAGGTACGGAATCAAAGTCTTTCATTCCATGTGTGTTAGCTTTAATAGGTAAGTCTGAGGTGTTAATTCCCGACCAGGTGAATTCATTTGCCTAAGTGACCAAGTAGGTAAAGAAGAAAGGCGTCGCGTTTGTCCGTATTAAGGAGATGCCTATGTATGAGGCTTGGAGAACCACCAGGAACCCGCCAAACAGCGCTGGGTGTTAAGTGACTTGGTCAACACTTTCTTGGCACAATCCAACTTATTAGTGATGTATCTTGAGTCAAATATCAGATCGCATCACAGCCCCAGGCCTCTCCGGCGCCTGGCGGACGTCACCCGCGTATTACTCGCCATCTCGTCGTTAAGTTGGACCCTCTGCCCGCATGGTTGTTAAGGTCGAACCTTTACCACTCTACCTAATGACTCATCACAAACATAGTGATATTATTGGGTGTGATATAAGTGGTGTAATGCGAACGTAAGACGCAGCATAAGTTGTCGTAATTGGTCTATCTTGAATTCGTACCATAAATGTGGGTGAATATCGTAATAAAAACACAATGCATTTAAGGTTAAATAAAGCCAACCATGACGCCCTCTATTTGCAAGGTCTCCCTCGTAATAGCGTTTCCTCGATAATGGCGCTCATCTTTGTATTAAATGGCTTGAGCATGTCAGTCCATTATCGCCCGCTGGTGAGACGCCGCCTGGTGGCGACCTGACACCAGCTATACTCGGACTGACACGACCAGAAAGAAGATAAACTCCATGAAGTTCATCTTCAACTCCATTACAGATTGCGCCCTCAGACAATAGTCACCATCATCACAATGATGACCCGTCCCCCTGTGTAGATTCTCACCACTTTAAACCCATCATTTGCAGGTTATCTCACCTGGCTGTTGTGATCTGTGAAAACACCTGGCTGTGTTGCCTTGGGTGCCTCTTCCTGATTAACATCTCGCCTGCTAATGATACATCAGGTAGGGAACAGGGCCAGGTATTGTTGGCATCAACCTGTAGTGATCACGATCTCGTGTCTAATGGTCACCTGCCGCGCCCTACTCATCATCGGCTTGGCTATAGGACTCTCCCAGCCCAGGGAGCCACAGCCTATGCTGTGTCTGTGATAGCATCTTCAAGATCCTATGTCCCAAAAGTTTTACTCCCAAAAACCGCCCCTACCCTGAAGCACTCCCTTTCGATTCTGCGCGGACCACCGTGTTGCTCCATCATGGGTTCTAGATCGGTATCATTGGTGTTCTATTGGGTTCCATTATTTACACACTCAGTTGATCACCTCGCTGCTGATTGGTTTAATCACACTCAGTTGATCACCTCGCTACTGATTGGTTTAATCACAATCCTCGCCGAGTGATCCGCTCAATCGCCTCAATCGCTATAAGCTGAAGTGAGTTGATTTATTCATTATGATCTATGGACGGATCGCGGATTAAAACCTATCGCCTCATAAAGTCGACTTTACAAATGATTAAGATCTGCAACCCAAGTGTTAAGCGACTTGACCATATAATCTACCACTTCTTGTGATCACGCTGACATGCTCAAGCAACAAGCTTGTACTTGACTTTATTATCAACTGTGTCTGCAATATATACGCTACCTCGAAAGCAATTCATGCCCTTTAGATCAAAACGTAATCTCATGGTGATGACAAACAGGTGATAAGTTGGTATCCTTTGATGTCCGACCCCTTATTAATTGCGAATGCCTCCGTAACTGGACGTCTCTCTGTTATATTTGCTGTCTATAGAGTGGCTGTGAATGAGAGCTACACCGCCCGCACATCTCCGTCTCACATGCTACTCGCTAGGGTCTGTAACTATTTCACATGATACACTACTAAAATCAATAACGACCAATGTTGATTTACGCGACTTAGATAGAAATGATAGCATTATGAACGGATTCAATTTGTGATCGGTGACCTCTGTATTTATGATATACACCGGTGCCGTGGTAAAGACGCCCCTTTTTCATCTCTCAGCCCCGAACTTCCCACGTCACCGATATACGGGGGGCGGGGCTATGCGGGTTGCTATTTCACATGAAACATCGCCGCAAATTAAAATCTGTTTTATTTACTTTACGTCGCATATATCAGCTCGTGTAAAGTCTGGCAGCCCGTGACCCGCTCAGAACCAGTAATCCCAGCCGTGCTTCCCAGAAGCATACTTCACCTTTGCTCTTGTCGATGACAGCTTGCCAAGCCAGTCATGTTATTGACGGGACGACTATAACAATAAGCAACGCTGCCAACTGATCGGCGGCCATCTTGTTTGCCCTGAAGCAAATTGGAAGGAAATCAAACGCCCCATATATTACTTGACTCAACAATGCGCATGTCACAGTCTCGGGTATACCGCCTAGTTTCCCATTTTCCTCGCTATATAACATCCTGTTGGCATTTGAACTTGCCGGGTGGGAAAGTTCTCATCATTTGCCCGGCTTTGAATATGAGACTTTTTCGTTCGTGTTGAATTAAGTGGAGCTGGTTTCTATGGTTTCCGGTTGGTTTGATCGATGGCTTCACAACTTCAATTGACGTTCTAACGATCTAGTTGGGTCTGTTTTTCCTGCTGTTCTGACCGGGAAGTAGTTGCCTTACTAGTCCCTCTCAGCTGGTGTGTACTCCACCTCACCTCACCGCTGATGATGTCCATGCTGGTCTGAGTTTAATAGTTCTAACGTCTGAACCTCATTCTCTCCGCGATTGATTAAGCTCTGTAGGAGGTGGTTGGTGTGGGGGGGGGGGGGGGGGGGGGGTTGGCGTTTGAGCGAACATCACTACTCGTCCAGTGGGCAAGTAGCAAGGGCCATCGTCCATGACGTCACACGATTCAGGCTGCATTGACGCTGAAGCTTCATCGAGGTTCATCCCGATGTAATAAGCAGGCTTAAAAAAGAAACGTTAGCTCTCTTGCTGTAGTTTGTCAATACATCAACAGGTGGCGGAAAACGACAGGTCGTTAAACACACCGGGACGTGAAGGAAACGTCGGGTTGTGTGTTTTCTGTATGCTTCCGAGACCTTAGCTTTCCGTGTGATGCGAAGATGGACGTTTTATGTAGAGCGGGATGTCCGAATAAGGAACCACTCACTAGATAAGGAGCGCTGCTATCGACATGAGACGTCGATAAGGAAAGCTAATACGGGTTGCAGGGGCCGGGCGAATGCCATATTTCCGCCTACTTCTCAATAAGTGCTTGTCAAGCCTCGCTCAGCCACAATTTGGGAGCCCCTGTGGTACTCCGCTTAACTCTAGATGTAGCTGTAATATATGCGTGATAAATGGAATAACAGGGCTGTTAGTTGGATGTAACGCCGTTTGTGGCTGCTATGTAGGGCGACTTCTTGAACTCCTAATGCTGCTTCTGTTCTATAAAACGCGTCTGGGAATGATCGCTGTATCAATGTGTAACAAACAAGGAGGAAGCACTCGCTGCGTTCACTGATGAAGCGGGTTAGTTTAGGATACGAAGGCAGTTTGTTGTATATATGCGGTGCTTGTGTGCAATGGTGTTGTGGTACATACGGAAACGCACGTGGAGAGTACGGTAACGCACGGAGAGTTCGGTATAGCACGTGGAGAGTACGGTAACGCACGTGGTTTAATTCTGATATATATATATAGAGAGAGAGAGAGAAAAGAGAGAGTCGGGACGTGCTGTCGGATCCAAGCTATGTCTGTCCAGACTGAGAGAAACCAGGCCGGATGGATGTGTCCATGACAAGACACACGCCGCGTCAAGGGCGTGTTGTGATCGCTTGTCAAATACGATAGCGCACTCTTGTATTACGCCAACAGACCGCCTGCAACTGACCTGGCACACGCGCTTTCGCTGCAGGAGGTACAAGCAGGTATTGTCTTCTCTGAGTGGCCGGACATGCCGAGCTCCCTGACAGCATCACGTTTCTACTCCCTACAATCACTCCCTACCGCTTCCTATCTGCATGGCTGTGGAATCGTATGACACGGCAGACATGTGGTCTGTGTGGCTCATCTGTCCACGAGCTATGATGCGGATGGTTCCTCCAGAAACGGCTTTCTGAGGATTATTCCTTTATTAAAATTGATCAAACTAAGCTGGAAGACTATATATGTATTTTAATATATATATATATATATATATATATATATATATATATATATATATATATATATATATATATATATATATATATATATATATATATATATATTTATATATGTGTGTGTGCGTGTATGTATGTATATGTGCATATATATGTATATATGTGTATATTTACTTGTTTGTGTGTATATGTACATATATATATATATATATATATATATATAGAGAGAGAGGAGAGAGAGAGAGAGAGAGAGAGAGAGAGAGAGAGAGAGAGATAGATTCATTCTATTTGCCTGATCTGTTACAGATTGACAGAAGCACACAAGACGGCCATACGGGTTATCAGACGCATTAGGTATTTTGTAGCCAGGAGGAAGTTTCAGGTCAGTGCTCGACCTCGTATCAGCTTTCTTCATCTTGATTGGACCGCTAGCAAATATTTATCATTCGTCATTGTATATATATAAACATTCCCAAATCAAGTTTACAAAGCTTTACAATTCTTTAATTGGACCTAGTGAACTTGGTGAAAGTTGGTGCCAACAACATACCGTGAAGGCCTTGAGGTATCTTTACCTGTACCTTAATGGCCTTTATGTACACCGATCTTGCGAGGTGTTGCGATGTGGCGGAACACACTCAAATCCGCTGATGTAGCCACGGCCCACTTCATTACCGTTCTAGAAAGACACCAATTGCCTTAGATTATCTCATACCGGGGATTGTTTTAAGCTTCGGTTTACCGTGCAGTTCGACCAAAACTCAAAATCCGACAAAGCATCACGTAAGCTAGGTATATATATCTTACCCAATATTCCTATAAGTTTGTATATCTGTTAGTCAGCTGTTTACCAAGTCTCCTTCAAACACACCTATCCGAGACATTACCCTCCGCCACTTGTCACCTCCCTTCCCCGTTATCTTGTGACTGACACCTCGGCTGGGGATTTTCATGACCTCTGACCCGTGCCAGTTAAAAAGCCATACGCTGACAATACGTGTGAATTAACTGGATCCGTTTGTCTTGGCTGGTCCTGGTGAGATCATTGTGCCGGCGTGCGTGGCAGGCCGGTATGGTTGTGTCATATTGTATAGAGTTGTTATAGTGGGGCCAGTTAGCGTGGTTCCCCGTTGGAGTGACGCCTTACAGCGGACACACATGCGACGTCGCTCCTTCTATTGCTCGCAATGCCCCCTGGGGTGGACGCGCTGTGACTCTTATTAGGTGACAAGATTTATTTCACGGAACCACCTGTAAATTCCCATTAGACCGTCTCTATGGACTTGGGGAGTGATACACGTGTGTTAACGCGTCGTTATCGCCATCGACCCGACCGATCAAGAGAGTGACTTAAATAGAGCTGGCGATTCTCCTTTAAAAGGCCCATTTTTACTTGATGCTCTATAGTGAATAAACGTACCGTATCCTGTAAATTAACGTACTAAATATGGTATAATCATAACATGTCCTATGAATTAACGTACCACAAGTCAGCAAGCAATAATACTATATTCTGAGATTGCACCCTCCCAAAATGTGAACATCCGACTTAGGATGACTGACATTCAGCATCAATAAGTGATTCACTGTTAGCTATATGTAATCTTCAATTGTCTCGGTGTATTTGCCCTTGCCGTGTGTTAAGTGACCTGGTTCAATTTCAATTGAAGACATCCAAGGCCACTTAGGTGGTGACACCCAAAGTGGTACTGCTTAATCAACAACAGAAGCGAAAGATTTCCGTAGCGTGACGTCATTCCCGCATCGTAGCTGGGTGCGATATATCCCTGTGGACGCTGCTACTTAATTTTCGTTGACTTCCGTTGACCTGGTGTCAGCTGGCTGGCGTTGAAGGGAAGTCATGATGATGGTAACTTGGAGGAAATGAGAGGGTATTAAAGGGTAGTTAGGAAGCAGGTGTTGACGCGCAGCGCGTGTCATATGGTGATGACCCCACCCTACTAGCACCGGTCAACATCCACACACTAACTCTACAAGCTATCATTGACAATATCTACTCGATCTATGGTACTGAGGGTCACCAGAGGGGATCTGCGTTCTCTATGGATCAACAAAACAAATAGTATTTGTTAGAAACAAACACACAACCCACACATACACACATCCAGAAAGTTAAATATGTTTAAGCGCTAAACACACACACACACACACACACACACACACACACACACACACACACACACACACACACACACACACACACACACACACATATATATATATATATATATATATATATATACATATATATATATATGTGTTTATACATATCTATATATATGTTTATGTATATATATATATGTATATATATATATATGTTATATATATAATATATATATATATATATGTATGTGTTTATATATATAAATTTATATATATATCCGTATCTGTATCTTAACGTATATATGTATACATTTCTAGAGTGTGTATGCTGTGTACAGCAAGCGAGGAAACCATACGACGTGCGTGACGTCATAGAACAATACTCTCAGGGACACCTCAATATGATGGTCAGGATCAAAGAGCTGCAGCGCAGGTGAGGTCGGCTGGTGAATACGAGTGGACGAGGAATCTCTAGATCTGTGCACGTGTTTGTATTAGTATTACGAGAGCTATAACGCCTGTATATATCGCACCGAGTCTGAGTGACAGTCGTATATTGACAAGTAAGTCAACAGGGTCGTATATGTGTATATACACATGTCAGTTTCTCGCGAGTTGCCTGATTTTGTCAAGATCGAGCTCCTTTCATTGCGCCTGCCTAAGCAGGCTAGATAGCGTATGTGGACGTTACAGGTGCGGTGTGTTTGTGGGGGGGGGGGGGGGGGGGGGGGGAGTTCATGGTTTACGTGTCGTGGGGTTGTCACGGAAATCATATGATGTGTACACGTTGTTGTGCTGCCGTATATAAACCTAATCGCTCGTAGCTGTCAATGGCAGATCCTCCTTTTAAGGACATTTTATTTCTAATGATTTCGAACATGTGTGGGTCAACACGCATTGAGCGACGCCTCAGCTACGCACGATCTACGATATTCCGATTATCAAATGTGGGTGCGTTATGTGCCCGCGTTGTTTAACTGACGCGGTCGGTTGAACCAGCTATGTCGCCTGCAGGGCAACTATAAATAAATAAGGTAGCGCCAACCTGCAGTGGAAGTAGCATTCCCTATTCTTCGCTTGAAACTGTCCCTCACATACACGATGAGGCCCATGCACGTACCCTCACGGCAATCGCATCTCTTTTTTTGTTCAATAACCATGCAAAGCCCCTTTCATACACTGCCTAAACTCCCATGCACCTTGTCAATTCAAAGCCAGCTTTCCTGGCCTTCAGGGGTGATGCGTATCGCCAAATTACCCATGTCTGAAGCTGCGTTAGAGAGCGTGTGACAAAAAACGCCGGTCCGCTGCCTGTGTCGCTGTGATGGATGAGCAATCGCAAGATAAGTACTCAAGCCTAAACGCCTGCGGCTGTAAGGAAAAAATAATGTAGGGATATGGCACATGCGCTATGTTTTTGGCGGGAACTTTGTCGCGAGTCATTTGGGTGCATGAGGCTTATATCTTTACTACATCAAGCAGGGGTGGGGGGAGGAATTAGTTGTAGCAGAACATTACCTCAAAAAAGTATATATATTTAGCGCTGTTGAGATAATGGTTGATTTATCTAGTCCGCAACTCAATGCGTTCATTCTAACACGCGCTTTAAAGTTGGTTGATCTTGGCTTAATATATAGGCTGTTCTGATTTCTTGGCCAGCATGCGCCAGTTACAGGGTTCACTGGGTTGATGGAGAACTGCAAGTCCTTGTTGTAAACATACAAATCTTAAACTGATTTATAAACACAGCTTGTATTTGTTATGTAATGGCCAGCGGTTGATGCATGAAGCGCGAGCAGAGCCTGTGTTTGTGCTGCACCGAGAACCGTGACGGATTTACAGCGCGCATGTGCGTGAGGATGTCGACTCGGGTTGTAGTTTTCCTGGTATGTACCCAACATAACCTGTCTGTCGCGCATTATTGACACCGATCTGCTTAACGAGTCCGATATGTCCGAATTACCGGGCGAATTCTTCAAAACCAGCTGGTCCGCTTCCATGAATAATGTGATCGGATTGCCGCTAAACGGAAATGTATATGCAATCCTATCTCCAAGTTATCAAGGCAGACCCGCCCTGGGCTATGTCACGGAGGCCATTTAATGATCTGGCGTCGTTCATCTTGCCGGCTCAAGACAGACAACGCGTGAAGTTTTGGTGAAGCACATCGCGTGCTTCTTAGCGAGGGGAAGGCAGAGAGCGTATGAATGCAACACGCATCATGAAGTGATAAGGCACCATGACACGCTCAAGTGAGTCAAGCCGTGCCAGCATATCTCATCGAGGGCGAGACTGACAAGCAAGCTAATCTCTGTAAATACCTCCACTTTATCTGGTCCATTATCACCTCACACCCACCGGGAAGAGCGTATTTTATGAACGTCATCAGGTGTCGAGGATGAGAATCGCGGACAAACAATTATAATCTCCCCCGACTACGATTTATCTTAACTCAAGAGAGACCAGCTTTTGGAACAGACGACCTTTTCAGGGTTGTAGATCAACATTCAGAAATTGTTTGGCTTTCTCTGGCACGTCATTTTAGATAGACATCGAATTATTTAAGATGCATTCATCGATGCTACATTATATTCAGTTGTTCATTTCATTGACTTTCCTCGTGAGAAAATCTAGCTGAAAAACAAAGAATTCTCTCAAATCACTGGTCGGCCTTGGTCTGCTTACAAAGGCGCCACTGTTCCAAAGGCTTTGGAATATATGCCACGTCATGTTAAATTAAGAATATCAGATGTCGCTCACTTCCACCAAGAGCGGGTTTTTTTATTCAATTCTCGGCCTCCCAATGTTCACGAAACGAACTACTTTCCTCTCGTAGACGCGAACGCCACATGTTGCGCGCGCATGCCGTGCCAAATGGTGGTGTCACTTTCAGACGAACTGCCTGCTGCGAATACCATGACTCGCTGACCAAATGCCAATATAACCATATGTCACCGAGAGGGAATCTGACCTCTGGCCCCTGTAACTCGCCAGTGTCCATTTGCATAGATTATCTGACGTTTGTGGCGATCACCCGTCTATTTGAGATAAATCCACTCTCTAAATGGAGCGCGTCGCTACTGAAATGGTGTGGGATGCAATCGGGTCTTAGCGATTTATCGCAGCGATTATCCGCGCGAGGCGTTCGTGGAAATTGTCCGTCAATCTGACACTCCGTGATGGGTTACAGTGGCGAGATCGACAGCTGCCTCTCTCCCAATCTCACAACCCCCCCCCCCCCCCCAAACCGCACTGACACGACTTCATATCCATCCAGTAATCCGTCTCATCTTACTCCCCAACTCCCCTAACCCCGCGTGTCGCAAGAAGACATTTTTTATCCGGTCCCTACATAACAACAGCATTGTTTACTCGAACTATCGCTTAGTGCCTGGAAGTGAAGTGTACAGTGTACTCATCCCAGTCTGTGTGTGTGTGTTTGTGTCTTATCAGGTTGGACCAGACGTTAGGCAAACCAGGCGCATGGATGGTCAGCTCAGAACGAGACAAACAAAAGGTTACCATAGTAGCGCGTCTCGCACGTGTTGAAAATCAGGTGGGCACTATTAAAAATTGGTGTACATGACCTGCACATGATGTATTTATCTGTATACACGTATGTGGATGTGTATAAATATATATATATATATATATATATATATATATATATATATATATATATATATATATATATATATATATATATATATATATATATATCTCGCTCTATGCCTTTGGAGTCCAGTTTGTCTGCCATTAGACGTGGGAGTGTTATAAAAACGTGACATTTAGAAGTGGATCAACAGTAATGTCATCATAATACTGTGATTGGTGGTGCTGAGTGATTCTGTGATTTACCTGTCTAATGTGTCCACCATAATGACTTTCACGATGACAGTAATATGCTTGCCAATTTCACTGAGGACCCTGAATGCTCCCGTAATTGGTTAATCGCAGCGATTGAAAAACTCTCTCACCGCCCTACGCTTCATTCCTTCCGGTCAATTTGACATTGATTGTTGGGGTTTTGGCGTAATAATTGGCTGGAACAAGTGTGGTTATTCTGAGGCCCGGCGCACGCCGCTAGATATTCCCGTCTGGTCGACCCATTAGTGCCATTACGATCACGTGATGTTTCCATATTGCTACGTCGTTGACATCCTGAGGGTCAGTTGAGAATGCAATTCCCACGATATTCTTATCCATAAGGCCATTGTAAATCTAATAATGCTCAAATGCTCCAAGCACAACAAAAACCGTCCAACAGACGGATTTAAAGTTTCCCACTACAGAAATTACTGTGCTTTGGAATTGGCTATTGTGAACCTTCGGAAGCGTGATTCAGGATTTGAGTTTGACATTTCATGTGTGGTTTTGATAACAATGTTGTTTCATCGCATAATATCGATCGTGTGTGAGGTGACATAAAAACTGGATTAAATATGTTTGATAGCAACAAGTGCCTTAATCGAAAGCAGCACATAAAAGTGATGTATACATCTAATCCCGAATATATTGTAGATTTGTTAAAGTGTATGTATGAGAAGTAGGCATGATTCCGATTTGTGGATGTATTGTGGTCGGCTACCCGCGTTTCCCACGAGTCTACGTCGCTTATTGGCTCCCAATGATGTCACGTGATCTGCACATCCGACCGTAATATGGAAGTGGGATTCATAACGTCAGAGACCTAGTCTATTATGAGTGGGTCACAACATACCCCACCCCTCCCTTCCAATGCACCCCCCCCCCCCCCCCCCCCCCCCAGGTCGTCAGTTGGTATGTGTGATCATTTCGTCTACAGTCACCATGTATATAGGTAAAGCCTATCAAAGCTATCCTGGATGTCAACTCTATTGTGTAGTACAATATTGGCAGGGTCAGCGACGGGTCATTCATGAGTGGCACTGGTCATCAAGCAGACCGAGCAAACGCTACTTTAACAGAACTAGCCATGTCTCTGCCAACCCCTATCAGCCAGCCCATCAAACGCCGGACTCGTCAGTCAATACCTGTCGTGATGCATGCATGCTGCCTCGGTAATAACGCTCAGTACTCGGAGACTGCTAGTCATGACATTTGACCCGAATGTAAACAAGGTCATCGAAACCCTTGAACGGCTATATTTCCTGTCGACGTCCGAAATCTCCATGGCGAGTGGATTTTCGATATTCAGAATTGTCTTGATTACAAAGCGATGTTTGAAAGGGTGTGAAGTGTGTAAACAAGGGTCCCTGTGACACCGGGCACCGGCTTGGGCGAGGCGACGCATGGGCGCTCTTTGTGAAATGTTTACTCGATCTCAGTAACCGTGGAGACATATTTACAGCATCTCCGTTTTTCAAACGTCTGGTTTGTTGCGATAAACATTGATGTGAGATGTGGGTGCGGGTAAACGCTTGGTTGATTTCTCGTCAGATGCTGTATGTAAATGCAATTCATCAGGCCAACGTCTAATTCACTCTCCATGCAATTCACACGGCTGCCGAGGAACATTGTCACTCAATTCCACACCTCAAGCTAAACATTGTAACAGCTGGGAGCCCCAATCACGTCCGTATCGAGACGGACTCCCTGACTGACCCGATTATAACACTTAGCGGGACGCGGGACGTGCCGCGCGTCAATAAGGCTCGAAGTGTGACGTCACATCGCTGATAACGGTCCCGACTGGGAGGCAGTATCTCGACGACCTCTAATAGGATGGATATCAAACTTACATGGTTTATTTACATCTCTTTGTATCCCTATAGGTGTAGTTGGAAAGCATCCATTCTCGACAATGGCCATTCACGGGAACATTATCATAAATAAATACGATATTATTGATAAGTAAGATTGTGGTGGAGAGGAGCATGTAAACAATCTTAGCGACGCTATATATTGGCTCATATTGAGACGTGATGGTATATGATACATGGGCGATGATGTATGTATACTGGTCTCGGTGTCAATGCTAACAATCGGTATGTTACTTGTGGTATGGTCTGATCTACATAAATACCCTTTGTGGATTGGAAACTTTGTTGTTTTTATATCGTACATATAACAAGACTCTCTTAAGCTTGTTTATTATTTGATGTGGTTTGCGTAGCCCAGGGCGTCGTCGTCTGCGCACGGTTCATTCTCACTTGACGCTAGGAGCTGCTGTGTCATCTTGGCATAAACACACTCTTAACAAGACCCCTTCATGATAAGGCGTGTCTCCAGGCAGTCTCCCCTCCTTGCAACAATATGCCTCTTCCAAATTGGCGATGAATTGGGATTTGTCATTGGCGTTCCCTGTAGCGGTCATTAGGAGATCTGATTACAGACTTAACACGAAAACGAACCACATCCCCGGGCGCAGGCGCACTCTGCTCTGTTCTTAAGTGCTGCTGGCCAAGAGTTGAAAATGCCGTGACCTGACTTGTAAGAGAATCACACCTGACTTATAAGAGAATCACTCCGTTCTCATGTCATGCTTACTAGCGCGTTGTACACAGTGAATGGGGACGAAGCCAATAGCGCTACCACACCCTTCTGGCCTCCTGCCGTCCCGCAGTCACAGGTGAACACAAACAGGTCCCCGCTCTACACCGCGTCATTTCCCCACTCTACACCGCGTCATTTCCCCACTCTACACAGCGTCATTTCCCCACTATACCCCACATGAAGTCATTTCCCAACTATACACAGCCTCATTTCCCCACTATACCCACATGAAGTCATTTCCCAACTCGATCCCGCACTAAGTCATTTCCCCACTTCATTCCGCACTCGGTCATTTCCTAACTCTACCCCACATTAAGTCATTTCCCCACTTTATTCCACACTAAGTCACTACTCAATAAGTCTGCTCGGGGTGAGAGCAGACACCAGAGATAACACATCTGGGGCGACTAATGTCGAAGATCAACCAATATTTTATGTACAAGTTTGCTACCCAACATGTGTTTGTGTTGACAGCATTTTTACTACTGGTCATTGGGGACATTTCTGCCTCGTGTTTCCATAGTAACTTCACCACTGTTTAGGGTTTATCTTCCTCAAGCAGACTATTCCGAGGAAGAGGTCATATGAGAAAAATTTACAAGATTAAACTTGGCTAGATTCAAACATTCATCGTTTCGAGCCAAGGCGAATTCATGGTATTCAAGTATTATGACCATTTCTAAAGGCAAAACGTGATTTTTCAAGGCCAACTTCAAGTTAACAAACTTAGGAAGACATGAAAACCTAGCCTTTTCCAGGCTTGTGCGAACCATGATCTTGATACGATTGTATTCCTTACCGCTTGTGTCGGGAGAGCTCTTTCCCACTGCCTTTATTTTCTCCTGTCGTTGAAGTAGAGTGATTCGTGATGCCCTGACGTGATGGGGGGAGGTGTGGCGGACAGACCGCTGACAGAATTACGACTCGTCCGCGCCCTCTCTCACCAACCTGCGACCTTCTCTCTAACCGCTCATCAATATGGTCGATTTCCCGGGTGAATGAACAACGCCTTGAAGATGTAAAATATAATGCGAAAACGAACTACTCTTGGAAATTAGCGTGGCGGGGTGTGGTTGTAAATTAATTTGGATTGTCGAGTTTTGTTTTGCATATGGAATGAAGGTCTGTAAAGGTCATAGTTGGATATGTAAGTCATTGGCATTCTAATCGTAAAGTAAGTATCAAAATGGATATTTAGACAGCTAATTACAGCATCACACGGGGCTTTACTGGTGAGCTGTAATTACACAGATACACCTGCTCGTCATGTGCCTTGATCACGTGACCAGTGGTAATAAGACTCGGGGATGGTTGGGGGGGGGGGGGTGTTGACCTATATGTCGTCGTCACCCGATGACCACCAGCATACAACATATCATCGTCTCTTCCTCACCATGCTTGACACCGTTGGTTGATATGTGGTCATTGAAGAACGGTTAATTAGCGGTTCATAATGAGAAAAGTGTATTATGATGTCTGATGTGTGGATGTAACCATTGAGAAGTGTACTTGCTTTCTGATCTATGACCATTAAGGGAAGGCCCCCTGGCTTAACGTGCCTTTATACCTTTAATATGTACTGTTCGTCCATCGGTCGCTTGTGAAAATATTCATTTGTTTGTCAGAGCACTTATAGACTGCAAATCGAAAGTGTTCAAAATGATTGTTATTGGAACGACCTGCGGTTGCGAGGGTCGCGTGGTCCCAACGGGAATCCCGCTGCTGTAGACGAGATTCGCGAGGGCCACACGTGACGGACGCTTAGCAAGCTGTGGGCGCAGGTCATTTACGGGTCATTTGTGGCGGGTCGGTCTACGTTTGTGTGGCCGGGCACTTACCTGTAATGGGTTTGGAGACACCTGGTCAGCCTAGCGTGGAACAGACTGACCACTTGATGGAGGGAGGCTGTGCAATGTGCTCCTATAGTACACACTGACGCTACTTGACAGTGGGGCGCACCCCACTCGACGGCCTGCCAATCAAATCGAGGGCGCCAATGTTCTAGTGACGAATGTCCATGGCAATGATGTACCAATTCTTATTGTAGTATGTCAGTTTTAAGCCAAAATATACCAATTGGTACTTGTTTTAATGGCGTATTCATGAACCATTTTCCCCTGACCCTTACCGTCAGTCCAGCCGTTAACAAGCGGCCATACACGGCGCACTACGTCACATCTGCGCATCCTCACCTCAATGACCAAGACAGGTTCATCACAAACCAGCTCCTCTTGCTTCCATCGATTGTCAAGTGCTTCTCACGAGCTGTCGATCTGATGATGGACATGACGCCGCAGCAGCAGCAGCAGCTGTCTGTATCCATCACTTGCATCTCCTTCACGCCGCATCTCCATAACCTGTCCCACATCGCCACCCTCCCCTTCAATACAACCCCCGTTTTACTCCCCATCCCCTGTCTGCCTCTGCCCCTGCCATAAATGCTTTATCAATTTACGATGTATGTGTATTTCGACCAGATGTCATGATACTGAAACAAGTTAGTACCATGCATGAATATCAATCTGCCAGTAATTGGAATCATACGTGCATTTCTTCCAATAATTGGCCCTTGTCGACCGCCTCGCAGCTAGGACGTGGTTTAGATTGTGGTGCAGGGAAGCACTGGACTGCTGACACATATGGCAGTACAGACGGATGCTGCATTACGGACGGATATTGTATTGCTGCCGAGTCAGTGGAAAGGGAGCGTTGAGTTGTGAGGTTAAACCATGGCGGAATGATGCTACTCGGTTACCAGGTTACCCGTGAGTTCTCACTGACTCCCCCCGGTATCCCAGAAGCACGTGCAAATGTGAATTTGAGTTAAGCTCGCTGATATGATTGGAAATGCTGCGTGTCACTTGAACTTTTAACCCCTTGGTCCCCAATCCCCCCTCTCACCCCCGCCCTTCCCTACCGACGCGGAAGGTTGATGCCCTGGATGGTAAATCTAACTATATATAACCGCGAGACATTATGATGTGCGTGTGATATATTGCCTGCGCGTTTACGGCCGTGTCTTGCAGCTTACTCACGACGGTGACGTAAGCGGGCGTGCTCAAGTTCCGGGGCTGGATGTATAAGGTGCTGGGGTATTAAGGCAGGGCGTGTTTTATAGACTAGAATATGCCTTGGCCTGGGAACTCCCTAACAGTTTATGAAGCGCGTCTACCTGTTGAGCTTGTAGTTTCGCTGTGTCTCGTGATAACGTTAGGTACGACACGAACAGGTGGCTTGATAAGGATAGCTCTCACTCCTCTAGCTTGAATATGGCGTCGCATGATATAACGACACTATATACCACCTAGTTCACCCCCATCGACGATTATATCAGAAGGAGAGGAGTGGGAGGAGATAATGGCGTTTCAAGGGATACATTTATGATGTTGAGGGATGTCGTATAGCACCTGTTCCTGTACAGAGAGTCTCACTGACACATTGACGATAGAACCGGCACATCAGTGCGTTTGGTATGATCATAGATAAATATATAAAAAGACACATCAATTATATAAAATGCACACCAGACCACACACGCACACACACACATCTCGCTCGCTCTCTCTCTTTCTTTTCTCTCTCTCTCTCTCTCTCTCTCTCTCTCTCTCTCTCTCTCTCTCTCTCTCTCTCTCTCTCTCTCTCTCTCTCTCTCTCTCTCTCTCTCTCTCTCTCTCTCTCTCTCTCTCTCTCTCTGCTATATATATATATATGCATATATATATATATATATCATATATATATATATATATATATATATATATATATATATATATATATATATATATATATATAATTTGTAATTCATTACATCCAAATTAATTTCATTTTTCACTTCATAAGTTTGCACCCATTAGAGGTGAAAACATCAACTTATATCTTGCGTTCATGTAATGCTATCTGTCAGTTCGCGTACAGTTAGCAGATAGGCTGATGACCGGAGTGGTACCCAGTAGGTTACTGCGGCCATTTTCATTCCGCCTGTGTATAACCGTTGTCTATTGTTGACGGAAACAGGAACTTGGACTGTACATGGCACGTGGTAGACACTATCAGACATCTGAATGTGGCAACGCAGTCAAAACGATACTATCAGAAATGACTAAATTGTGCTATTCGGTTGCATATGTTTTTAAATGCCTTGTCTGTTGACAAGGCCCCGATATCGATATAGTGGTGCTCACAATACCATGTAAGGGTTACAATAGTCGTTTCAGCAACTATCGACAAAACGGAAACTCGGGTCCCTGTGCTAGGTGGTCTCATCAGTTGTCCCCCCCACCCCCCCCCCCCCCCCCCTGTGTGTCTGGGGGTAGACTAAGCCAACTGTATCCTCCTGCATGTCGTAAGAGGCGACTAATAGGGGGCAACCTGTTGGCCGTGGGTTGCGACTCGTGTCGGTGAACAATGGGATCCAAGTGGTTGAGTGGAGCGGTCCTTTTGAGGGCCGTATCTGCAACACACTACTCTGGCCCGGATTTCGCCTAGACGAGAGGCTGGGATGGCCTGGTCCAGTCAATCGGCTGGTGGTGACTTGCCCTAGGATACTATTTGCATTTTATCTTTTTCAACATCATCCACTTGTATGTCCCTCTTTTTTCCATTTCTCTTAGAAGGCGGCTGCTTAATCAGGTCAAACTTATCTATTAATCTTTCTAGGCGCCATATAACACATACGTGTTGGTGTGCCGTTAAACCTATTCTCACTCACAGTCTCATCAGTTGTACCAATCCGTGATAAGATAAACACTGATGCTGTATAGACGTCAGCCTGACGTTGTCGTGTTTCAATCATCACTCTGTATCGACGTCTGTCTGACGTCGTCGTGGTGTTTCAATCATCACTCTGTATCGACGTCAGCCTGACGTCGTCGTGTTTCAATCATCACTCTGTATCGACGTCAGCCTGACGTCGTCGTGTTTCAATCATCACTCTGTATCGACGTCGGCCTGACGTCGTCGTGTTTCAACTTTGACTCTGTTTCTTGCTTGGTATCCAAGTTGCTTGAACAATTGTTAGTCGCGACAATAATAAATAGCCTAGCTATAGTGACAATCTCCAGCGATAGAACTAGTCTAAAATAACTTGTCAGTCACCCTGTACTTATAACACTTGTGTTTGTAATGTGTACCAGGTTAATAAAATGGATCAAAAGCTGGACAATATTCTGGGTCTGTTGGTGACGCTCGTCGACAAACAACAGCGTGGGTCCTCGTCAGCGACGCCGTCATTACCGGCCGCAACGACGTCACATAATCAATCAAAACCAAGCTCTAAGGTCCGGGAGGAGGAACTATGATGGCTGTCGGGTGTCGACACAGTGAGTGAAACCACAGTGAACGAGAGAGTCACAAGCCACGCGCGTCATCACAGCCCTAACCAATCACCGGCGCTCTGATACGCGGCTTAGAAATGACGTCACTCGAGAATTGATGACGTTTCATTAATCATCACTTCCATTGAATCGGTGCCAAAACGCCATTTGAGTGCGTGTATGAGCCCGTGGGAGCAGTAAGCCCGGGAACAGGGAGCTCGGGGACGCCACGAATCGAATTGATTCAAGCTCAAGCTTAATAAAGGGACAAGGAGACGCCATGTTTGTTTTGCTACCGTCAGAATGTATCTGATGTGATGTCATTCTATGTGATTTATAAGACTGTTCTTAATAAACGATTTTCATTCCTGGATTGACAAGTCGTCGTGACCTTGTTGGGTTTTGAGCGTGACCTTGTTGGGTTTTGAGCGTGACAAGTCTTGTCTGTTGACCTGTGACCTATTTCTTGTTTGGATGGTGAAGATTGGAAGAATGATCTGACATTGTTGTTCCCCGTAGATTGTCTGTCCATGTGGTGTTTTTATCTCTCCTCCTCATTCAACAGGAAGCAACCTGTACTGTCGCAACGCTTGTAAAGAGTATATACAGCTAATGAATCGTGCTAAAAAAATTAGTTCATCAGATTTCTAAATGCAGATTGCCTTAATGAAAACTTGCTTTTTGCTGACACAAAAGTCAGAAGCATATTTAGCACTGTCAAAACATGCACTTGAATCCAACATAGCACTTGAACTTTGATCAAATGTCACTCTGCAACAAGGTGTATGTCAAACAATTGCTTTGTTCTGATGTGGGTGTGACCTCACCATATATACATATATGTATATATGTGTATATATATATATATATGTGTATATATGTGTGTGTATATATATATATATATATATATATATATATATATATATATATATATATATATATATATTCAAGCAAGGTGAGATTTGTAACATTTGGCATTGAATTGTAGCCCACATTTAGCGACATGACCCCACCCTGGGAATGCATTGTGGCGAGGTTATGATAAAGATTGATCTCACTTCACTTCTGCGCCTATAAAAAAGTATAATTGTCACTTTCCTGATTTCACCTACGATTTATGTTCATTCTGCGTTTCTGCCATTTAAACAATCAATTTTGTTATGGTCCCACCCTTTGTTAAGCATTCTTCCATCATATTTTGAAATAAGTCTGACTGAATGTCGATCTTCGATGCCGTATCTCTATGTTAAGTTTCCATCAGTTGAGTTGATGTCAGAATGAGGCTGCTCCTTCGTCGGTCGGTGATATGTCACCAGCCAGCTGGTGTTGTAGCACATATATGAATTGGTAGAACAGCTGACGAAGCAGCTGTTGTTACACACGACAAAAACGTCTCTGAATCGAAACAGTACACGCGGAAGAAGAGGAGTGTCTATATTCATTATAGTAGAAACTAGCCAACCAATTGGAAGCCAGGCCTGTTGCTGGATTCGCTGGCAAATTGTTCTGTCGACGTTTTAATGTAAATCAAATGACAAAGTCCACATTGCATACCTACTACAAAATGTCACATTGATCTCAGTAAATCAACTCCCTTCCTCTTGCCTCATAATTTGTTTGTGAATTGCAAATCCAGATTGCCTTTTGTTGTATGCTTGCAATTCCTGAGGGGTGAATTTGTTTGTTTTGAGAGCAATATACGGCCTCTGCAGCGACTGTTCGTGGTCAAATTGTCCGTGCCTGATTTGATAGGAACGTCTCATGCTAAGCCGTTAGCAACGTGATATCGTGTCAGTGGTATGTGGTGTGAGTTTGCTGGGTGGACGTGCGAGCTCACGGACGTACGGACGACCCTTGTCATTTGTTTGCTATTTATTTGTTATTTGACAACACTTACCTTTCATACATATCTACACGTCTAGTCGTGGTAGGGTGAACGCGGTCCGGAGTGAAGTCGATTGCGACGAATGATCATTTCTGTCTTCAGTTCGCCTTTAGCCGGACGCATTGCAGGTCTGGTGTAACCATAGCAACGGTTGCTTCATCTGAATCACGTGACTTATTTGATCATTTATGTATGGTGCTATTGGAGTGGGTGTGGTGGCGCTGTCAGGGAACGCGTCAACGATCATTGCCAATTCAAGTTACACTGTGTATTGTGTTTGTTTGCCGATCTCCGTGTAGGTGGTTTAAAGCTTTACTGCTCATTTTTACTTATTAACGGTTTCGACTATAAAACGGATATTTATTTTTACCAAACCAGACAAAAATTGTGTATTTATTGGAACTATCCTTTCTGTATTTGATATCAAGAACTTGCCTGAAAATATTTGATATTTTTTTTTGTCATTGTCTATCCGAAAAACAAGTTGATGATAACGTTATAACAGGCAGACGTGTTTTTATGTGTAATGCTCAAAATGTGTTTAATTTGCGAAACACGATGTCTTTAATGTATCGCTGTGTGTTAATATAAAAGTCTATGTTGTTTTTCTATGTATATTCATTGCATTACAGTCAGAGCACATGTGAATGTACCATTCCGTTAATAGGCTTGTATATCTGTTTACTACAGCGCTTAAGTGGCGTGAATGTGTATATATATTCTGACTGGTGTCGCGTCGACTCGGCTAGTCGCGTGTAACATCATTATCCTCATCTTCCGTTGATGCCCTGGGGGTCCGTGCTGACACGTTATTGAATGTGAAAACGGCAAACTCTTGTGGGTTATTTGTACTGGATTTTCTTTGAGTTTTGTATTCAATTTGACTGGCGCGAACTAGCCTTTGTGGCCCTGATCCCGCGGGATCCTCCTGTCATAACAGTTTCATCCCTGTAGTTCGCGTACACATGGCTTTTCAACTCACGGCTTCTGCATCTAGAACTGATTACGATGTCTTTCATGTGTTTAATGGGAGTGTGTATGGATTGTTGTACCATATTCAATACCTAAGTGATGTACTGCCTCGTCATCTTTTTACTAATCGAAATAGCTGTCGCCTCTATAAGGGCGCGTGAATATGTGCAGGAAGTTTACTTCCTCTCCCTGAACCTTTGCAGAGAACACAATGATAAAGTGTGAGAAAGGTCATCAAGTACAGGAGGTAACTAAGTGCACATTTACATCCTGGATAAGCCCTGTTGCATTATTCTGTTTAAGCTTACTCTACTTTGAAGCATACATTAACCATATCACTTTCGCCCGTGAAACATCTCTTATACTTGTTGCTTCCCATGTAAGCAAGATCTTCTTTTGTTGCGTCTAGAATACACACATGCCATGTATGGTAACTGTTAATTGTATGTGATTAGTCCATACTGTCATTCTGTGGCCGATGAGACCGACAATTCCAAGTATAGGTTGTTGAGAATGTTATACTGTTGTTGTATGTTCACGAGTATTACGTATCGTGTTATTTGCGTTGTGTTCGATACATCCATCTTTTGTAACGAGTCACTCATTTTCAATTTATGTGTTGCATAGAGATATTTGATTTTCTTGTCTGAAGCGACGCTACAATTGATTGAAATGTATGTTAATTTTGAATACGTTAGATAATATTTGTACATTTTTTTCCGATACAACCTCACGTTAAAATAATAAAAAGGCTACTATTTAACGGGTTTTTTTGTTGAGGATAATTGTCTAAATGTATATTGACTGATTTAATCATACACGTTTGAACTTGTCTTCTCCTTATCGTAAGTATAAGCCATGAATTCACGATGGTCGAATGCACGTGTTAGCAGCACGATTAGAGTTTCCACGTGTCAAATGTGCTCCCCAAATGGTCCATTCACCATTTGGTCTAATAGAAGGCTGCAATGTAAACTGCTACTTTGACTGGCGCTATGACCTTTGCAAGGTCAACAGATAATTGCGCTGGTACGCCCACAAAAGCGTAGTGGTAGTCCCTCAAAGAGGCTGTTCAGCCCCATATCGGGCACTCGGGGATCATTTTGTTAATACATTACTACGTTCAACGCAGGTATCTTTTAATTTGTGCCGCAAATTTTACTTGATCGAAAATCAAGCTGATTAATTTTCATAATTGTTATTTTACTGGAGATATTCACGATGTACTGTAGAAATCTGTTTGATTTAGTTGATAACGGTGGTAAAATCCATGAACCACACGAATGTTAGCTTCAATTCATTACACGCTATATTACTACCTCACTATCGATGTGTATACTTCCGTTTAGGTTACAAAATGTAGATTTCATCAAATCTTCAATTATTTGGTTTTGGTTTCTAAGGTGCGGTTGCCAAGCAGCCTGCTAGGCAACCTCGTTACAAATATGGGCTAAACAGTCTCTTTAAATAAGTTTTGTGTCGTTTTGGTGTGATTTTCCACTTCACCTTAGATGACCTCTGGATAAAATCATTTTTGAATGCATCTATTGACGAGATACCCAACCAATCTACTATGGTTGCCTCAGAGTGTAAAAAAAAGAGTGGGTAATCCTTTGATCCAACCATATTCTCTCTCGCCTTGTGTGTGTAATGACTTATCGACAACTTTAGTGCTGTTGGAGGGTGCACCGAGTGAGAGTGCATCCAGAGGTCAACCAAACAATAGAAGCTTGGGGAATTATGTAATGCATACAACAGCCCCGAACACCACCATAAAACGCTCTCTGTAAGTCTTGGAAACACAATAAGGTATTCAGCCAGGTCACGCCTCTTTTGAAGGTTACAAGAATATACCATATTTGGTATTGTTCGGGGCTATGGAATATGAAGCGTAACAAAACGGGTTTTTTCAATATCGAATGTGAGATCGTTATAACGCTGGGTGAATAAAAAAGAGGTAATTTGTCGTATCAAGTATTCTGTGGTGAAATCGTGCTGCGAAAACCTAATCTTCGAGCTGAAAAGCGCCTTGCTGTTAGCGCGGCATTGGTTTACATGCATGCATATCGCTTTTGTTAATATTCTGAATGCAAGAGCAGAAACGTTTAACACAACGCATTGAACGCAAATAAATTTGATTGGGTCAACACAAAATAAGCGTTTCACACGATGATAGCTCGCGGGACCTCCAGTGCTACAGCCTCATGTTACTAATTGCAACACACCGCTCCTTAACTACTCATGTCGTGTTGTACATTGTGTTGGTATGCAAAGCTTTGACCTGGCGAGGAGCCAGCTGACAAGTACGGCCCGTGTTAATCACAGTCGTAATGACTTGACGCGGTGTATCCAGGTAAGCAGGCCACATGCCAGGGCATATGCCAGGGCACCTTGGAACCTCGCGGCTACAGTGACAGCCAGACAGGTTGGCAGTTTGATAATTGCGCATTGTTTGTCCGGGTAATGGGTGTATAACTTGCGTCACGATGGGGATAATTATTTGTGGTCCAACAGTTTCAAAAGCGCTCATACATTGAAATATTCACCTCATTGAATCGTGTGTAAGCGGGACGTTGTTGATGGCTTTGTTGATAAAATTGTTCAAGTCTTACACTACGACGCGGCCGTGAAAAAAAAATCCGTACTGTCAACGTCAGAAACTGAAATATATACCTGTTGGCACCCAGAGAAGCCGAGTACAGCCCACTCCATGAGCACTTAGCGAATGGAGAGCAAACAAATACCATTTGACTTTATATTTACCCAAATGGTGGTCATCGCATCTGGCCTTGTCAGAAATCTATATCAAATGGCATTTATTAAAGAACCGCATGAATACGGGGCCCGTTATTGCATATTTTTTTCACAGGCTCTTAATATATGTTGTTTTCTAGATACTAAATCCTCCCTTACTTTCAAAACACATTACCCATTCGCGCGGAAAATGAAAACGCAGTACGGTATATAATTATATCACCGTCCGCCCGGGCTATGTCTGCTGTGCGTACACACCGGCCGTAGAGTCTGATGTCGTGGCGCACACATTCTACAGCGTATAAGTATTCATTGACGAAATAGCGAGACTTCTGTTAGAATCGTTCAATGTTGTGAAGAAGTGCATGAGGAAGAATTAGTCTTGTTTTTATTCACTCAAAATGATATATGATATTCGAATTGATTTTTGCCTTACTAATGTCTTGAAATTCTCAGAAGTCTGACATAAGTTTGACATAATAGACGCTGCTGATTTGTGCTCGATCTGGTGTTTCAAAAGACTTCCTCTCCGAAGTTACGATGGGGGTTTTTTTTTCCAGCTCCTCAGGTTTCGAAATGCGTTTCTAATCATCTACCTTGCTCAGTGGACAATTTAAAACTTGATGGCTGTTTGAAAGTCAGGTGTTCTTTCATGCACGGAGGTGAACTGTCAGTCAATCAAGTACAGACCTGACACAAAAATGCACTTGCGAAGCGTTTGTTCAGCGCGTTAGATTTCAGCATTGAGCGCTTTTGGAATAACTCGGATTTCAATTGTACCCTTTTTTTGGGTTTCATTCCCCTGAAGCAGCGTAGCGAAGTGAAGCCAGACCGAGGCGATATATCCCTGTCTTTCACAAAGCCTAACCGCGTCAGTAACAACTGTGTTGTCATCGCGTTGACCCCAAACACAGATATGCCATGCGTCCGCGAAAGAAAGCAACATCTCGCGTTACGACTTCGTGAACCAAAAACAAAAAGTTTTTCTCTGCCTTACTTTGAGGGTGTCAGTATTATTTGCCTCTCCGGTTGCTGAGGGGGTAATCGTGCCAGCGCTGGAGAAGCGCCACCAAGTGACGGCTAAGTGAAAGCAGATCTTTTTTACACCCAGCCATCTTCCACGTCTCACGTGCGAAAGATAACCTTGACATTTATTTATTTCTCATCTCGGAGATGCTTAATGCGCGACGCACGACTCGCCTGACCGAGTCTCGCGCGTGTATCCTCCCCCACAACTCACAATCGTCGTATCCTCCGACAGCCAACTATAAACACTCGATTTTTTACGTTTTACCACAAACACAAAAAAGAAATAAAAAGACAGAGAAAGAGCTATTTCATTTGAAACGTGAATTGTCATTCGCGCATTCAGGGACCTACAATGTTTCATTTGAATTGGATGAAGTAAAACATTTTAACGGTCAAAACCTGGCCGTTATTAGTGGGCTCTGGCACGAGCCTTATCAAGGAGCTATGTGACGCGTGGCTGATAGCTGAGGCACACTCAACTAGCTCAACTAACTGACTAACAAGGCACAAAATCGGGGAAAAGAGTGCAACCAGGACATGAATGTACCAACTTAATAACGACTTATACTAGGGCAATATCACTGATGTCTAATGTAACATAAACCAACAAGGACACGAGTGTTGAATCAATGAAGAAATGAGACCTGAATCAATAAAGCAATGAGTGTTGAATCAATAAAGAAATGAGACCTGAATCAATAAAGAAATGAGGCCTGAATCAATAAAGAAATGAGTGCTGAATCAATACAAAAATGAGGCCTGAATCAATAAAGAAATGATGACTGAATCAATAACGAAATGAGGACAAATCAATGATGTCTAATCAAACAGAAAAGAGGCCTGAATCAATAAAGAGATGAGTACTGAATCAACACAGAAAAGAGGCTGAATCAATAAAGAAATGAGTACTGAATCAATAAAGAAATGAGTACTGAATCAATACAGAAATGAGTACTGAATCAATAAAGAAATGAGTACTGAATCAATACAGAAATGAGTACTGAATCAATACAGAAAAGAGGCCTGAATCAATAAAGAAATGAGTACTGAATCAATACAGAAATGAGTACTGAATCAATAAACAAATGAGGCCTGAATCAATAAAGTGATGAGTACTGAATCAATAAAGTGAATAGTACTGAATCAATAAAGAAATGAGTCCTGAATCAATAACGAAATGAGTACTGAATCGATAAAGTATTGAATACTGAATCAATAAAGAAATGAGTATTGAATCAATAGAGAAATGAGTACTGAATAAAGAAATGAACTGAATCAATAATAACGAATCATTGAAGAAATGAGAACTGAATCAATAAAGTAATGTATACTGAATCAATAAAGCAATGAGTACTGAATCAATAAAAAGAATTGAATACTGAATCAATAAAGTAATGAGTACTGAATCAATAAAGAAATGAGTACTGAATCAATAAAGTAATGAATACTGAATCAATAAAGTATTGAATACTGAATCAATAACGAAATGAATATGAATCAATAGAGTAATGAATACTGAATCAATAAAGAAATGAGTATTGAATCATTAACGAAATGAGAACTGAATTAATAACGAAATAAGTGCTGATTCAATAAAGTAATGTATACTGAATCAATAACGAAATGAGTACTGAATCGATAAAGTATTGAATACTTAATCAATAAAGTAATGAGTACTGAATCAATAACGAAATGAGTACTGAATGGATAAAGTATTGAATACTGTATCAATAAAGTAATGAGTACTGAATCAATAACGAAATGAGTAATGCATCAATAAAGAAATGACTCCTGAATCAATAAAGAAATGAATATTGAATCATTGGAGAAATGAGAACTGAATTAATAACGAAATGAGTGCTGATTCAATAAAGTAATGGGTATTGAATCAATCAAGAAATGAGGACTGAATCAATAAAGAAATGAATGCTGAATCAATAACGAAATGAGTATTGAATCAACAAAAAATGAGGACTGAATCAATAAAGAAATGAATACTGAATCAATAAAGAAATGTGTCCTGAATCAATAAAGAAATGAGGACTGAATCAATAGAGAAATGAATATTGAATCATTTAAGAAATGAGAACTGAATAAATAACGAAATGAGTGCTGATTCAATAAAGTAATATGTACGGAATCAATAAAGCAATGAGTACTGAATGAATAAAGAAATGAGGACTGAATTAATAACGAAATAAGTGCTGATTCAATAAAGAAATGAGGACTGAATCAATAAAGAAATGAGAACTGAATTAACAACGAAATAAGTGCTGATTAAATAGAGAAATGAAGACTGAATCAATAAAGAAATGTGAACTGAATTAATAACGAAATAAGTGCTGATTCAATAAAGAAATGAGTACTGAATCAATAAAGAAATGAGAACTGAATTAATAACGAAATTAGTGCTGAATCAATAAAGAAATGAATATTCAATCAATAAAGAAATGAGTATCCGTTCTCTTTCTGTCGTGTCCTCCTAAAATTGACTTATTGCGTGACAGGGGAAAGGTCACCGTTCTTTGTCCATTGTTAACAATCAATTGCTTATTTCCCAATTCAGCAGTTAAATGGCAAACAAGCGAGCGACTTAAGCCGTAATTGATGTGCGAAAGCCTAAATAAATTCTTCAAATGAATCACCTATGTCAGTTTGTCAGCTCCCAGCCAATACAGAGCCCTGGTCGACTGCCCACTTAATAAATGTCTCATGCACAAAAAGAAACTCGTAGCAGGTTTCTATTATTCCTTCTATATCTGTTCATTTTAACTCACACCTCAGCGTCCGCTTCTAGCAATTTCAGTCCCATTTGAAAGGCCCAGCGTGGTTTCGTATGACATAATCGGGTCATATATCTCTAGAAATAGCTGGAACTCGACAAAGACTGGTAGCCTGGAGACAATAAAAGCGGGATATTCACTTTTGTGTTGAGTCTAACAATCAATTTGATGTTTGTCCCACACCGCTCGTCTTCTGCCGCTCTGCATATCGGCCCCGGGCGCTCAACATCCGGGAAGGTGCTTTGGACTGGAAGGACTCTATACTTACTGGCAGAGACCATCAATTTACTTCGTGATTCGACCGCATTTTTACTCGTAATCTGCGCTCAGCAAATAAGGTTGCCCTGCCCCCGTAGCCATGCCCAGCACGGCATGTGTATATACAAACTATTCCACTCAAGTAGAATGTCAACTTCGGCTAATATTGGTCAAAAGTAGCCCCGCCCCGCTACGCCCACCCCACTCCCCCGAGCAATACAGCATTCCGGGACTCATTAAGTGCTCATTAATGACAACATACATTTGGATTTGGATTATTTCAACGTTACGGCGATCCGCTCCGTGACGCCATATTTCTCATATTCGCCATTGACTCTAAGTGCTAGCTGTGACATCATCCTGGATCTCTTTTTCACTGACCCCGTGACACGGGTCAGTCGATAATTGCTGAAAGCTGAAATAATCAATGAATGTAATCCCTTGCGTGGTACGTTTTTCCTCGGGTCAGACGGTCATTGTGAGACTGCGTCTCTGCTCCGAACTTGACCCCCCTCACTTTGTGCCCTATTATCGTACTCCTGAACCACGCCGCCACTAAGCTTACTCCTTCCTAGACACAACAATCGTACCAACATTCTTACAAAATGAACAATAAATATGAGGAAGCTCCTTAAAAGCCCCTGTTAAAATAGCTTTTGAGGGTACACACCACCTGTGCGAGATGAAGGGGGCACTTTTACGAAGCTTTAGACACCAAGAGAATCGAACCGAGTTCCTCTGAGGCCGTTTGTAAGTAGCTCTGACAACATATTAATGGTATGAATATGGCACAAGTTATAAATCTTATAGAACTGTCGGGTCTGATAAAACATCTATCTATTATATGAAAAGAGCTAAGGCTCTTTTTGTCGATGCATGAAATGGATTCTAAGCGACTCAAGCGAGGAAGTTGGCTCGTTGAAGGAATAAAATAGTGGCTATTTGTAGTAATCTAAGCAAGCGCGTGCTATTCACAAAGCGTATCGTGACGTAGCTAGAGTCAGTCTATGATAGACCCACCACGTTCACGTACAGTGAGCATTCAATATGAAAATTTAGTAAAAACGCATGATGATATATATGCAAACATGTATACATCAATAAATGCAAACCTAACTCTTGTCTGTTCATTGATTTAAGTGTTTGATTTTGCACAAAGGATTGTATGCTGCTTGGTGTGTCCTGAGACTCATATCACAAAATTGGAGAGCAATATTTACCCGCGATCAAATAGACTGATAATGTCAAGCGACTTGCGTAACAGCTCGTGCAAATACTGCTTGTTTGTCGTAACCCGCCAACTGTTACCCTTCATGCAACAGTCATTCGCATGTCAGGTGGTACAATATATCGCCCACGTCAATCACAACTCCCCCATCCCGCCCTTTAATACCATATACTTGTAACTGGAATTGTATGCATACATTGTATCTGGCGCTACAGCGACCCGTCTTGCGGCCAAATGTGACTGTCACGAGGGGCCTGTCACAAGATGACCACCTGCGACGCCGCCGAGATCGCTAATGACGCACGACACCACGCGTACCGCGACATATGGCATCCAATCACAGTGCATCTGGTACATAATTACAAAAGGTTCATTGGTGCAATCCCCCAATGCGTTAATAATATATATATATATATATATATATATATATATATATATATATATATATATATATATATATATATATATATATATATATATATATATATATATAGAGAGATATATATATATATATATATATATATATATATATATATATATATATATATATATATATATATATATATATATATATATATATATATATATATATATATATATATATATATATATATAACTACATGTTACAACCCATCTGACCCATCTGCAGATGGGTCTGACCCATTTATAATTCCACAGATGGGTGACCCATTTACGGATCATTTGATGGACTGAAAACGGCCCATCTGCGGATGGTTCTGACCCAATTGCGGATCAGTGTTGCATCGTAATTATACTAATGGATGTTAATTAATTCTTGCTTTGTGCTATAATACGAACAAACAAAAAACTCCGTGGCACAGTCATTATGCCAAATCCCATGCGTAACTTTGTAAACATAAGATTTAAAAGAAAATCATCCGCAAAAGGTTTTGACTCAACTCCAGATTAGGCACTCACAACAAAAACTTTAACAGATTTTTATTCATTTCCGTAATGTGCAACATAATGTACGAAAGTTCCAAATTGCCGTAGTTCCAAATTCTAGAAAAACATAATATGCAGATGGTTCTGACCCATATCCAGATGGGTCAGAACCATCTGCAAATGGGTCAGGCCCATCTGCAAACGGGTCAGACCCATCTGCATATGCTTCTGACCATTTCTGAGGATGGATAAGACCCGACTTCAAAAAAGTATCACATCATGATTATTTTTATCGACATATATTAATATTTTGTGTGCCACAAAACCAAAAGAAATTCTGTGCTTACCACATCCAGAGAAGAAAGCAAATGTGTCAAATATCCTTAAATGGGTCAGAACCATCTGCAGATGGGTCAGATCGGCAAATGGTTCTCTACATATATATCAACGCATTGGGGGATTGCACCAATGAACCTTTTGTAATTATGTATATATATATATATATATATATATATATATATATATATATATATATATATATATATATATATATATATATATATATATATATATATATATATAAACATATATATATATATACATATATATTTGTATATATATATATATATATATATATATATATATATATATATATATATATATATATATATATATATATATGCATATCTATAAGTTTATAATTATTAGTAGTAAGACAAATGAAGGTATGTTGATGGGAATAAAAGCTTGACTGCATGATATTGTCACCCGCGGTAACCAACAACACGAGCCATGAGGGAGGTGCTTACAAACATTCAGGGAGGATGAAATAGACGTACATAGATAAGAGCTTCGCTTTCATACACTAGAATTACATGAATCATTGCCCATCGATGGTAATTTAATGACAAGCTTTAAATCGAGGCCGCATGACATTTCCACATGTTCGTGCTCATCTAGACAAGGTCTTCTAATTATCCCTGCAATCGTCCCTGCAGTCCAGCTGCTGTAACCTGTGGAGAAACACAATACGTAACAACTGGTCGCTCGATTAATTGAATCCGGCGGACAAGGCTTTCAACCGGCTTATGAATTCATAATGAAAGAGTGCACGGTCATTATGCTCTGGCTAAGTGCGAGACAGACTGGCTGCTGTGGAAGGACCCCTGATGGAAGAGTAATACCTCATTAATCGGTTGAAGCCAACATTCGAACATAGACATTTAAACCCTGTTTTATAATATATCTTCTCCATATTAAGCAGTGAACATAATCTGTAGCGATGATGCTGATGATGCAATGGCCGGTTCGTTTATCGCCTGATGTGACTGGCGCAAACGACTTGCTGCAGTCAAATATGTACTTGACTGGGCCAGTATCAATGTACTGACAGGATAATACTAATAAAACTGATGTTGAGTGTGGAACCGATGTCGCACTAGGAAGAAATCCTCCCGCTCGAGTTAGATACTGATGACTTCAGACCTGAACACAGCACGCCTCCGTGACATTGTGGTTACGCTATTAACCAGATGCTTCAGTAGGCGATATTGGTATATTTCAATGCATCAGTAGGATATGTCATTGATTCGGCGATTTATTGACTTCATTGCAAAAGTATCAGTGAGAGATTTAAAGACATCATCGAAAGATTTATGCGCTTCAGTGAGAGATTTAAAGATTCGTTAAAAGATTTTTAGACTTCAGTGCGATATTTAAAGACTGAATTGAAAGCTTTAATGTCCCAGTGAGATGTTCAAAGGCTCCATTGACATATACTCATGTACAACGCGAACCCAGTCTTGTTGTACATGATCTGTGATGCCACAAGCGGCCAAAAAGAATAAACAACCACAAACAACCAATGCCCTGATCGGCTTGCTTCTTGGAGCCTTCATTTGATATGGGCATTATAGCCATGCATGGCGACTTCTCTATTTGAATGGCCTTTCAGTTGATGAGATTTTGGGAGTCTTTAATGTGAAAATTGGGATCATTAATCTTTATTAAAGTGAATTGAACAGCGGGTCAACCAGAGGCTTGCACAGAGTGGTCGGGTGTTAAGTCGAGACAGTTTAAGACGACGTTTCGATGACCATGCGGGCCAAATGATGCGACTCCGATATTTGACTAAGGTCATGCATGTGACCCCTCACCTGTTACTCCATCACCTGTCTGTCGGTTTCCTATTGTAGCTGATTGATCCCATTACTAACCCGCCCAGGTAAACAGAAACCCACCTGGTCATCTCTCAACTGACCAATACTTCAAAGTGACAATTTAACCTCATGTTCTCGAAAGTACAATTAGCCGGTCGACCGTGCCACCTGCCCCGGGAAGCCAACATCGGCAGTGAGTTAACTTCAGGAAGATTAACACAGATCCACGGCTGAGACTGGCGTTAACATTCCGGGGAACACCTGGCCCCAAGCGCGGTCCCAGACAGAACAACTGTTAGTGTATCGTCTGACATCCAAGCCAATCCATGCTGGTCTCGGGGGATCATAGACAGGAATGACTTACAGAGATATTTCTGACTTAGCTGGATACCGCCTTAGCCTGTTTGCCGGCTAACGCTGATACACCTCACACCGGGGCTGGTGTATAGTATAGCAATGCAACTAAGTGGATTATGCTTAAATCTTCTCATCTCTGTATGTGGTCATATTTGTCTTTAACTACGGTCACCCCTCCCCGCATACGCATACCACCCCCAACCTTCTCCCCACCCCCCCCCCCCTCTCTTCGCCGCCCACCCCCCACATAGCACCTCTCTCTATGATGGACACGTCCACAGAGTGTTCTGTTGGATTTACTAAATCCCGGATTGACACTCCCCTCTCCCAGGATGTGACGGACTGGTATTCACGTCCTGTAGTGGCTGCGTATTCGATCACACGTCCTCTTCATGTCGATTTTAAGGCGATGCTAAGTGGAGTTTGACAAGGCTCTAACTATTATGACAGCATGAGGACTCAAAATGTACTCGGATGGCTTCACCGTGAGTCGCCTCCTAACCCAAATCTCCACAGGGCTGGCGCAGACCATCTTCGTGTCAATAGATTGGTGTAGCCCTTGATCTGAGTGGGACTATAGGGCATTGCGGGTTAACAATGCGAGTTTAATGATTGAGGTGTGCGGTGAATTCAAGTGGAGGAATGAATAGTTCGCCAAGTCTGAAAAGTCAAAGTCGTGATAATCAGTCAATAAGCATTCCACGGCAGCAGCTATTCGTCGATGTAATGTTGCATCGCTTATTGGTGACACAATCTGATTGATGGAATGAAGACATGAAAGAAAGTTTAACAATACGCACCGCGTGACAGAACATTCAAGATTCCTTTTCCAGCTATTCGTTTGCTTTTTATCTTGTTTCTGCGTTTGTTTCGTTGCTAGTATAACCCGCGAGAAACCCTTTCTATTTCTTGGGAGCACCAAATCATCGATTGTTTATTTATATCGGCGCCTTGAGAACAGCTATTACCAGATTACAATCAGCTTCCAAATATGTGCAAACGAGTTGCGAACGGGTCGAGTTCAAACCCCAAGTGTTTTCATTGGTGGATGTCAAATAATGGCTTCCACGTGTCGTATTTGGTATGTGCATTGCGTCCCGTCAAACATAACAAATGGGTGTTTTCAAACACAGCTTTATATTGTAGAATGTTAAAGAGACGATGTTGACTACCTAAAGGCGGTCACGTGATAAAAACTAAAACTGATAATGGCAGTGCTTTATGCACCCTGACATGTTATAAATATGAAAATATATATATAAATATATAAAATATATATATATATAGAATAACGAATATATTTAAATATATATATATATATATATATATATATATATATATATATATATATATATATATATATATATATATATATATATATATATATATATATATATATATATATATATATATTCGTTATTTTATCTATTGACCCATCTATCTATATTGACATAATTCGCTCTTGGGTCATAGATCTGTATAGCGTGCTGCAGGGCGGTTGATGTAGCGCGGCGACCCGCTGTCTGCTCCGTGTATGTCGCGCTGACAGTCTGTGCGAGGCAGGCGTACCAATCACGGGAGAGGCTGGTCGATAGGACTCTAACGGGTCAGGGAATTCCCACGTTACCTGTTATGTGAAAACCTGTTCAGAAAAAAACCTATTAAGAGGACCTTTTGATATATCGGTTATTGTTGGCAATTTTAACCAATCCACATAGTTGAATTTCCCTTCTGGAAAAAATAATTTTTGCGACATTAAATCTAGTTCCGTCTGCTTTACGTTGCACCATTTCAGTGCATGACTTCACCTGAATGTGCGCGTGTGAGTCACAGAGGGCAATATCGGGGCGCTGAAATGGGTTCAACTTGTAGGTGGGAACAAGTAGGAAGGACATTGCTTGTTGTGAGTGTCCGACAAGCCGAGGTGCCGCGGGGCTGGTGGACACACAAAGCGCCGGCTGCACCTGTGTAGTTTGCGACAATTGTGTCATCCTTACTTGTTAGTATAACGTGATAAAAATGACTATGTAGTGTATAAACCCAACAACTATTATCCCCCAAAAATATTGCTTTACCTTCTTGACACAGACACGATTATAATAAATCAAAAAATAAATGAGCAAAAATTCGAACAGATGAATTTCATGTATCTCTCGATTTCAGTTGATTTTTTCACACCATTAACATATATTTTACTCACAATGTTTGATCACATGCAACGCTGACATAAATCTGTTTTGTGAATTCCATTCCTGATTTCTAAACACATATATGATTGCACATGGAATCCATTGCAGAGGAATTCCCGCCAAGGATAGTGGATTTATTCCCAGCAAATGGTGGGTGAAAACGAACATTTAAGTCGATCGGTACATTCGTGTAAGAGGGACGATTATTTAAATCTATTTCAGAATGGTATTCAACATTTCGTTGACTAGAATATGTACCTGTAAGTGAACGATAGACTCACTTAAAAGAGACTGCTCATTGCTCTAAGATGTCTGACTAAGTCTGGTAGCGCGAGGGGTAAGCTAAAGGAGGCTGAGCCGTGACGTCATTTGTGAACTCAGCTTTGGAACCTTCTGTGATTTATGGAATCCGCGCACGATTGCGTCATTCCGATAAAGTTACCATGGTTACACAAGCCCGTGATCATGGGGTTGTAAGTAAACATCACTCATCTGTAATAGATACGAGTATTACAAACCATGTGTCTTGTCTAAGCGATCGATGCGCGGATAACCTGAGCGAACAACTCGTCCGTCTATGCTAATCTTGGCTTTTATGTCTTCCCAGCGGAACGGCAACAGGGCTCGGGGTCGGCGAGGATTACCAATATAGCCACAAGGCAGGATTCTTATCTCTGACCTCTTGTAGCAATTTTCATTCTCAGGTAAATGGTCAAGTTGAGCGAAATAGAATCCCTTTGATGTTGAAAAGAGGAAGCTTTGGTAAAGAGTGGAAGTTTGTTTCCGTGAGGGTGAATGGGTCTCGGGGCTATATGATGAAAGAAACCACTAGAAAACGGGGTAAGGTACCCTAAAGGAGGCGAAGCGGAGGTCTTTGGTTGGAAATAAGCGTTTATCACATGCTCAGAAAATCCTTCCTGTAAGGAAATCAAAGTAATATCGTTGTGTCGTTCCTCCGTGACATCGTCTGCTCGTCTTGAAACTTGTAGAATACCAATGTCAGGTACAAATACAAGATTAATTCCACACATTGAAGCCACCAACAACATATATGCAAGAGGGCCCCCGGTAATCACTCGATGCATGAAAACGACTCTCTCAAATAAGATATATCTACGCAATATGTCATAAAATAATTACTAATTTGCACTAGAGAACATATCAATATTAAAAAATGACAGATTGACGACAGCTGATGTTTCATTATTCAACATTTATCCCCTCCCGGGCCCATTGACATCAATAACTGGGTTCCAAACGTCAGACGACGTGTTGTCCACATGGACAGATGAAGGCGAGACCGACTGGGAAAGTCACCATCGGTTAACAGATGTGAGTGATAGCCCAGCGTTTTCTGTGTGAAATTAAGCAGCTTTTAACAAGTTATGGACTTTCTGAGTGCGTCAATTAAAATTATTGGCAATGAAATATGGTCTTTCTCACCCACATCCACATACAGACAGATTGCTATAGGGAGAGCACTGTTTTTGCCGCCTGGAAAGTTCAGCGGGATGTTCCCATGGATTTTTTTCACTAAATATCGTATTTTGATGCGTTTAGCGCCGGGCGTTGATGAGGTCAATTGAGGCGAATGAACGCAAGTTAGCCCGCTTCCGTTGTGTTTTAGGTGTCCAATCATTCGCTAGATGGCGACACTCGACTTGAGTGTCGCTTCAAACCCGCGTATAGTTTGACAAGGCTGCTTCGCGTAAACCATATATACAAACCCAGCGTGGGGTGGAATTCGACGCGGACAAGAGACAGATTAATCGATTTAATTCATTTCTTGAGGATTGTATTTCACACTCCTGTCCTCGGTTGCCGTGTTAACTCAGACCATAACATGACAACAACTAAGCTTGTCTTGTAATAACGCACCCAAGAACCGAACGGAGGGAATTGGGTGTACATAGGGCCAACCAACGATTTAGGAAAATGACTGACGAAGTTAACCAAAATAAAATTTATTATACTCGATGAATAATTTGATCGATTATTTGGCATGACATACAGGAGAGCAATGGGTATACGAGAAGTCACTGGGGTCGGGAATGTAGGTACAGTGGGGCTGGGGGTGTGCTGTAGGGGCAGGTGAAAATCCACGTGCTACGCAGGAGAATATACCTCAAGGCGCTTACGTACGGAGGGTGCTTCGTCGCTCGAAGTCTCGCCGGCCTTATCTCCTGTGTGTCCCTAACGATTCAGTTGTTCCATCACCCAACCCAACCGCGTCTCTCGTGACCTGATCCCAGGAGCACGCCACAGATCCCGCCTGGGGTGTTTGTTCCGGGAAGGCCACTCAATCGACGACTAAGTTTCTTTCTCGGCCAAGGAGATCGTGAAAACAGTCTCATAACATCAACAAGTCGGGTTCGGATAGCAGACTCTGAGCTCTTCTGTCATTACGCCTGTTTGCCCCGGAGAGCTTTCATCTCAATCACTTGTCCTTTCAACCATATTGACCTAACTTGTTGTTACACAACGTATTATTCGGTAGATTGAAGCTAGAGGTTGAGCCCACGCTGGTGTGATGTGAGCCACACGACTGCCTCGCCACCCTCTCATCTTCGAATGCCCTCTGTAATCTCGAGATTTCAGTCACCAGTTAAGTGATACAATTCCATGTGGTTGGTTAAACAATCTAAAGTGCTTCTTTCAACCCAATGAGGGAACTAACATGAGGTTGAAACACTGTCGATCATAGAGAGGGACCTCTCGGAGAGGGTCCGTAAGGGCTGCGAACACGGCCAGTGAATTAATATTACTTCCACCACCCAACCGTCTATGATTTTTAATGGATAGCAGGACAAACTTACTAACTGGATAAGTCAATCTTAAGTGAATTTCATTTGAATAGGGCAATGGACTCTCTCTCGCAGTGGGACCAGTGACAATTGTAGAATTCAATTTGATAGAAAAAAAGACTAGGTGTGAGACAGCGGGGGTGAAGTTTATTTCCTCGTGAGGGGGTGGGGTGGGGAGGGGAGGGTTGGGGAGGGGAGGGGATTGGCGGTAGGCCTACGTGGGTAGAGTCGGAAGAACCTTGGTCGAGTGAATTGTGATTTTCTCAATGTCTTCTAATGGTAGGTAAAAAAAGGAGGAGTGAACACAGCGCGTTGATGCTGTTACTTCACAGCTGGCTCCAGAGCATCCTCTTATTAAGCGAAATATTTCATTGACGGTGCGGGAAATAATATACGATTACGGATGATAAAAAAGTGCAATGCTACCCAGAATGTTTGGACTCAGGTGCCGGACAAAAACATCGTCTGTCGGTGAAAGCATTTAGCTCGAAGTGAACTCTCATTTTGAGTCATTGTTGATCCGAGAAACCCGAACACGGAAAACTCTGACCTATCCCCCGTGTATCAATTCCACCCCCCCCCCCCCCCTCCCATCCCCACATCTCCACACTGCGAGGAGGAGGAGTAATAACCGAGAGTTTTATCATTGAATATTTTTCTCTCTGTGGTCGGCTAGCACAATGCATTGCTGTTCTCTCTCTAAGCGATCCCTTCACATCAAACAAGTCAAAGGCAAACCTCGCTTTATTGAAATCATTTCACGATGACAAACCTTAGAGGCACGCATAATCGAAATCCAGAGAGGCAATTCAAAGATTTGGAAATAGTTGAAGAGATATTTGATATTGTTCGAGGCTGGAGGACAGTGGAATACCTTGAGGGATCGTGTTGCTGGAAGGTCAGGAGGGGTCAAGAGCCGAAAAAGAGTAGCAGCTCCTGGCAGACAATGTGAGATTGAGGGACGTGTCTGATCTCGTCGGATGCGCATCAATAGCTGATGTTTCCCATTGGCCAGCCGCTCACGCCGCTAAACGAGCGGTTCAAGCTGGTTTCAGATGCACTCAATGGAGACCAATACATGCGTTATTCTTCCTGTTACAAATCGGTCAACCATTGCATGCATCTATTCTTGCTTAATTTACGATAATCGTTCATGCATAAAGCAACTGCCGCTTGATTACTGAGTGATAAGGACGAGCGCACAATAGAGCAGGGTGTTACAGACTGAGCGAGTCATAGAGCAGGGTGTTACAGACTGAGCGAGTCATACAGCATGGTGTTACAGGCTGAGCGAGTCATAGAGCAGGGTGTTACAGGCTGAGCTAGTCATAGAGCAGGGTGTTACAGACTGAGCGAGTCATAGAGCAGGGTGTTACAGGCTGAGCTAGTCATACAGCAGGGTGTTACAGGCTGAGCGAGTCATAGAGCAGGGTGTTACAGGCTGAGCTAGTCATAGAGCAGAGTGTTACAGACTGAGCGAGTCATAGAGCATGGTGTTACAGACTGAGCGAGTCATAGAGCATGGTGTTACAGACTGAGCGAGTCATAGTGCAGGGTGTTACAGGCTGTGCTAGTCATAGAGCAGGGTGTTACAGGATGAGCGAGTTATAGAGCAGAGTGTTACAGACTGAGCGAGTCATAGAGCAGGGTGTTACAGGCTGAGCTAGTCATAGAGCATGATGTTACAGACTGAGCTAGTCATAGAGCAGGGTGTTACAGGCTGAGCGAGTCATAGAGCAGACTGAGCTAGTCATAGAGCAGGGTGTTACAGGCTGAGCTAGTCATACAGCAGGGTGTTACAGGCTGAGCGAGTCATAGAGCAGGGTGTTACAGGCTGAGCTAGTCATAGAGCAGAGTGTTACAGACTGAGCGAGTCATAGAGCATGGTGTTACAGACTGAGCGAGTCATAGAGCAGGGTGTTACAGGCTGAGCTAGTCATAGAGCATGATGTTACAGACTGAGCTAGTCATAGAGCAGGGTGTTACAGGCTGAGCGAGTCATAGAGCAGACTGAGCTAGTCATAGAGCAGGGTGTTACAGGCTGAGCTAGTCATACAGCAGGGTGTTACAGGCTGAGCGAGTCATAGAGCAGGGTGTTACAGGCTGAGCTAGTCATAGAGCAGAGTGTTACAGACTGAGCGAGTCATAGAGCATGGTGTTACAGACTGAGCGAGTCATAGAGCATGGTGTTACAGACTGAGCTAGTCATAGAGCAGGGTGTTACAGGCTGAGCGAGTCATAGAGCAGACTGAGCTAGTCATAGAGCAGGGTGTTACAGGCTGAGCGAGTCATAGAGCAGGGTGTTACAGGCTGAGCTAGTCATAGAGCAGGGTGTTACAGGCTGAGCTCATAGAGCAGAGAGTTACAGACTGAGCGAGTCATAGAGCATGGTGTTACAGGCTGAGCGAGTCATAGAGCAGGGTGTTACAGGCTGAGCGAGTCATAGAGCAGGGTGTTTACAGGCTGAGCGACTGAGCTAGTCATAGAGCATGGTGTTACAGGCTGAGCGATTCATAGAGCAGGGTGTTACAGGGTGAGAGCGATTCATAGAGCAGGGTGTGTTACAGGCTGGCTGAGCGAGTCATGAGCGAGTCATAGAGCAGGGTGTTACAGGATGAGCGAGTCATAGAGCATGGTGTTACAGGCTGAGCGATTCATAGAGCAGGGTGTTACAGGCTGAGCGATTCATAGAGCAGGGTGTTACAGGATGAGCGAGTCATAGAGCAGGGTGTTACAGGATGAGCGAGTCATAGAGCAGGGTGTTACAGGCTGAGCTAGTCATAGAGCAGGGTGTTAAAGGCTGAGCGATTCATAGAGCAGGGTGTTACAGGCTGAGCGAGTCATAGAGAGGCAGCTAGTCATAGAGCAGGGTGTACAGCGATGAGCAGGGTGTTACAGGCTGAGCGAGTCATAGAGCAGAGTGTTACAGGATGAGCGAGTCATAGAGCAGGGTGTTACAGGTTGAGCTAGTTATAGAGCAGGGTGTTAAAGGCTGAGCGAGTCGTAGAGCAATGTGTAACAGGATGAGCGAGTCGTAGAGCATGGTGGTATTGCTGATCGTGGAGCCAGACAGTCTTGAGATGAGACCCTGAAGAGGTCTTGGATTCGATACCCGACTTGGAGCCTTGACAGATTGTCCTTTGTCTTTCAGACAAAAGACAATTGACAATCGTGCGACCAATATTTGTATAACAGGTGAGGCTCGTGCCATGAGAGTAGGCTGTTGTGGTAAGAAGAGATTGATAGAGTCTGTGTTTCTCTGTACAATAGTCCAAATGGCACCGCTACTGTTACTCAAACGCCCTTGCGCAACAAGAGCTAGCACTCTTGACACCTACTACTGTAGGCATGAGTCGGACCCGACCAACATAAACCACCCTCCCCACCCCCCGTCCCAACTGCCCAAACGCCCTTTCGCCGGTTCTGAGTATCTTCTGAACTAATGGATTGGGAGATCGATCGAGCCTTTTTATTTCGTTTTCATGACTTCTTTATTGACCTGTATTGTAATTATGGTTTTTTTCCCCCAACACCACCCAACCACACCCCACAACACCCCACACCACCCCCACCAACCCACTCACATCTCTACCCACCCCACCCCATCAACCCACTCATATCTCTACCCACCCCCCCCCCACCAACCCACACACATCTCTACCCACCCCACCCCACCAACCCACTCACTTATCTACCCACCTCACCCCCATCAACCCACTCACATCTCTACCCACCCCACCCCCATCAACCCACTCACATCTCTACCCACCCCACCCCATCAACCCACTCATCATCTCTACCCACCCCCCCCCCCACCAACCCACTCACTTATCTACCCACCCCACCCCCATCAACCCACTCACATCTCTACCCACCCCACACCCATCAACCCACTCACATATCTACCCACCCCACCCATCATCAACCCACTCACATCTCTACCCACCCCACCCCCATCAACCCACTCACATCTCCCAAGCCATTGCTCCTCTGAATATAGAATTCTCTCTCACGTCCATACTATTTTTCATTTGTCGACCATCGACCCGCCTCCATCAGTGATCGACACACTCCAGGGCGTTACTGATTCCTTTTCTGCCGGGCAATATAAGATGGTCATGCGAAGGTCAAGTGTTAGAGGTCACCAAGTGTTATTTGCCGCCCCACCTCACGTGACAAGAGTAGTCCCCATTAAGTTACACAGTGCAATTAGATCGATGCATTCAGTGGTTGTCAAGTTAAGGCCAATAAGACGTGAGGATCTTCAGCTCGTCTGACAGCTAAGTTGTCCACACTAAGATACAACACAAGTGATGAAACAACTTGACCCCATACGAATAGACCCAAGGTCACGGAGAAATCGTGACGAAAGACGAGCATGGTTGAACTTTGTAGTCCGGGGTCCTGTACATGAGCAGTCCAATCGAAAGTCGGGCGTCATGGCAGATCAATGTTTTCGAATAGAGCAAAGTGGCGTTTTTGAATTGCGTGCCATACGAACGTTGTGCGGCCTGCTGCAGGAGTGAGTGTGGAGTATGAGTTCGCCAAATTAGCGTTCGGATGACAGAATAATAACACAGGCTGCCCAGTATATGGCGTCATCGTCGTCCAACGTTTTCGCGATTTCATTGCTGACTTTTCTATAATACATTCGCTAGAATATGCCACTCACTCATCGACGTCTGCTCCATATACAAGCCTTTGTGGCTGTCCGTGTGGCTCCAGGGCTTATCTCCACAGATAACCCTATCTAATCGGTGAATTATCACTAGGAGAATTAAGAGTGAGTTGGTATAGAAGGATTATTGTATCTTCTTAACATTATGATGTCATCGTAATCCTCTCCTGGGTGGATTGTCTTCGACCTGCTCACTACAATATCAATATTAATTGATTTTCATATGCGATCAGCAAAGCTGTACACGCTGATATAACGGTTAACATGACTGGCTGCAGATGGAAAATCCTTTTGTTATTATACATCACTTGTCGTGCTAAAGAGATCCATCCTTACCGTCCACTCTCTCGTCATATCTCGCGATACTTGTCGTCCTGAACGGAAACAAATATATAGGTTGCGTGCGCACGACGTCTACGTAACCTGCGCGCGTTATTCTCGACGTATCAGTGACCGACGTAGCGTCGTTACGCTGACCGACGTATGTCGCCAGGACGTCTCCGTGAGTAACGTACGTCGCCGGGATGTCTGCGTGAGTAAAATACGGCGTCTCCGTGTATGACGTTCGTCTCTGCGATGTCTCCGTGAGTGACGTACGTCTCCACGGTCTCTCCGTGAGCTACGTACGTCTCCACGGCGTCTTCATGAGTTACGTACCTCTCCACGGCGTCTCCGTGAGCTACGTACGTCTCCACAGCGCACCCATTCCCCTACTACGGTCTTTCTATTTTTGCTAATGATTCAAGCTATACCTTAAAACTTGTCAACTTTTAATGGACCCCCAACCTCTTATATTTGTCACATTAAGTCCTCTTTCTCATTAACCTTGACACATTCACGGTGATATACGGGCTGGTTGAATCCCCGAGTAAAAACTTCACATGACACAACCACGCAACCATCGCCTCTATACCAGGACCAAAGGTAACTTAGAACCAGATAATTGAAAACGGCTTTTCCTCACTGACGAATAAATCATTAGATTTACAAGTGAACAATCTAATACCCATTTTTCATAGATGTGATTTCAATGTATTTGTCATCTTCATTTTCCTCTCGTTCTAATAACTGTTGATATGGGGTAAGCTACTTGGGACATGTGTGCTCGTGAAGGGCTTGTTTGTGCAGTGCTTGTGATAGCGCTAGTCCTTAACATGATAACACTCACCTAAATTGTGATATATCAATCAAGCGCCATCTGATGGCTGACTTGTCTGAACAGTACAAGGCGGGACAGGTTGCATCGTGTGCCGGTAACAGCGGGTGGACCTCGCGCGCTGTGGGTCGCTTTGGTGGGGTTGGGGTTGTGGAAATGTGTGTGGATCGCTGAGTGCAGACAAGTGCTGTATGGTGGGTATGGCGTGGGGGGTGATGGGTGTTAGTATACCAAGCGCAAAAATGCTGAGATGATCCAATTAAGGGTGTGAGTGAGCTATGCGGTGTGGTTCGGTGACAGGGTCAGAATTTGGATCTTGGTTGACGCGTAGTCCGCCTAGAGCTTCTGACTCTATTTGGCGCCTTGACATGCACGGACCATGACGACCTGCTGGAAACCATTATGATCCATCGATATCTCACGCAAATCTCGCAGCAGTGATCGAGTCAGCGATATCACTCACGAGAACAGAGAGTGCCGGCAACACGCTCATAGCAGTAATGGGGGTGTGTTCTTCAGTGATAATTAAACTAAAAGGACATTTGAATCTTATATCGTATTCACCACAACAAGCCGATACATGGGCGTTTCAACCCTTGACCTTTAATCGCGATGTAATAGGATTATATAGGTTGATGGTGCCTGGATGATTCAATGAACTGACCTGACCTGACCTTAATCAAAACAGGAGTGACCATTCAATAGTCTGGTAGGGATTTATACCTGGAGTGCCGGAGTCACATATGGACTTGTCGATTGGTCCTGATTGATGAATAATGATCAGATCTGAGTTACGAGCTCCCCACGAAGAGTGGTTGATTTGTGGAGGCAGTTTTTCGCGTAGCACAACCCAGTGCTCGGTATATCCACACATCTCCAGCCACTTACAGTAACACTTCACGCCAACCTAACCCACTCTCACCTGAGCCATTTACTGCCCATTCACTGCCTGCCCACTGTACCACACGCCACCTCCCCCACCCCCCACTGTACCACCCCCTCCTCCACCCACCCCCCACTGTACCACCCCCTCCTCTCCCACCCCCACTGTACCACCCCCACCTCCACCACCTTCACCACCCCTCCCACCACCCCCTCCTCCACTGCCATGCCCGTCAACCCTCATTCAACCAGCGCAACAGAGCGCCGCTTGAGCTGTTCGTACCAACGCCCCGTTTTGTTCGTACCAACGCCCCGTTTTGTTCGTACCAACGCCCCGTTTTGTTCGTACCAACGCCCCGTTTTGTTCGTACCAACTCCCCATTTTTCATGCGTTTGTGTCATTGTATTTATTCATAAAATATGACAATATAACATATCCTTTATCAAATAATCCACCAGGTTATTTCTATCTGCTGTACTCGGACGATAGCGTTAAATGGCGGTCCAACCTCTGAAAGGGGATGCACCCGACGCAGTTACTCAATGGTACCGTGCTGGACCTTCGTGGGTTTGGCAGCCCGGTCTGGGCAGCGGGTAGTGGCCAGTGTGTCCAAGCATCACAATCATCCTCATCCATCGCCGTCGCCATATCACCTCGTTGTTGAAAGTGACGTAAAACCCCAATGTTACCTTTACGCTCCTGAAGCGAAAAGTGGCCGGGTTTGAGATCACCCTTGTCGACCATTTGCGGTGGCGCTCTCGCGTATGACACAATACGGCTGACATTAACATCTCACGTATGACACAATACGGCTGACATTAGCATCTCACGTATGACACAATACGGCTGACATTAACATCTCACGTATGACACAATACGGCTGACATTAGCATCTCACGTATGACACAATACGGCTGACATTAGCATCTCACATATGACACAATACGGCTGACATTAACATCTCACGTATGACACAATACGGCTGACATTAACATCTCACGTATGACACAATACGGCTGACATTAGCATCTCACGTATGACACAATACGGCTGACATTAGCATCTCACATATGACACAATACGGCTGACATTAACATCTCGCGTATGACACAATACGGCTGACATTAACATCTCACGTATGACACAATACGGCTGACATTAGCATCTCACGTATGACACAATACGGCTGACATTAACATCTCACGTATGACACAATACGGCTGACATTAACATCTCACGTATGACACAATACGGCTGACATTAACATCTCACGTATGACACAATACGGCTGACATTAGCATCTCACGTATGATATAATACGGCTGACATTAGCATCTCACGTATGACACAATACGGCTGACATTAGCATCTCATTGAAACCGTTATCTCGTTAGCTGTGTACCAGAATACCAAACTTGTGATCGATTACAACACGCAGTGCGGTGATAGCCTGCATAATCAATCCCCAGTACCCACGCCATTCCCTAACACCACCCTTGCACCCTTCCCCACTTCCCCACATCCCCCATGACACCCCTTCCCCACTCCCCGAACCCCACCACCACACCACGTGTCTCACCTCTAAACGCACGCGTGCACGGCGGCCGGGTGTACCCACACAACATACCAGCGCGTTGAATTTAAGCGGAATCTCATGTAGCATTCCAAGCTGCACGTTTACCTCGTTCCATTCGGTGTCATCCGGCGTCGTATGAAGACGTCGGCCGATTCTGGCCGCTGCTTGACGCGTGTATCCGGTTTGATGTTTCAATGTGGCATCTGGTTGCATACCGCCTTCCGGTGTCCATGACAACGTCGTCCAAAAACAGCGAAAGACGCAAAGCAAAGAGATGGCGGGATCCGGTATGACGGGATGCTCTGATTTCACGTTTTATACAATCCCAAATATAGATGGCTATAGGATATCTGATATGACCCTTGGTACGCATTTGACATGCACACGCTGTTACACACGCATGTCATGCACTCATGCATGTAACGCACATTTATCATGTACATGTGTTTGTACGGGGTATTGCTGAACCCTGTTTTACATCCTGTAATAGTTTGTCAGATGTACTGCTGAAATGTTAAGTTTTACAAGTGTACGTTTTCGTTGGTACCCCAACACGGCGGCCACGCGCATTACTATGACTATGGTGTCAGATCCCTTCTAAGGCGATGGCTTGAAATTCCGGACACAATCCCATGTGTCTGTCGTACAAACCGCGCGTCCCATGAAAATACAATGACAACACTGTTATCCCCAGCCGCTCAATTATGGTCAGAGTAAACAAGCCCATTAAAAGAATGGACTACAATGATACTGCCTCATGAGCGCTTCCATGCACTGATCTCATGCAAGAAGTCAATAAGTACATATATGCTGCAGAGCATCAGGTGATTCACAGCCTGGCACTCACAGAATGTACACTCCCCCCACCCCCCACCCCCACCCCCCCCCCCCCCCAAATCAATGAATGACCCTATTGTCACACATGTTTAATTAAGTCTTGTATAACCCATATATAACAATGAATTTATTGATTACAGCATAACATCGTTGCAAAGTATCTCTTTGCATTATTATTATCAATCAAACTTCCTGATCTTACTAAGTGTGACGTCACATCGCTAATAATAGTCTTGACTGGCTCTTTAGCAACTTGTCTTTGTAGCATTCTAGTTATGTCCTGGGGTGGTATATAAGGCACCATGAATAGTTGATTATTATCATTATTAATCATTAATGATTCTACGGATGGAAACGTTTTGAAGACAAAATTCAAGGCGCCCTTAGTCCCCCTGCTTTTGGAAGTATTTAATAAAAGTAGCGAAAACACAAAGTAAACCATTGTTTAAACATCAGAGCCAAATATTTAAGCTTAACACGAGAAATATTTACATTCTTTATGGGCTTGACTTTGATGTGGTGTTAAAGATACGTCATGAGATCGATATCAATGTATGCCGAGTGGAAGGGAAAAAACGCAACTCTTCTCAGGTAACTAAATGTTGATTTAAACATCAATGATTGATCAGGCCGCAGGTGAGTGTACCTGTCCCACTTGATCAATAGCTTCACGTGTGTCCCGATTGATTTTCACCTGAGGCCGTGATCTGGCACCGTGTCGTACGCCGAATCCGATACTTCACATTAATATATTACTTAATGGTCAATAAATGGCCGTTCGTGTCAGCATGGAGTTATTGAGAGAGACTGAGGCGGAATCTAATACTCCCCGTTTTCGTCGGCTCTTGCTGTTGTGTTATCTGCTGTTCGGTTCACTTGCAAAATAGCAAATCCAAGAATATATGACGCGTCATCATAACTCTATCCTCAACAAAAACAAATGAGGCATTGGTGTTGTCCCCGTGACGCACTACTCGGAGTGCCCCCTGCTGTACCCGGCTTTATACCGGAGTACATAGATGCCGAGGATCGTTGCTCAGTTCGTATTCCTCAGAAATTAACTATGAAAATAATGCTGTGTGTTAGCGGATACAGTTCGTTGTGGTATTTCCCGGTGTACAGAACACAATTTGATTTCCATATCTTAGATGTTACAAACAGGGCATGCCAAGATCCGTGAGTACTTCGTTGCATGAGGCGATAGTTTAATAATGTGTGTGTGTGTGTGTGTGTGTGTGTGTGTGTGTGTGTGTGTGTGTGTGTGTGTGTGTGTGTGTGTGTGTGTGTGTGTGTGTGTGTGTGTGTGTGTGTGTGTGTGTGTGTGTGTGTGTGTGTGTGTGTGTGTGTGTGTGTGTGTGTGTGTGTGTGTGTGTGTGTGTGTGTGTGTGTGTGTGTGTGTGTGTGTGTGTGTGTGTGTGTGTGTGTGTGTGTGTGTGCCAACAAATTCATGATCGCAAATCGATCTCTCACAGATCTCCTGTAAATAGCCGTGTTTGGGCATCCGCTTCAAGAGCAGACGCCCTGTACATAGGGCGTGATAACGTTTGTTTGTTATCAGGAGAGTACATATTCAGATAGGTGATAACACTTGAGCTAGCATCGACGACACACAAGGGCTACAGTTTCCCTGTATATGTTCCATACGAGTACACTCGTCATTATTTCACCTACTCAGCAAGTCTCCAATCAGCATTTATTTAGCAGACCAAACAATTCAAGGACCCCATGCCATGTCGTGTGGATGACAGTGTACTCGTGCCATAAATTGCCAGTCGTCCAGTCATCGCTATTGTTCTTACTTCTCAACAAGAATAATTGCCTCTTCGCGTACTCTGCGTGGGTGGGAACAAACATGACCAACTAGATTGCCAGCAACAAGAGGATAGATTTATTCCACCTGATATAACATGCTACAGGTGTCCTTATCGACAGGAGATGTATTCACGCCTGAATCGCGCCCATCAAGGTCGCGGTTATTCAACGAGAACTCCTGAGTCTAAAAAAAACTACCTTGGTCGTCTGCTGGGGTTTTGTCAATGTATTTGCTGGTATTGACGTCGTGATGCGGCGAGCTCCTCCCTTGGGCGCCGGGCACATTACCCCTCGGCTCACATCATGTATTGTGATTTTTAAAATGCTGTATCATTGATATGGGTTCTGTGGCGACGGGAAAGCCATTTATATGATTGTTATGTTCCATTTTCTCTGTTAAATTCAATGAGCAAACGAGGGGTATTTCCTTTTACCATTAGCAAAGAAAGTTAGAAATGAGTGTATATTCATATTGGTTCATTAAGATTGTCTGTAAATGAGCTCGCCAAAAGACCACTTGTGAAGGCGCCCCCTGGCGCTCAAAACGCACAGCATGTTTGCCCTCCGCCGGCTCTGGTTGACCACGCCATTGGCTAAACTATTCAAGGCGCTTATTTAATTAAGACGAGACGTACGACTAGATGAGAGGCAAGGAGATGGAGATAAAAGAATCTCTGTGATTCCCCCAATGCCCATAGGACACCATTTCTAACTTCTCGGATTTAATGGCAAAATTATGATAATTAAAACCAATGAAACACACCTTGGTAATGGCCGAATGCCAGCGAAGCGCAGCGCGTTATTCGCACTTGAAAGAGCGCCATCTTTCCATATACGGCGCGCATGCCCACTTTAATCTTCCTGTTAATAGGCTGTGATGGACATGCGTTGTCAACACTCACCACAGTTCTGACAGCGCCTAACATTTTTTCTTGCTTTTATTACCCTAAGAGTGCTATAAAGTCTACAAAACACCATTTATTGCCATTGTAACTGAGGACAATCGCGGGAATATGTATGTTTTCTCGGACACGTCGGGCTTTCATGGCAGACCGAAGATTGCATTTGGCTTTTGAGGTATACCTTGAAAGAATTTCAATTTGAGACTTCGTCCAAAGAGGAGGCATTAATTGAAAGTTGGTCTTTCATTCAAGCAGGTGTTAGTGAGTTGGAGTGAGTGGGTGGGTGTGGAAGGGGAGTGTCTTTGTTGCGATGTCCAAAGTCATCTCTGGATAACATCTCACGTTGTATATATATATATATATATATCAAGATGCCTACAAAATTTAACCGACATGCAGAAAATTGACCTGATATGTGAGTATATATAAAGCTCGATCCGGGGATACCACAGTCTATGCGCGTTGAGAAGTCCTGGTGACCTTGTCAAACTGAAAAGCTGGATTACAATGTATAATAAGCTTTCAATATAGTAAGGAAGTCGCTGAGTAAGGATATATCTGGGTCCTAGATGTACATATATAGCTTTATAAGGTACTATATATAGGGGCTGTCTATTGCCTTATAACGTTTCACTGGGCACGCGGTGGTGAGCCACTCGGGTGTTTTCACGGTGGACGTTTTCACGGCCTAAAGTCGGCTTGGTCTTCTCTGTCTCCCCATAACTCACTCAATCGAATCAGTCCAAACCTTGTTTGCGGTCAGAATTTTTCTTATGCTGACACCAACCGAAGTAAATATAAGTCATTGGTTTTCCCCATTATATACCATCAAATGAAATGTACCGCTTAACAATAACTTGCAACGAGACCGAAACCAACGGGTTTCTCGGTTGCGATTTTTTATTCCTTGAAACGAGTTGTTTTTCCTCGCGCAGTTACGCCTGTGTGTCACCGGATATAACCCACGTCATCTTCATAATCAGACGTACTATTACACGAATACTGTACATCATTTAGAACAACAATATTGAAATTCAAATATGCTTGTCCGATATTTGTATTATTCCTCGACCATAGAAGTGTTTGCTTTGTCCGTGCGCGCTCAAGAATGCTACAAGACTTTGGATAGGAATTGATCTGCCTGGCTTTCACAAACAGAAGGCGGTTATTGCGGATGATTGTAATGCGAACTAAAATAGAGAAACCCCGCCCATGCTTACATCAGACACCGCAAAAATCCGTGACACGCCTTTCCATTATGGCGCAAATATTTCACCACAACATTTATAACTGCGCAAATACCCGTGACATCAGCATGATGGAATTCCACGAAACCTCAGTTTGTAAAAAAAAAAAATATGCGCAATGGACATAATGATTAGTCCGTTTCTATGGGCAGACTACAAATCAAAGAGACTGTTTAGACGCTGGTGAAACACCCAGAGAGCCAGGTATATTGCACCTGGAACCCGATTGGGTTCACCTATAATCAGCGCCTATGTACCATTCGCGTCTGCGGTCTAGTAGATTTCCGAACGTCACCGAAAAAGTTAATTAAGTTAGAATACTACACCTGAATGACACCTGTTTTATTACTCCACAGTGTGTATTAGCTATTGTAATTACAGTCTATAGTGCCGATATATGCTCTGAACTCGATATAAACAGATACCTTAATGAAATGTGCATAATCGCCACACACGAGACTACGCGTACGTAGACCAGTGTATAACCATAAGTAAATTAATATGAACTTTCAAAATCGAGTTGATATCACGATAGTGATGGCTGAGGACGATAGTGGGGCTAACGGGCTTCGAACCACTGGCGGCTGGATCCGTTTAATAATGTCGTAATGAAAGCTCTTTTGAGCACATAATGAAGGTAGCTTGGACACTGCTGAAAGCTATATATATAGATATATATATATATATATATATATATATATATATATATATATATATATATATATATATATATATATATTATATATATATATATATATATATATATATATATATATATATATATATATATATATATATATATATATATATATATATATATATATATGTGTGTATTTATATATGTACATCGTGAATTGTGTTGTCACGTGCAACCCTCCGAAATCAACAATAGACACGCAAGCGACTGGAGACAAGTCTGGACTTGTTTTCTAAGTCAGCGCGATGCGCACGCACTGTAGTCCACTGGTAACTTGCGACTTGGGCGCGCAGGCTTCATTTGGCTCGTATGCAGATGTATTTGTCGGCAGAACGCGCGTCCACCTGTAAGTACGTCTGTTTGGCTGTCGTACGTCAGTATGACTGTCTGCGGTACGTCAGTCTGTCTGTCTGCCGTACGTCAGTCAGTCTGTCAGCCGTACGTCAGTCAGTCTGCCCACCGTACGTCAGTCAGTCTGTCCAACGTACGTCAGTCAGTCTGCCCAACGTACGTCAGTCAGTCTGTCTTCCGTACGTCAGTCAGTCTGTCAGTCGTACGTCAGTCAGTCTGTCTGCCGTACGTCAGTCAGTCTGTCAGCCGTACGTCAGTCAGTCTGTCAGTCGTACGTCAGTCTGTCTGTCTGCTGTCAGGAAGTCAGTTAGTCTGTCTCTTTGTTGTTTGTGAATCTGTCTGCTGTATGGTCGTCTGTCTATTTATAGTACGTTTGTCTGTATGTCTGTTGTTTGTACATCTGTCTCGTATTTGTATTTCTATATTTTGTATGTACGTCTGCTGTATTTACGTCTCCTTGTTGTATGTACGTCTCCCTGTTGTATGTACGTCTCCCTATTGTATGTACATCTCCCTTGTGGTATGTACGTCTCCCTGTTGTATGCACGTCTCCTTGTTGTATGTACGTCTCCCTGTTATATGTACGTCTCCTTGTTGTATGTACATCTCCCTATTGTATGCATATCTCCTTGTTGTATGTACGTCTCCCTGTTGTATGTACGTCTCCTTGTATGTATGTACGTCTCCCTGTTGTGCGTACGTCTCCCTTTTATAACTACGTCTCCTTGTTGTATGTGCATATCCCTGTTGTGCGTACGTCTCCCTTTTATAAGTACGTCTCCTTGTTGTATGTACGTCTCCTTGTTGTGCGTACGTCTCCCTTTTATAAGTACATCTCGCTGTTGTGCGTACGTCTCCCTTTTATAAGTACGTCTCCTTGTTGTATGTACGTCTCCCTGTTCAGCGTACGTCTCCCTTTTATAAGTACGTCTCTCTGTTGTATGTACGTCTCCTTGTTGTTTGTACGTCTCCCTGTTGTATATGCTCCCGTCCGTCGTACGTTCTTACGTCTTTGTACTAACATCTGTCTGTTGTTTGTCTGCTGTTATATTTGTCCCTTGTCCCGGACAGTGACCCCCGTCATCGTCAATGCTCTTTCATGCAATCACATACGAGACAGTAAAACAGTCGTTCGACCAAATGCATGATGGTTTTAACAGTGTGATGGCTGCAGTAATGTTCACTTCACGACAGACCGGTTAAGGCACAGAGCAGATATAAACGGATTATTGTCAACGAAAGACAAAACGTTGACGGCAAACGAAATCTGACATGGCTAACAAGGTGAGAATAACTGATGAAAACAGGACTTGGTCCGTTCAAATAGTAATGTCTCATTACGCGATGCATTCACATCAGTTTGTGTAACGTATTCAGATACTTCTTGTGGAGTTTAGTCCACTTGATAACAACGAAAAGATAAAATGAGTAGAGAATCCATTCAAAGAAAAAATGCCTAAAAGGGAAGTGATTCTGTGATGGCCACAGAATGACGAGTCGGGGTTGCTTCGGGGTCGTCAACGTACCCTGTGTTCGTATGGATTCCGCCAGGCGCCAGACGGACCAGCTGTAAGTGTTCTCGTTTAAGCTGTTACTGATGGTGTTGCGTTGACGAGGCGTGTGGCTGCCTCTACGGGACTGCTGATTCATGTCATAAGTGACGCTGCTTTACACCTGTACGCACCTCTCCTCTTGCTTGCGTCTGGCGTCTACTTAATGCAGCTTGTACGAGATACTTGTTCATGTATACAGCGCTGAGTTGCTGGTTGATGTTTTTGTATTCTCAGCTGCCTTCTGCACAGAATCCTACATAGGATGGGAACATGAACGCTCGCTTTGGAACAGTACTCTGTGTAACTCATGCTAACTCTGTGTAATGAGTTGTATCCCTCACACTAACTCGGTGTAATGAGTTGTATCCCTCACACTAACTCGGTGTAATGAGTTGTATGCCTCACACTGACTCGGTGTATTGAATTGTATGCTTCACACTGACTCAGTGTAATGAGTTGTATGCCTCACACTAACTCGGTGTAATGAGTTGTATCCCTCACACTAACTCGGTGTAATGAGTTGTATGCCTCACACTGACTCGGTGTAATGAGTTGTATGCCTCACACTAACTCGGTGTAATGAGTTGTATGCCTCACACTGCCTCACACTAACTCGGTAATGAGTTGTAATGAGTTGAATGCCTCACACTAACTCGGTGTAATGAGTTGAATGCCTCAATCTAACTCGGTGTAGTGAGTTGTATGCCTCACACTGACTCGGTGTAATGAGTTGTATGCCTCACACTGACTCGGTGTAATGAGTTGTATGCCTCACACTGACTTGATGTAATGAGTTGTATGCCTCACACTAACTTGTATGCCTCACACTAACTTGTGTAATGAGTTGTAAGCCTAATGAGTTGTATGCCTCACACTGACTTGATGTAATGAGTTGTATGCCTCACACTAACTTGGTGTAATGAGTTGTAAGCCTCACACTGACTTGGTGTAATGAGTTGTATGCCTCACACTGACTTGATGTGTAATGAGTTGTATGCCTCACACTAAATGAGTTGTATGCCTCACACTTGGTGTAATGAGTTGTATATGCCTCACACTAAATGAGTGGTGTAATGAGTTGTATAACACTGTAATGAGTTGTATCCCTCACACTAACTTGGTGTAATAAACTGTATCCCTCACACTAACTTGGTGTAATAAACTGTATCCCTCACACTAACTTGGTGTAATGAGCTGGATTCCTCACACTAACTCGGTGAATTTAGCTAGGTATCCACACTTAATCGATACATTGACTTGTAACACTCAGTTGACATCAATGCCATATCTGATGAAAGCATTTGACCTTTTGAGGTCATACAGTGGCCCTAAGGACCACGATATGTGTCCGTTTCCTTTACTTCAAGTGCACCGAAACGGACATATCTTGGTTATCCGTGTCACTGTATCACTTTTAAAACACACCCATGGTGAGTGATAGCCGATGCTTACCAGTAAATATGTCACATTCAGCAATAAAACCTGTGATCATGCGCTTCAAGATTACCAATGGCTTGTTAACGATTGAGTCCTGTAATTCACACATTTGATATCTGCCCGGCTGGGGGACTGACATTAACAGCAAGAGGATACATGGGCCCGTGATTAACAGCCCTGATTTATCCTGGTGCGGTAACGGTCAGCACTTTCCTTATTTATATAAGCGGCTATTTATTTTTATTTGACCGCGCCAATGGCCTCATGTGTTTGTTGGCTGTCACATCTAATCCGAAATAACAGTAAATTTAGAAAGCATTCATTGTTTTTGCTTTAATTCAAATAATTTGCATCCTACCGAGTGATTGTCGTAAAAAGGGACTTCGTATTATGATCGGTATTTACGACACTGTTGTTTAGTGTGAGAAGACATCGGTTGAAAGCATGGATCCATATTTAGGGTCCATTGTAATTGCTAACCCCCATTCCCGGCGTGGAGGTCATCATCAAAGCCGCCAGTATGATCCAACGTGTGACTAATGGAATTCGTTCTGCCTTTGGTTTATTGCGACTCTATACAACGTGGTATCGGTCGGGTTCAACACCACGAATCGTCATCCATAACGGGGGTATGGCTTTATACGGGATGGCTGTGTATGTGAGTCTAGTGGGACACGGTAGGTTAAAGGATAGATAAAGGCGAGTATTCAACCCCGATGACCAAGTTACACTTATACATATGGATGAGTTGTATTGGTAGGATAGGGGTACCAGCGTGAGTGAATAAGTGAGGGAGTGAGTGAGTGAATTGTGGAGTGGATTATGAGTATCTGAGTAAGTGAGTGAATTAATGAGTCTGAGCGAGTGAGTGAGTTTGGGCGGCCATGTCTCGTCGATGCCTTAAACATTGAAATGATACTCCAATTAATTAATCAATTAAGTACTCTGATTCGTGGATGTCTGGCGACAACAGAACAGTTACGCTTCGAACGGTCGCCCTTTAGAAAGGCACAGACAATCTAATCACCACGCTGTAGCTAGAACTGCCATCAACTTTGTCGATTGTTCTCGGCTAAGCACTTGACATAACTGAACCTCTGTTAATCGGAATCTGTTTCGACTCGTAGCGCGCGGGAGCATGCTTACATGGTACGTCTATAGGTCGGGGCGAACGGCTTGTTGAGACCCGTTCATTGTGATGCTCTCAACCCACAGCGCCATCGAGATAATTATCCTATTGTCTATCACACCCTACTCTGGGATCGTTAAGCCCGTGAAGTCCAAGACTCTGGCAGCGTGTTTACCTGAGCGCCATATACGACGCTACTTGTAATTCGCGCTTCTTTTTCACGCTTAGCTATGGACGATGATGTCAGCTTGGCTTGGGGAAGGCCCACGCTGTGAACGGTGTCGAGGGCTCTCAGTTTGTTGTGACTGCCAGGGCGTGCTGGGACTTGATAACCACGCCGCCCAGCTTAAATGCTCACGTGACCTCTCTGGTTATAACCACCGACGGTCGACTCGTGGGTCATTCATTAGTTTGCTCGATCTCCACACACATCCGATTGTGACTATCAGAAAATCTTACTTCTGTGCCGTTTATCTCAGGACGATTGTCAGTAAATCACGGTTGTGTTAACGCTTTGAAAGGATTGCTCGATTACATCTTACACGGAATTGTTCTACTTGTAGCGGACTGGGACACGATGGCTGTATCGGTAGGTGGATCTTCTCGCCTCTAACCACGGATCATCCTGATTAACACAGTCTCTGTTAGTTGTCGGATGACAAATAAGCCACTCACTCATGGAGCTAATGAGGTGGAGTTTGCTTTGACGGGGTTAACATTTGTAACGTTGACGCGATCGATCTCGATGAACTTCCGTATTTTAGATCTCATGAATAATATATTGAGCGAACAATTTACATTGAGCATCTTTAACGAGAGCGGGATCTGAACGAGGCGGGGGGAGGGGGTGGTCTTGTACAGTATATTGCTCCCTCCCTACAGTCAATAAAGGTAGATTAAATGGCAGACGTTTGAGGGTGTCGGAACTCTTCCGGTTCCTTCTCTTCGCTCTCATTGGTCAATGTCAGTCTCACCGCAACTATTTCATATGGCGCCATTTCGATCTGTCCTCTGACATGATGTCATCCGCGTTAGTGACCCACAGATGACTCAGGTGTTGTTATGCGACGCGTTCCTGCGTGTACACGCGCCATTTCCTGCACGCATTGTCCAATCAAATAGGACTTGCCCAGAACCCGAGTAGGTACTAGCATTAGATATCACGCCTTAACTGAAGTATTACAATGCGGTGCTGCTAAGCTAAGAGTTCTCAACTTTATGAGGGGGTATGTTATTATTGTCTCGCTGTATCAGGCTATGTATTGTACACTACCCGTACGTAGTATTTCCGATTTATACGAATGATTGTTCGTTTTGGATTTTGTTAAATCCTACTTCACCCCAACCTCTCTCCCATTATTGACCCCTCGTGATGACAACTTCGTCATTTTGCTGTGCTTCAATGCCGCCCAAGTCACATTTCCTTCTCAAAACTGTACAATTCTTATTTCACTATCTGTCCGCAGAACGACAATCAGTCGTTAGAATAATCATATAGATTCAATAGCGAATAAGGTGTGGTGTTTCCTGCTAAAACTTAGGGGACTTAGGTAAAACTCCACCGTCCAGTGCTGCTGCCTGGTGGCCGCTTTCGCAGTTACTCGTTGAACCGCGCGGATGGTTCGATAGGCGGCATGCGATGAAATTTTCCCTCCGTCGTGTTTACTCGCTCAGTAACATACCATAATGACTCGCTAAAAGCTGTCACGAATCAAAGGGAGGACATCGGACCCTACTATCATAAAAACTGTGATCCTTTTTCTACCAGGGTACTGGAGATACAAGGTTTGTTTACGGAGTGAGTAAGGGATGCCTCGTGACGGTTATGTGCTCCGGCAAAGTTAGTTAGTATTGTTGGCAATTTAGTAGGCAACCCAAAAAATAATCCACAAACAGCAAAACTAACGTGATTGCAAGTGAAAAATATCTTAATACATCCTGGCCTGGGAATCCAGGTTAGGGGAAATGCAACATGATGCGCGAGACGCTGGTTTCTCGTACAGAAACGGCGCATGTGTAGTGAACGGCTAGGCTCGGCTTCTGTTTCATGACAGGCCTTCTTTTTGACATATTTGTTGTGGTATATTTCAAGAGGCCATTCTGTGCACTCAGTTTAGCTTATTGATATTGATAGATTAAGCGGCATACAGGGTAGAATGCGCATGAAGGTATCAAGTTGTGACGCAAGCACCGGATAACCAGTGTTTTGGAGATATGGGCCGAGATTTGGGGGTAAATAAATACAAGCAAAGGTGAACAAGTTTAAGATGTGCCCAGAATAAGGTGTTTCAGTAGACTAAGAATTCTAGCGATCGGGTTGCTTCTCGTGTAACTCATGTTCATATCTGCGAAATTGTGGCCGTGAAAAAGTTCTCGTGCGTAAACGCGCATAGGGGAACCAAGACCCCAGCTCGACCGAGCGTAAGCCCCTCCCCCCGCGTGATGGCAACCAATGAGAGCACAGCTCGCGTGCAGAGCGCGCTGGGGGGCAACAAACGCTCTGATTGGTTCCTTGTTTTCCTTATATGCGCCTATGCCTCCACTATGGTTCATTGTAACCTTGTAGCGAAATCGAGGTAGTGGGTGTGCGCGAACTGCACAAGTTAGTTGCTCGGTTGTTGTCGTGCTCACGTAGGATTGCCTGTGCTGTTTCTGGATATTGCGACTAAATTTCAACAGTTGGATTTCTATACCAGTTTTCCTGTTGACATTCTGCAGATGTTGGATAATAGCCCCGCAAGAAGGATGATGACTGCCAGGCGACCAGTGCCATCCAAGGGAATCTGCCGCTGTTTATTTGGACCCATCGACCACGATGAGAACAAGAAGACTCTGAATCGTATCAACCAGATGCTGGATGATCGAGACCAGTCGATCTGGAACTTTAACTTCAAGACCGAGACGCCGATGTTCGGCCGATTCGACTGGCAGAGAGTGGGTACTGATCGCGAGGATGTTCCCCGGGCATACGAAATGCCGCATTTAAATCCTGACAAGACTGTGTCACCTAATGACCCTCAAGAAACAGCCAGACCCACCGTGACAGTCACTCACCTAGCGGGGTCGACAAGTGAACTAAGAGCCCTCACGCCAACGCCCGACTCGTCTTCCCAGGACGCGGTTGCCTCATCATCGAAGGGGGTATCGGTACAGACCTCCGAGACGACCTCCCCAGGTCAGAGTAGTCCTCACGATGTCAAAGTTGCCAAGAGGAAGCTGGCTTCGCAGACCACTATAAACGGTTAGTGCCTTCTTGTTTACAAACATTGATCACGCATCTCGTTTTTTTTTCAATGGCCCGTTTTTATGTAATAGCTTTTTGCCGAGCGGCTCTTGTTGTTTGAGATTTAAATGTTGTTGACATGGTGCCTCAGTATCTCGTGATGACGCTTTCATTAATATCCTGTCCCAGCCCGTACCCCGCCTCGAGCTCGCGATCGTAAGACCATAACAAGGCAGTCTCTCAGTGTACCCCCACCCCAGCAAATCCCATTGCTTGGCCATCTTCCATCACGGCCCAAAGTACATGGCTTTGATAACGTGAGTAACGGCTACATTTGAAACAGAGCAGGGCGGGGTTATGGCTTGGCTGGTGTCATTGAGGCAGTGCCTTGCCGCGCGTGCTCCACCATGCCTACTACCCAGTCCTGGATGTGTATTTCCACTGCCAGTGACGTGCGTGTGTCGCAGGGCGTGAAAAAGCCACAATTATCATGCGCTCCATCCAGGTCCATACTATCTCCGCCATCCAGGGTACTACCCTTACTATACGCTGACATATAGAGCTTCTAGTAACTGCGCGGGGCAATTTGCCACGAATATTCCCTTACAGCCTCTCGGCGCGCACCAGCAGTTTTCAGTCGAAACTCTAACCGAGGGCGAGGGGGTGTCGGTTGAGACGAACGCATCCAGAAAGCTGGGCGTTTACCAGGTTGAGTTGGTCTGTAGTGTCAATTCTAGACCATCTTGACATGGTAGGTAAAAGTGAAGCCCAGCTTTGACGCGCTAACAATGGAAAAGGGCGTCTATGAAAAGTCGCATATGTAATCTGGAAAATCGGTGATATTTTCTCATCTCAGCTACCTGGCAGAACCTGAAGCGTGGTTCCTTCCCGGCGATTTTACGACATAGAAGCGACAAGATGCGGCGGGGGTTGGTGGAGAATAAACCTAGTCGGTGCTCTCCAATCAACCCACAGGGCCCTGTAACTGATGTACTAGTTATGTGTCAGTGACGTTGCTTTGTTCACATGCTTGGTGCCGTGTTGCTGTACCATATCATATCCCGTTTAGGTGTGTTTCTCATTCGCTTGTAGCTAATCTTCCAGCCCTGTGTTTGATATTTACCTGCAATTGGCTGTGAGCCATAATGATCCGCGAGGAAAACGGACGCGTTTTAAATCGAGGGGTGTGTCACTGTGGCTTGCTGCATGACATCAGCAGGGAGCTGTAGGGTTTATGTTGCCTTCTGCGACCTTCGTCGACCATTTTATGGCTTGCATCATTTGCTGGCTGGGGTGATATATCCTGACACAGGACGCCTACATATCACCTCGTCTGCTTATAGCGCATCTTGGTTATAAGAAATTCCTGCCATCGCGTCACTTGTTCCCTTCTGCTCATTGGCCGGTAGTTTCACCAAGTTGTTTACGATAGCCCGCTGATCTCACAAGAAACACCGACGCGAGAAGTTACTATGTCCTTATAATATTATTGTATAGCGTGTGTGGCGCCAGGAAGTGACACATAGTTCCCCGCATCTCTTTCCATACGCTACATTCCTCAGCCCTAACGCCCATATAGCGCGCATTATTTCAAGGTCAACCGGGTGACATTTTCCACATCGTTTGAAATTCATTGGCAGAAGGGCGTTTCGTCGCGCGCTTTTTTCCTCGCTGGTCTCATACGGAACAGTGTCTGTTCCTGCACCTGCGCCTGTGCAGTTCTTATTCTTTTCAACCTTGCATTGATATGTTCACTCATGTGTGTTTTTCTCTGTTTACAGAATATTTCCGGCCATGCAAGAGGTCAAAGGCTTCATTCAAGTCCTAGGTGCTTATTTCTTCTGGTGAGTGCTACTGTCCTATTACTCCTTGCCATTACGGGTTGTTTACTATCTATCTATTTCTTGACGGATTGTGTACTACAAGTGGTGCGGAACACTCCAGTATGTCGACTGAAACCTGCTTTCACTTATCGAAAAGAATATTGCAGGTCGCATGGTTCTCGTGTTGTTAAGGGAAGTTTATGGACCATTGTTTCTTTGTATCTTGTCGTTTCCCATAGCAACGTCCCTTGGTCTGGTACAGGCAGTGATAATTGTGGCTGCTTGAGAACCCGCCATGGGCTATTGAACTCGGCTGTGGTGCGGTTCAATTACGATCTTTAATCTTCCTGGCTGTGAATGCTGATTAAATTGGTGCAATCACATATTTTTGCGAATGCGCCAATAAGTACCCGAGTCATTGATTGTGGGGGACATCAAAGAGATGAAGCACTTGTGACTGACGAACTTGTCCAAACGGACTTGCTTTGTCGCGGGCGCTATTTGATGCCAACGAGTTGCCTTTTCGATATCTAGTTTGTGGGCTGTTTATTCGATGAAGTTGACATCAGAGGGAAACGATATAAAGCGGGGTCAAGTTCCAGTGAAAATTAAAACGAGAGAGTTGACCTGGGAAGTTGGCGTGAAGCATTCCTGTTTGATGCTTAAATTGATTCTTCCCACTGCACTCGGGCTAAATCGCCTCGCAGGCGATCGTCATGGCAACGCGTGGCTGGCCCAGCAATTACAGCTATTTCATAGCGTACGGGAGTGTTGCCTCACCTGCTCGCTCGCACACCTGGTCGGCCCTAATCAGGCTTCCAGGAACACATAACCTCAGTCTGCGACTCGTCGCGTCCATCTGGCTGCTAGCCATCAAACATTCGCCGTGAGACTGTTTGAGTCTGTTTGATGGAAGGCCGACGCTGACCAGATGTTCTGTAATTGCACCCAGTCGCCGACTCGTTGGCCGTAAGTTTATAATGCGCCCTGTTGTATTCCATTTGCACCCGTTAGCTCACCCTGCCGTCATCAACACGCCGCCTTCTTCAGCGGCCGAGTCGTCGTCATCAAAGACAGGAGATGGTCACGCACCCGTCAAATCGTAAACAACGCGGTTTGTCGGGGATGCAGTCATATTAACGTAGACCGTACTGCTGTATGGGATGCCCTGTACGATCGCAGTTGGTCAGTTCGCTGAGACCGGCTGATAAGCCCGTTGGTCGGTCGCCGTTACGGCGTTCTTCTGTTTAAATCAAGTTTAAAATCCCATTTCTCAACGGCCATGAAATGATTCTTATAATCGTATTCTTATTATTCTGGGGAGTCGATCATGAGAGCCGTGCGCGACCATTTGCAAACATTGACCAAGAAGATCAAAGCGGACTGGTTCTATGGCCAACTGACGCCTCCCCTAAGGCAGCTCATTCGATTGCAATTCGCTGTCCATATTACAGCTTACTTGACTTGTAATTTGAGGCAGTCGTTTCATTTGCTGGTTCCGAAGTTAACGCTACGAGTAAATGGCTTTCGAGTTAAAGGGTAAATAACGGATTTAACAGAGCGTTATTGCCATTAACTTACATTATGAAGTGTATAGTTTGAAGCGTATAAGCTTCAACTACTATTTATGCATCAGCTTTGTGGTCAATTGCTCGCTCGTACCCAGATAATGCTCTAATGTCGAGGAGTTTTTGTTAGCGTAACAGTTGTGGAGTATTTTAAGGCTGTGTCTGTATTGTTGGGAAAACATTGTGACTGGCCAGCGCGGTGTCACATTTGTGACCGCGCGCGCTGCCCTGGGGCAAACATGACCGGACAAGCTGCGCGCGCGTTCCACCGTGGCCCTGTCGATTGTTCCATTGTCCTTGCGTGGCGCGTTGAGCAACAGGCGTACTGGAACGGGGTGGAGGTGGTCACCACAGGTATCTCCAAGAGAGTCACGCTGCAGGGGCAATAGCTGACCGGGCATGCGCTGCGGTCACAAGCACCTGCGACAATCGGCGCTGTATTGGGGGGGGGGGGGGGTTAACAAGTCAGTCATGAGTCAGTCAAGTTGTACATCTGTGACGCGGGCAGTTAGGCGGGTTTGTTGACAGTTATATGGTTAAATCATCGAGCCTACATTAGGTATTGAGAAGACCCGGGCGAGGATCGGCCGCTAGGTTTGATAGTAAGGTATGATCGAAGCGGGTTTCTCCCAAGTACCGCCCGTTTGTCGCTGCTAGTCGCCACGCGTTGGGTACTTGTTTCATGTCACCGCGCTGACACTTAATGGTCAATTCCGACTGACTCGGTCTTGGAAGAGCGAGAAGATGTCGGCGCCGGTAAGGCACGGTATGTAATAGCTGCTCAGTCCAGCCGACCATCACGCCCCCAGCTGCGCATCTTCTGCGCGTCTCCTGCGCTCTCTAACGTGTGTAGTAGCTGGTGCTACAGAATAGATAGTGTTTATAAGGCAGAGGCATAGACCAAATTCCTGCTAGATTTGTTGACTTTTTATTGTCACTTGACGAAGACACAAAGGGTGTCACAACAGTAGTGGAAGAGTCCATTATCTGGTCAGGTTGGTTCCTGCTCGCTAGGGGGCACCCGATTCTTGCTTTTTGTTTGTTCGCTTGGTTTGAGTTTTTTTTTCTTTCACCTGTTAGTATCAGATTATGTGGTTAGCTTACTCGATGCTTTGTGAGTTTTCTCCTCTGTAGTTCATTGTCTGTGAACTGCCACTTCAGTCGGGGTTGAACTGTAAACACTAAACAGGAACACAAGTGATTGTGCCGTCTGACCGGCCCACCTCCGGTAGGAAGCCAGACCTTCCTGCACCACTTAGTCGAGGTTCCCCAGCCCCTGACCGCGGGACACATACATGTTTCAGATGTTCAATGTTGCAGCCAGGCTAGGACAAGCAGTGTAGCCGAATCCCTGGAGTCAGAGCCGTAGACTATGCACCACTTGTCACAATCAAATATCCCCATTTGTTTTTAACTCACTACTGTCTATTCTGCGAGGCTGAAGGTACGACTCCGGTGATGTTGAGGTATGGGTCTGTTAAGGTTGGAGGGGGCGCTCCGCGTTAGTAACAATTCCCTCGAGGCGATGCACTGCTGCAAGGCATCTATCATTAGCAGGGTTACTAAGGCAACGTGGTCCTGGATTTCTCTCAGATGCTCAAGTGCCCGGAAGTCTTAAGCTGCTTGTTTTCCCCAGCCCTGTTCCTAGAAGTGAATCAGTCTGCTTCTCCCCCCCCCCCCATACCGCCTTAGAAAAACAGGCCCGCCTTGGACAATGGCGCGTCTGAGACGACTGGGAAAAAAACGACGTAAGATTGGCTGTTGCGGTCTCACTTGAGGATTCCTTGTTACCTTAGCAACCCATCTGGGATGCTGCAGCGTCGCTTCCCTCTGCCTAGAAATAATCAAGAACTTCACTGCTATTTCGTCTTGAAGAGCCCTAACCATTTTCTGTCCTTTAACCACGGCTGCATCAAAGGCCCATACATACTGTATGGTGGGTTTTTTTCCCCGGGGGGGGGGGGGGGGGGGGTCATTAATAAGTTGCTGTTGGCTTGTGTTGTTGGTCGGGTTAGTTGTCTATCATCGGGAGGAATTAGTACACACGACGTACTTCACGTCTGCTTCTCACCTCGTTTCAAACACCATTTATGGTCGTTAATTGTGAAGTGCCTGGTCAGTTTGACACTGACGACCTCAGTTGACTGTCCCGTGCCCACTAGTGAGGTCAACCCGAAGCGCTCGTGTCACGGGACATACTCGGATGACCTCAGTTCGTCGAGGCCAGGTGATATTCTTGTGTTGGATGTGGCCGATCGAGCTGGCTAATTCGGAGCTGCTCGGTTACCCAGTCTTACAGCACATGAGGTCATTAGAAGTACCTCCAAGGGCGATGTCAACAATAGAGTCGCTACTCATGTCAACTAGTTTCTTGTCGCTGTGTAGATGTTCCCTAGGGAGTGGACTACACCTTCGCTTGATTTAAAGCTTAAGAGAAAAGCTACAGCTCTTGTTAATCACTTACAAAGTATGCAGGGAAGGGATTGGAAGTCCTCATTACATATAGGTATGCGGATACTGTGTGTGGAGGGGGGGGGGGTGGACTCTCTCAGGGGAAAGAAAAGGATCTCCTCAAAGAATGATATATGCCCATTGTTCATCAAAGGGAGCGGGTCTATTCCGGCCACAATAGCGGCGATTAATGCTTTGTCAGCAATGAAAATTAAATCACAGGCCGAGTCGTATGTACGGTGAGGACTCCTGTCATTATCATCATCACACCTCAACGATTAGTGCTCGCGATTATAGTCCCAATTCGTCAAACGCACGGCCCGGTCGGGCTTATGGGAGATAGGATCAACTCATCTACGTCTCATATACACATTCCACATGTGCGCGGTCTTGCCTAGGCCTGACAACTTCGATGTTCGGAGAGATGAAAGTGGGGAACATATCATGGCTTGTCACTCCTGGACATCGAAATGGCCCCAAACGTTGTTATTCCGACTGTTAATCTTATCTAGACGGACGAATGCAAGCGGTGTTACTTATCGATATGCGCTGACCCCGTTCAGGTCAGTCGTCCTATCGCTCTGTGACCCTGACCTTCCGATCTCCACTCGGAGGTGATATGCACACACCACGTGATGCTGTTGTTTGTATTGCCCGTGTTGGTGAGGGCGGGTGCACTGAGTCTTCCGGGCCTTCTAGGCAATGTTGTGATCCGTGCGGGTCATCTTCTCGGTGCATTTTGGCGCCCCCCGTCGTCGAACCTAAATTCCATTACGTCATCATAGGTTTACTGTCGCCCTTAGATGACATGAGAGAGATGAAACCAGTTGAATATTAAATGATGCTTCACCCTGATGGCTAATGGTGTTTAAGAAAGACCTGTCCACGACGATCTGTCATATATTGATTTTGCCAGGCAGTCGATTTGCGGAGTGTGTTGTGCATTATATGAACATTGTATGCTCTTGTTCCTGTACTAGTCTGACCAATGTTTAACGATGATGTGTCTCTCTGTTGCAGATTCTGTGTTGATCTTGGCCGCGGGCCTAGTGCAATGATGCTCGACTGCTGTGTTCCTCTGAAAAGACTGCTTCTTTGTTCCATGGTAGCTATCATCAATTAAACGCGGACTCCAGCCTCCATGGCCTGCATCCATTCCCTTCATCCCACTCTTTCAGCAGTCTCTGCAGCCAGCGTGTGTTACCATGACGACGCTCGCGCACAGAACGGCGAGGGATGAGGGAGAATGAAGTAACTGGGGGTAGACAAAGACTGGGTGGTTCGGTGGCGTTCGCGTTGTGATGACCTCCACGACCTCCCCTAACCCGCACCTCCTAGCGGGCGAGGAGCTGACGTGGAATGTGAGAGGCTCTGACTTTCTTCCATGACCTTAACCGGCTTTGTCTTCAAACTCTATGTGCACGATGGAAAGGGGGTCATCTCAACGTGCCCATTGTTAACCACTCGCAAGATGGCTCGTCTCCAAGTGTCATCTTTAGCTGCACTCTCTGGCAGTGGGCAGCAGCAGAATAATTGGTGTTGAGCATAAACTGTCAGCCAGTTGGATGAAGCTGCTGCAGATGGTTGATCCTAACGCCAGCTCCCCTCCCTCAATCCACACCAGAGCACCTGTCTCTCTTTGACTTGTGACGTATAGCTCCTGTTTGAATTAACTGTGTCATCACCAACTCCTATTCCCAGCCATCTGCTGTCTCCTCCCGTCGGTTAAAGACACTCTGTATTGTCTGTGTTCATGTTAGAAATAGCAGTTCTAGCAGTTGTCAATGTAGCCAGTTTTTGGATGAACACCAGTATTTAAGCGACGCATTTGAAATAAGGTCATTGTTGTCTTCAAACCCTCAGTATGGTCACAATTACTAAGCACCTGTGCTAGTGTTTTGTTGGCTGCCAGGGTGTGTGTTTTTTTAGATACCATGAACATTTTAAAAGGAGATTTTTACGATCTCTGTCTTGGATTTGAGATTGGCGTGCAGTACAGAGGTCACTCTCCGGCCTGGCAACAGTCCACTTTATTCTGTTTTATTAGCAACACACGGGATGTGTAGTATTCAATTGGCCCTGTTTAAGACGTGTACATATTCAAGCTACCTGCTTATCTAATTTATGCTGTGTTAATTATGAAGTCCGATGAGTGAGAAGGCAATGAGGTCCTAGGGAGGTCACTGATACTGACCCTCCTTGTTCCTCATCATCTTTCTTCTTCATAAGGCATCTGTAGAAATTGTGTCCATGTTGAGGTTATATTGTCGTGTAGCTTTCTCTATTTATTTATTGTCATTAAAGTATGAGCTGGTGATGACTTGTCTGGTGGTTCAAAACCCAAGCATAGTTTGTTTCACTCTCAGGATCCACCACCCCTCCTTCCAACCAACAACACTCCATGTTAAGGCAGCATCAAGTGAATTATTAGTTTCTCATAACATCTTGATCCGCTTAGGTAATGTCATCTTATAGTGTAGGCCGTGTGGTGTATTGGGGGTGGCTGTGTCCACTGAATGGTATCATTGATGTTGAGAATATGCTTTATTTTCAGCCTTGTGCCAATACAATTGATACTGTCACCCCAAGTGTGTTGTTGTTGGCAAGTGAAGTAGAATGTCACTATGTAGGTGTGTGTGTGTGTATATATATAGTAGTGATGTTGTACATAACACACTGATGGCAGTCAGTATAACTCCTGCATCACCACACTTGTGTTGTACACTGGGTTGTACATTATAACATTCAGCATTTACATTTATATGTACACTCACATAAGTACTGGGTATATGTATTTCGTAAACATCCTGTAAATTCAGTATTTATGACAAAAGGGGCGTGTTATATTCCAGATCCTATAACCGCCTTTGAGACAAGTCTCATACCAAATTGATTTCTACAAATAAATTTATTCATTGATATAAATTTGTCTTGTCTTTATCACAGCCTGCTCTCAGCTTCTGTAGCTGAGCACCTGTTTATCTTAAAATGGAAGTTTCAATCAATTACATATCACGTGGATGGTGACGCTATGGTTTCCGAATCATTTGAGACCCCCCCCGTTCTTCATCGAGCTGATAACAACGTCTCTCTTATGATCTATAAGCAGTCACATACCTAGATTTGGCTCAATGATATAGTTTGTATAGTTTATTAATATAGCCCAGACGAGATTCTGGGCCAGGCTATTGATACCAACATCAAAGCGACATTACGTCCTCTGGTTGTGGTTAAACTTGACTCTGCCATGTATCTGTATATTTTTGCGACTGGTTTCTGTTCCGGTGGCGGATTGTGACGTCACAAGAAGACTCCAGCTCGAGTCGACGGCAGACTTCTAGCCAATATAGAAAGCGATGTAGAATGATGATGAATTCATGAATATACATTATTAAAGACACTTGTTTTATATTCATAAATATGATCTAAAGCTGCTTGAAAAGATTTAGATCGACCGCGTCTGTATTAGTGGGTCTACAGTTGGCGCTAACGAGGCCATCGGACGCTCTGGTGACGCGGGGTGTGGTTGACCGAATAGATGCCTCTCGCTCTTTCTTGTCATTCATACGTCAATCTTTACCCAGCTATAAATAGCTACCTACTTACCCAACCCCCGCTACTCCAAGGTGTGACAACCTGGCTGGTTACTCGTGACTCGGATGATCACGTACAAATGGCGGTCCCATCTCTGAAAGGGGAAGTAAAAGATCCTCTGAGGACGACGTGCTCCCTGGCAGTGGCCACCCTCAGAGATACACTCACTGCTAGTCGTACATAGCCTACGTTGCTAAAAACGACTATAATTCGAACAAACAAACAAAACAACAACCCCCACTTCCTTACAGCAACCAACCAACCAACCAGGCCAGCCCACCTCAGCCTAGCCAAGCCTAGCCCAGCTCACCTCAGCCTAGCCAAGCCTAGCCCACCTCAGCCTAGCCTAGCCCACCTCAGCCTAGCCAAGCCTAGCCCATCCCACCTCAGCCTAGCCAAGCCTAGCCCAGCCCACCTCAGCCTAGCCAAGCCTAGCCAAGCCCACCTCAGCCTAGCCAAGCCTAGCCCAGCCCTCCTCAGCCTAGCCAAGCCTAACCCTCCTCAGCCTAGCCAAGCCTAGCCCAGCCCTCCTCAGCCCAATCCAACCCAAACCATCCCAACCCCAAACCATCCCGATCTAATCCAGCTCACCCACCTTACATTCGCACATTCACTTCCCTATGTTTCTGTCTGTGTCGATCAGGATGTGTGTAGCTGGGCTGGTAGTGAACAAGGCGGCGGGGTGAGAGCGTGGAGTTTAATCTACCCTCTACATTCGTGTGTACGAAAACTTGCCCGTCTTTCATATCACACGAAGTCACGTTTGAATAGCGAACATTAACTGCGGTCTTCGTGGAATGACAAAACTTGACACAATTTCAAGTGGCCACGATTTAAGCCCCCCATGAGAACGGCGAATAATCAATCGATGATTGAATCTGTATATAAAAAAAGTATCTCTTTCGACCACCATGTTAATATAGCTGTAAAAACGCGTATTCGCGCAATTTGGAAGCCCCAGCCTTGGCGCCTGATTTCGACAGTGGCCACCCGCGCTGCGCTAACACGTCGGAGGGATCTGGCGCGCGCGGTCCCCTTGTCTTGCCATGGCGGACTTCCAATTTGCATGTCTCTTGGCTTGTTTACAGCGTAACCATTGACTCGCCAGTATTAAACATTCACATGTACTGCCCCACACGAAGTACACAGTGGTGCGAGGACAGAGTGGACCACTCGAATCACTCGTAAATTACCATTGTGATTGTTCCATCGGCCAATCACAGCCTGCGTTTGTTAGCAGTTAAATAATGAAACACGAAATGAAGAATGAAAGTCTTATGAGCATACAAATGGCCCATTCTCTTGAATCAGACGATACCAGGGCCAGTTGGCTTAGTGATGTAATATTCAATGCTTATTTCTGACAGGGGATGATCGATCGCTGTGGTGAATAATTAACTGCCATGATAATCAATATTGTTTACCTAATCATTTAGTTGAGGTATTCATCGATGGGAACACGGAGTAGAATAGACCTCGCCTGTCGATGGATCCTCGTTGCTAGGGTGATGACAACAATATGGGCATTAACGCTGTAGATGTCAGAGTATCTAACAGTCGATGTTATATCGGTTCTGCCTTCATCGTTGGTAGAAGGTTTAACATGCACATATGTGCCCGTGTCATCAGTATTCTATTTTCTATGAAGCACATTTTTTCAAGGCGATATATATGCTTTGTCAACAAGCCTCATTTTATAATGGCGCATCTTTAGCGCTGGTTCGTGATCAAAGGACTAGAAAAAAAACCCGCCAAAGTTCAATATGTTCTGATCGGCTAAGAAAGCCGTGGGTCCATTCGGCCGCTAATTGACAATCACTTGGCTGGGCTCTGGGAGGATCGTTGGCTGACACGGAGAGACCCTGATTGGGGTTAAGTAGATGGATACTTACACGCGAAGTAATCTTCTCAAATGTTTCTTTGTTAATAGGTCGTCCGTCAAACACAGGTGACCTAGCGACAGTGCTTGGAAAGGAAAGCTGAGGGTGGCCGTTGCTATCAATTATTCAGATTCGTTAGTATTAATCACAGTAAGGTTGAAAGATGGGACAGTTGTTCACAACTTCTATAATAAAGTGGTCATTGAAACTATATCTGTTATAATAATGAAAGCTGTTGAAATATCTGATACCTATTGGGCATGTCGTGGGTATATCATATATCCTTTCAAGCAATTTATAATACTGTCACTCCAATGAAAACGACACAAAGAAAACCATTTAAGAACCCCGCCCAACCTGCCATATAACTGCCCATGACGGAATTGCAGATCAATAGACCAGCTGTATACGAATAACCCAGGTATTACACCAGTCGCCACGCCCTTCTCTACGCAGATATTCTCAGCAGGCTGTGTTCGCTGGTTCGTGGGTGATCCATTATATATGAGGCAATAGAGGCCGACGAATATACAAGCTGCAGTATAACCTACCTGCTTCGCTTAATCACAAAAGGGACCTGAAATATGTTCTGGTGATTTTCAGTTCAAATAAATTGATTTTCTTAGCCATATTTGATGATATTATTCAGGTTTATGGTTGCATATTAGCGCACGATTCAAAGTGTTACCTTGAAATTTAGCATTTTCGTTTATAATCGACATAAGAATATTGGTGATTGGATTTAATTATTCAATATGAATTATAAATCCACATCCCATAATTTGGATGACATCGGATTTGAAGTCGACCGATACCATTCATTCCAGTGATTTGTACGTCAACACAAACGCCGTCGCTTTAAAGACGAGGATGCGCTTTGTCAGTTTTGTAAATAAGATATAGCAGGTTCATACGCTGTCGTCAAATCGACGTAGGAAACGCGTTATATGTCGCTATGTAGGATACCTTTAACAACCATAAATACACACTAATCGACATTCGTCTAACCAGCTATATATACTATCAGATCAAAACGAACAAACCTCAAGTTATTAACATAGCAGTCAAGAACACAGTTCTATCGCAAACGAATTCCAGACACACTAGCGTCCCCTGTGGTATACAAGCAAGCGATTCATTGTTTAATGACTCAAAACCAAATGAATGATTGATTTTAATTTGTTTCCATGGCAGTTGCCCAAATAATGTTTGCTATCGAGCACCGGTTTGATCGATTTTACGATATTTAATTAATTCCCACAGTCGCCGCAAATCAAACATGGGCACTTTACGGTCGTGTGGGGTTCGTCATTAGCATGCGCCTTCACGCTTCTAGCGATTCTTGCTGACAGCTCACAAAAATATACCTCCTCATTCCACAAGCTTTCATCGACTTCTCCTATGAAAAATGAGTTGTATCTTAGTGTGTGTTTGCTGTTGTTTTCATTATGCTTTATGTAGAATAAGCGCTCATTTTAAGCACATTTTGTATGCCATCAGGCTGTCACACAAATAATATTCATAAAGTTATCGCGAAATGTCACCTAAATCAAACATTGTCTATACTTCAAATGTTTACTTTTTATTTACTGCTATGTGAATTTCATGTACTAGAGATAATGGATCCTCGTGTAGAAGGTGACATAATCGGTACAGAAGTATTTAACTCACCAACACTTTTCGTTTATCACCGTTTAAGTTAATTACGAGATGTCGATAATCTTAGTTTATTGAATTGTATATGATTTAAGTCGTCATTTATTACAATTTAACATAAAAAGAATGCTGTGGGATGCCGCCCGAACGTCACCCTTTATGTTTCAAGGATACAACGTAATTACAAAATCAAATCAGGCTCACAGACCACCCGACATAGCCAGAGAATGAGCAATCTGCGATGAGGCACTCATACGCCTACTACCACCTACCTACCCTTCTAACAACACATAAATAACAACTGTTGGCGGGCCGAATCGAGCATGTCCCAACCGTACCTGGCGGGCAGGTAGATGGAACAATGGAACTTATACCTGGCACTCAATCAGGTGCGTATCGGATCGCAGTGGAGCTCGTGGCTTCACCTGGACTCAAGCGGTTTGTTGTTATTTTGATTCAGAATACAGGTGTGCAGGCAACCATCCTCGACCCCGCGTCCCCGTGCTGGATCCCGACTGACCAATGACGATCGCTCCCACCATGACCAGCCGGAGCTCGCTCAGTCTACATCGCGCCTTCATGGATTGAGTCACCTACAGGAGTAACTGTAACGGTTTCTTATAACGCGATGGTGGAGAGAGGTGATAGTCGGAGGGATGAGGTGATTCAACAGGTCAAGTGGTCATTAAAGCACTAAGGATTCACACGATATGTGTGTTTTCAATCCCATTAAGTAAGACGTGAAGCTGCCAAAGGGCAGATCAATTTGGGCAGATCGCGGTTGGTTGTCGTCTGGAGTAGTATGTTTTCCACTCGGCTAAACGCGTTATGTTTGACTCGCCGTCCCGGTCGCTAGACGGGTAAATCAGTTTCCAGCAGATAGAATCGGATGAGACATTCTGATATCAGGCCGTCATTAAACACTGTTTTCTTGGTTACGTTTGTAATCTTATAACTGCAATGACGGCTGTTTCCGACGACAAACGCGCCCTGTTGCAGGTTGATGTGACGCTCGGTACGTCATAACGGTCGCGTCAGTGAGCTGTTACGTGGGCGCAGAAATGCGGCAATGTTTCATCGGAAACAACAGCCAATTGAGATGTAGATGGCAATGTTGACGTGTTTTACTGGAGCAATTAAATTACCGCTGAGCTACAGGAATGCAGATGGTCACGCGTGACGAAACGCGGGCGATGTTCTGTTATGCTTTGTCTCATTGTATGTCATATTGACAAGATATTGCACTACACGAGGTGGTTACCGTCTCTAAACAAACTTGCTGTTCGGAAACTTCCCACTGGATACTTCTTATCCAGAACTCATAAATACAAGCCCTAGGGGGTGGGGGCATTACTCATCGGTCTTATTCCACTTAGCGCGATGATGGCTGGCAGCGCATGCGTCGTGGTCACTGCTGCTCAGCAGCGCTCATTTCCCGGGATCACAGTCTCCGCCCACAGTAGCCAATCCGCCTTAGCCCACCACGCGTAAGTTTAATTGTGGAGGTCATACAAAAACACGAGGTCAAATAGGCATAGGTAGAAAGGTCATAGGTGAAGGGGCGGCGGTATGTGGGAGTACGACAAGGATCAGCCATGTTGTTTACTGTGAGTTAAGGAGGGTCGACGGATGAGGCATACAAGTGGGAGAGGAGTTGTTTAATGGTGACTGCGATGGACGAGGTAGCGTACAGTACTTGTCGCTGTCGACTCTGAGGTGACAGACCTGTGATACGCAGGTGTTTGAAAAAAAAGAAGAGTCGATGCAGCCGGGAAACTGATCCCCTCCATCTGTAAGCAGGTAGGATAACTGCAGACGCTCCAGGTAGCTGGACCATTAAGGTCGAGTTGAGTGATGGGCTCTAAACATCTACAATCGGATGTTTTACTTCTCGGCAGCGGCCTGTCCTGCGCGCCTTATATCACCTCTTAATGCGGCATGTCCCGCGCGCCTGACATCACCTCTTCGTGCGGCCTGTCCCGCGCGCCTGGCATCACCTCTTAATGCGGCCTGTCCCGCGCTCCTGGCATCACCTCTTAATACAGCCTGTCCCGCGCGCCCGGCATCACCTCTTTATGCGGACATTACATATCGCTCCGATAGATGTTTATGGCGTGTTAAACAAGTAGTGCTTTTATCGTTTAAGGAAATGTTGCCACACCATTACACAACTAGTGCACGCCTTCCGCGAATACACTCATTTCTCCCGCGAATGCTCTCATTTCTCCCGCGAATACACACATTTCTCCCGCGAATACACTCATTTCTCCCGCGAATGCACTCATTTCTCCCGTGAATACACTCATTTCTCCCGCGAATGCACTCATTTCTCTCGCGAATACACTCATTTCTCCCTCGAATGCACTCATTTCTCCCGCGAATGCACTCATTTCTCCCGCGAATGCACGTAAATCGTCCTAATCTGCTTTTTTTTGGGTATATATCTCGTGTTCTATTTTTAACACAAGCGACCCCTTGGTTTCATAAGCGTTACCCCAACATAGGCGTCAGATGGTGGGAGAGGTTTTCCTTTGCCGCTGTATCCATGATACCAACTTGTAGTGAGTTGAGATGCCCGCATCTACATGAAACAACCCCGCGCATGCGCATATACACACGGTCGCATAGGATACAACCACTGACCGCTGTTCTCATTGCAGCAAGACTAGCGCGACCCCACCCCATCCACCTCTCCCTGCCCCACCCCGCATCCGCCAGGAAAAAGTGGGGAGGGGGGGCTGCACTGTAAATTAGATTTAAAACCATTGCCGTATCAACAAGTTAAGATTTATCATTCATAAATTTCCCGTTACAGATGAAATATACAAGTTGTCGTGGCTACAACATAAACACGAGATGATTTATGTTCTCGATTTCCTTTCATCTCGCGAGATCAGAGGAGAATTTAAATGGATGAATGATACAAGTGGTGGTTCCTCGTCCATCCACCCAGCATCCCTGTCACTAGCGTATGCTAAATAGGCCAACACTGCAGGACGCCAACCTTCATGCTGCGTTTCCAGCGCCGATTCATACCCCACCCCCTCCCCGTGGCTAACGCGTGTTCGAAGACGCGACTTCCACATAATCCATTAATGCAGGAAGCTGGTGTATTAACCTCCTGAGCTGATTCATCGCTATCCATCTAGTATTTTTAACATCTTACGAATATTTTCTTTATATTAATATCTACCCCTTTGCACCCAAAAATATATCATACCAAAAAGTGTGCGTATCCATTAGTTCATTACAAATGGTGCTCATGATTTCCGTGCATGCGGGGGGTTTGATTCAATGCGGTGTACATCATTTTCGGAAGCGTTTCGTGCTCCTTGGGACACTACAAGTGACAGAGACCTTAAAAGGTTTATAGTTGAAGGTTTGATTTACTTATAGGTGCTGCATCCACTTTTTCTCATTTTATTTCTCCCAACGCCATCATCTCGCTTTGAATTACTTATGTATGCTACTTAGAGATACTCCAAACGCCTATCAAGGCAGAGGCAATCATATCATTACGCTTCCTCGACAGTTCTGCTTACATTCCGAGGCTCTGAAATACGCACCTTTTCCCATGCCATCAGCTCATCAGAGTTCAGTGGCAGGTGATAACGACGCTATCCTCCAGCCTATCCTCGTATTGCTACTGTGTGTGTCACACCTGCCCGGCCAATCATTTCACCTGACAGCACGTGGCTGAGATAAGCGAAAGCGGAGGAATGGATCTCCTTGGGTTTCGGAGCCTCGATGAGGGTGATTGTAGGATAGACCTCTTATCAGCCACTGTGTATTTCATCGGATCAACTGACATGTTTATGTTGCAGGAGACTATAATGTACGCCTATGTTCTCACCTATGGATGTCAATGACCAATCAGTTCAAGATATTCTCATTGGAGGGCGCATTTGCTTCGGTTTCAATAAGCCGACGATCGGTACAGTATGATCCCGACGCCTAGCGGGTATTGCCAACTACAAAAGCAGACGACATCAGAACGCGCAGAGTATTGAGGCATCACTAAGCGACCGTCATTACTAATCGCTCACCAAGTTTTGCCAGAAACATTATTGCGTGATACAGGCTATTTGAATCGTGTAAAAACAGTTCACACCCAGCACTATTTCATTTGTTGGTAGCAAGTTGAGCTTTATTGGGTTCGATAAAGCCCTATATATAGTGTAAGAGGGTCAAACCATTTGACCCGCGCTCAGCTTGCCTAATTATCCAATGGCTCGCCGATTTAGTCAGTGGAACCAGTTGCGGGACTACATTAAGATTGCATGCCGTATCATATTGGGCGTTCTATTTACTTTTCGAGCTGGTCGAGTACCCATCAGCAGCCATGAGCCTCCTGATAGATTTAATTCGGTTAATTTGGGTGGCCGGGAGGAGGTCCTAGTGGCACATGCCACGCCGATAAAGCCCCACGGGTAATGATGTGTTGGAATAACTCGATGATTAGATACCCCCCCTGATAACTTCGGCTCCCCTGGGACACAACGACCATTCATTGAATCGGATCTACTTTCTTACCGGGGAGATACTTGTCACGGACGGGTGTTTGTTTTCTCGTGAGTCCTTCGGCGGAGTATGTTTAGCAGCCAGAGGGAAGTTGGGGGAAATTGTGTTGTTTTAGAGGCTTCCATTAGATTGCAAGGAATTATACACGAGCACAGCGGGTCGTTGGTTAATAGAGTGGCATTAATGGCACATTAGGTAGGGGATGAGTCCTTTCTACTGATGGACATATAACAACATATCGTGTCGACTTTCTCACCAGCGCTGATGATGTCACACCCTCTATAGCCAGTGGCTAGTGAGCTCCAAATATTACATACCAAACATCGCTTTACGCATCAAGTTTCGCTCATGCCATGTTCCTTGTATGCAGTGAGTAATTTCTCCACGGTCAGTGCAAACACAGATTACGTTGGTCTTCGTGAACGACTCTGGGCTGAACGCCAAACGAACTTGAGGATATCCGCGTCAAAAATGATCGAACTTACAACTTAATCTTGCAATTTAAAGCAGGTTAATGGCTGCAGAGGCAGAGAGATAAAGTTCAAGGAAAGTTAAACGGTAAGAGCGCACTAAAATTATTGAAATCATCTTAAGCGTCACGTATAATAAATAAATATATAAGTTCATAGCTGATATTCTTACACTCTTAAGACGCACGCTCGTGCTTGGTAGGGGGCGTGGCTAGAATAAACAAGGTACCCTGGATTCGCTCTGCAGCCTAAGTTGTGTTCGCAGGGATCAGTGTTGATCTCCGTATTCTTGCGAATATCACGTGAGCTATAGATCATTAGGTTAGTATGAAGTGTTTCGTGCGGCTTTCTTCCATCCACCGAAAAAAAATCAATACATGCCGCCTGGTTTTAATTCCTTGCATCACGGACTACCAGTTACTCAGTGGTGAAAGGTGTTTTTTCTGATATCATTGGGCACAGCAGATTGTTGCAGCTGAGCTTTAGTTCAGATGAGCTTCGGGTCTCGTTTGCCAGATCTCTAGAATACTCGTTTAGTATGATATTGTATTGGGAAAAATGTACATTTGATGTATATTTTTGCAAGCACTAGCAGTAATCGTAACGCGTCATCGCTTTTCCGAATATGTTTCTTTGAACTTTTTATCGTTACATTAAACGCTAGGAACCCCACAAGTTTGTGAACGGTCAGGTCGACCCAGTAATAGGCAAGGTTTAGTGACATGAAACTACTTTTTCTGAACATAAACAACATTGCAACACCGACGTTTGTCGATTGTGCGTTATGGTATGAGGTGGGTGTGGGGCCGTGGGGGATACTTTAGTACCCCTTGCACTATCTTTAACCCACAGAGCATGTCCTTGAAGACTATGCGAACCACATCATGCCTGCACTCCCACCCGCCAACCGCGAGCCTGGTCACATAACTGCTCACTACTTCCTGTCAACAGTATGCATTGAATGGTTGTAATCAGGGTGTTTATTAAAAACATACGTCGTATCCTGTACCATCAAGGCGGAAACGGGAACATCGACAATTATCGGGCTCAAACCAGCCTTGATCTCCACCTCTTGTCGTGATGAAACATATTCATCTGTTACACTAGGAAAGGGTGTTTTTTTAACATGATCGGTGTGGGTTTTTTCTGAAAGTCTTGTCGGTCAGATTGCGCCCCAACCGACGCTTTTCGAGAGCACGTAGCCAGAAGTAAATTCAGGTCAAAATGACCAAGCAGGTCTAACAGATAACTGGAGTCATGATATAGCGTTCACGCCGCTGTCCGAGATCTCTGGAAACTCCATTCTTCTGGAGCAGAGGATACACTAGTACTTGATAGCGTGGGTACGAGCAGCACCCTCTGTTCCGGAGAATGTGGGAACTCCATAGACACGCCAATTATACAGCACTTAGTCCAAGGCCTTTCCTTTACTTCGCGGACGCAACATCCTTGGGAAACGTGGGTTATAAATGTATAATAATATCCGACGTGTTTATGACTTAGGTTCTGTTGACCTTCAATGAATCTATTCATACCATACACGCGCAACCGATTAGGGAAATCGACAGCTTTTTTTCGCGCTCCTTGTCGGAAGGCGCCAGACAGAATTAGGTCGTTGTGTTCATGACGTCATGTAATGCTTACGCGCCCTATGTGCGAGCTTTGGTGCGCTCTGTAGTTTTGGCTACCATCCAACTGAACCCGTGTTTTGGACATGAACTTGGTCCGTAAAGAGGTGAAAAGTTGACCTTGCGATTTGATAAATAAACCCGACCCGTAAACACAAGTCGGTCTCTGCTTGTGTCATTTTGGCATCTGGAAAACGCACACTCACTGTTTGTTAACAACTCTCTGCGCGAGTTGTTCCAAGGCCTTTTCATTCGCTCGGTCAAAATGCCGTTCTGTCATCGGTAAAGAATGTATTCAAGCAATATGAAAACATGACGTGACCATTTGGTCGTATATAATGGACCGATTCATGAAATAATCACCGAATGCTTCTAGTTAACTGCCATGACTTTCAAGTTGAACTCATATGCTGATCGACTCACGAAATGTTATGAAAGCATGATAAAGCCTATTGTATCCATTGTTATATTCTACAGATGGATATCCCTCATTGTGGCGTTTACTGCCGATTTAGACCAAATTTTATGCCGACAATTGACTCACACTCCCTCTTATACAGATAGTCCGCTGAAAGAAGTCGCCAAAGGTGAAGCCGCGGATTCGCTTTGCACGATATCTTTTTAAGTCGGTTTTAAGTCGAAGATTCATTCTTGGATTGAAATCACCCATTTGTTCTGTTAGCTCAACCAAACCAAGCTGCTTTCACATCTTGGTTCAAGAGGCCGTTGATTAAAAAAAAAGGTTGGCTGTACTTGGCATGTAATATTCCGTCCACGAATTAATGGTATTCTCTTAATTATCTTTCATCTTGAGAAGAAATTAGCTTTGCAATGCAATGCACACAGTATAGAATGATTAAATATTCGTGAATGTATGTACAGTTTGAATGGTTCGCGGGGTCGAGTGTCAGTATGTTTGTGGGTGTAAACCTCTGTTGTAGCCGTTTCAACGCATTAAACGAAATATACAACCGCCATTTTCAATGCAGCATATTCGATGAATTTGGACAAAATAGTAAATTGTAGATTTAGGATCTTTATAAACTGGTACTAGCCAACGTAATGGTGTTGTTAACCCCCCAAAAAGTTGATAATTAATGTTCATTTGTTTATGTCATTTTGCGCTTTACTTGACTCATTTTCACTCTTCTTCTGAGCATGTAAGCGAACCTACGGAAAATACCGTTGATGTATGTCGCCAGGCTTAGCACCTTGATTTTGAATCGTCACTCGCGCCCTGAATGCGGAGGCACACGCGCCCTGAATGCGGAGGCACACATTAAGCTGGTGTAGTTTGAAACATAGAAATCAAAGGGTCCTGGCATAACCTTTGGGAACCATTTTCAGTACCCTGGGAACCTGTCAGTCCATCGTCCTTTTGGCACCAGGAATTGCCATCACCCCCTTCGTTTCTACTCCTATAACCGCGGTGGTTGGTTATTCACGGCAACATGGCGACTGCGGGGCCCAGCTCACGAGGATATTGGGCCTAGAACCAGGACAAAGTTTGCGCGTGCTTGTTTTTGCAGCTTAGTCATGTGACGAGTTTCTGACGCGGTAAACAGCTCTGCGATGCGTTAGTTATAGCGCAGTCACGTGAGCTATGCATTGAAACGCAAGGGAACGTTATACGGGTTTTATCGCGCGTCACTCATGCAGTCAAGGCGCGGCTATTTTCGGAACCCATTACCAGTGACGGGTATACGTATGTCTCTTTGTTGGCCACAATGCTGACGCATCGTATAGCTTATTGACAATCAAAGCTACAAACGAGGTAATATGATCCGTAATATGGATCTGTTTCTTATTCATAAGAATGCTGATCTGGATGACGACTTACATCAATTCCATCACCTCCAAAATAGCATGTTTTAGCTTCAACACCAACATTATCGTTGTTATCATCATTACGTCATCATCGCAGTCGTCATCACCAGCGATATCATTCGCTTGGTCTTCATTAATGACATTACTATGATAATCGTCATAAGTGTCCACTTAATTCTATCTAAGCGTTTCTCGAATGCACATCAAATATCTCCAGCAAATAGCCATTAAATATCGCTCTTGTTTTGACCGTCAGCAATCTACAACTCTGTTGTCAAACCGGAAACGGAACCCATGTCCAGGGGCCACCTGCATGACCCCATGAAGAGGTTGGACTGGCACATTCATTGCTTTTAGGGTTGCGGGGAGTCACGCGAGGATGACTTCCGCTAACCGGGTGCCTTACATCCACGATGGGTCACTATCGAACGCAAAGGACAACTTATAATGCATATTACTCTCAAGATGATGCTGCAAGTAAACAATAGGGATGTTAATACGTGATTACTAGCGAACAAAATGGCGCTGATCAGATGTGGTTACCAATAAACAATTATTGTGGCAGTAGAAGTCATGTCACTGCCTAACAAAGGCGGTGGCCAATGAGGAAATTTCATTTTTTTAAAATATAATCACCAATATAATACTGAAACAGCTGGACCCCTTAATCATGGTCTGTAGCGCGCCCCCGTGAATGTGTTGGACCATCTGGCCTTATCAATGACAATTAAAATGGAATATAAATTAGCCATATTAGAGGCCCACTATTCAAGCCGATGAAATCCTTGTACAAACTCAAGAACAATCAGGAAACAAGGTAACGTTCAATAAGCTAAATACGTACCAATATTACGTCATATCAGAAAATACATACCAGAGTTACGTAATATCCGCAAATGTTTACCAAAGTTACGTAATATCGACCAAAACACGTCATCTTTACATTATATCTAATTATATCAACCAATACACAACTTGATGTCGCATCAGCGAATGTATTTCTCAGTGACGTCACAAACCATTATGACATCACATCGCTAGACACAGTAAACCAGGTCATTGATTATGACGACGAGGGGGGCCCACGTTCTGACATAGTGACAACACGAGAAGGCAAGTAGCCCTCGACCCGCCACTTGTTAGTAATTTTACCCATCCCCGCACCAACCCTGGACATTTCCATTCACGGGGCTTGATAGTCAAGTCAATCAATGATGGAATTCGGTCACTTCTAATTCAAGCTCGATGTGAATAACGTATACAATCAAATGACACGAGGACGAAGAATTTTTTTACTTTCCCACGAAAATCGTCATGGCGGGAAATAATGCGCATGAGTGATCGGTTAGTATTTTTCGTGAAAGCCCCGACGCGGTTCAATCCAGCCTGGAGTCGTCTCCTATAGCTTCCCGCTGTATAGACACCGACGTCTAATCTTTGTCTTCCTTCCTTAAGAATTCGGAGTGGATTGTTGAGAGAACTCCCCAAATGATGTGAGTTAATATCCTTGGAGGAATAAGCCCTGGCATATTTTGAATGCATTGAATAAATGGTCCCAATCGCGGTTAGGACCATCGCAGACATATCTTATTAGGATTGTCATGAAGATATTACATATACACAGGTCAATACCATCTAAATATGAACTTATCTATGGGGTGTACACGGTCTAATGTAATGTGGTGTAGCGTCCCTGATGGTAGGAGTCAACATTGCTCTTTCTTCTTCATGTGTGCCCACAATATGTATCTACGAAAATTCACTAGATCAGCAAATACAGAGGTAAAAATTATATTTCTCAATCAATACTATCTTTATATGCGATCAAAGTACGAAACCAAATCCAAGGCCTTATCTTCGACTGAAAAAGGTAAGTATTGTTGTAACATAATAAATTGCACAAACATGGCCAACCCATGACGGGTTCACGACATGGAAAATCGGAAAAATGTTGCCTTAGCACCTTTAACATACAATTGTTTATGTAAGCCATTTATTTCTTTGCATTTCAATGTTGAATATGAATCCTCACCCTTTCTGAGTGTGAATTGCCCGTCTTCAAATAAAAAACTACTTAATCTTTTCCCATATGTCGATGATTTGGAAATAATCATGTGTTAATTAGCACACATCAATAATCAAGCAATAATGGCGTATATATCCAGCAAGAAATGCTCCCATGCAGGATACCCATATCTCCCTTCTCTCAGTAGAATACGAAGGAAAAGACAAGATGTCGTATTACAAGCACTCGAGTCTTAATACGCCCTTCCTATATATAAAGGTGGAGGTGTGTTTTAAGACTCGGTTGGCTTTGTGTCGCATGACGTATTTTTCACGCTTCACCTCACCGAGCATGATTCTGTCGTGAGTCCAGATGTGTCGATATCAATTAAATCTAGGTCCCGCCTCTTCACACCTTCATAAGTTGAGTGACCTCCCCAGGCTGAGCATGTTTTTACTAGCATGGACATCGCATCTGCAGAAGTTGACCTCAAATGAACTTAGAGGTTATCTTCATCCGTCAAGGTCAAAATAGGCCTTACCCACTTGGACTTTAAAAATCTTTTTCCCCATTTAAAAAGATGGATTTATTTTCATATCTTAATCATGTAAATACTCAGGCGATTGGTGCTAAATGTGACATTCATTTGTAGGTAACTAATACATGGAGTCCAATGAACGCAATACTTGCGAACCGATATATTAATTTGCCACCAAATGTATGACACCATTGAGGGTGATGCTGTGACTCGCTTATATCCACATAGCTCACAGACGTAGTCGTTCCTCGTCACATACACTTCACAAGGATTCTCTGGTTTGTTGGCGCCGACAGCTTGCAAATTGAAGCGAAAAGTGCTACTTACAAATTGGTGATTCTGTATGGTTCGATTGATCCAGTCTCAAACAAGGTGATTAAACACAATTCGAAAACTTTGCTTGTAGCAGTGAAATGATAACACATGATTAACTTTCGGGTGGGGAAACTGGATACAAACTCGGGTAGGACTCAATGAAATCAGACAACATATTGCTTCTCTTCCCCTTTTTACTGAGCTCTGGTGCAATGCGCAGGAAGCCATTAACGTTGAAATATCTACATAAACTCTGAATGATAACATATACTCATCATAAACATCAGCGCAAGATAGCGTCAACCTCGCTGGCATTCGTGAAATCATACAATGGCATGTTGCATATCAAAGCACAATGTCGCCAATGTTATCTTGTAAACAAAACATCGACATCAAAATGACATCGGTCTACAACGGTCGAAATCCCACGTCCAAAAGGCCATTCGTTTAGATTAGCAGGAAGAGGCCGAAGCGTCATTTGATACTGGGCACAGGGGAGGGAAAACCAGGTAGCATAATGGGGGACGACAGGTGGAAAGGTAAGGTAGGGTTAACGCAAGTTAACCCCGGTTTGAACTCTGCTTCTCTGTAAGATTATTCTAGCAGATGATTTGAAAAAACGAGCCTTATGACGTGTTTCAAAAGATGGATGATTTTTGACACAATTTATAACGCACCTCAAGTGAACTTCAAGGTCACAACTTTGCGCAGATGGAGGGCCTCTCAGGACACCTTACGAGCTCTTTGACCCCTCCTTCTTGTCAACACGGTCGACACGCCAAGCCCTAATGATGTCTAAATTTGTGAGCTAGAACGAGTCCATCAATGCGGTTCCTAGCGGCAACCGCATTAGACTTGTTCGCTTTCTTGGCACAAACATAAAACATGCTGTTAATATGTATAAGTGCATTAAGTCACACACACACACCCCCACACACACATTAATATATATATATATATATATATATATATATATATATATATATATATATATATATATATATATATATATATATATATATATATATATATATATATACTTATTGTAATAAACTAATTATTTCCTGGGCATTCATGTGGAAAGAAACTGAGCAGTTGGTCATTCGAGCGCTGTGACCTGAGTAACCCGGGTTCACGACCGCGGGTGCCAAGAAACGAGGTCACAGGCGGGTCATGGTCAAGGCATCGCAGTATATATATATATATATATATATATGTATATATATATACATATATATATATATATATATATATATATATATATATATATATATATATATATATATATATATATATATATATATATATATATATATATATATATACATTTATATTGATTTATTGATTGATTTACATTTACCATTTCACGGCAACCATAAGGCAAAGCTGTTCCTTTGACCTCTTGTAATATCCAATGTACCATACCACTTGATGGTCATGTTTTATGCTTCATGACCACTTGATGCATTCACAAAGTCATTCATCAATAAAACCTATATGCAAAAAGAATGATAATTAAAGGCTAGCCGAGAATAAACGGCTATTGAAAGGTCATGCCCCCGAGCAGCGCGTGCCTAGATTGATACGCGAGAAGCCTGAACTTTCACCAAGCGTGCCAAATGTATCCCGCCAAAAACAGTGGCCTTGAGCTTATCGCCGCCAACGCACTGCAAGCTTTGAAAAAGTGATTAGCATTAAATCATGAGCTAAAAGAAGATGGGTGAAATAGTGAAGAACACATTATTAAGGATGTTGTACATAATTTACATTACTTGCAGGTGTACAGGTCATCAATAGACTCGAATGCCGAGAGAAACTCCAAATGAGCGGACAATGAATAAACCAGTTTGGCGGAAAATGTACTTCAGTCCAGGACGCTCTTATGGTTCTGTTCCGAATGTTGAGGCCAAGAAATTAACTATTTTTACTTAAAGCCATTCATTGGTTCAGTCAATTTTCTGTGTTAAACATCCGTAATTGTAAAAGAGTTGTTTTGTTTTTAGTAAACTCAATCTTGTTTACAGCCGGTGGCTCCGTCGAGCTTTCACCGAACAGACACGTCGCGCGAAAGACGAGGTTGGCATGACAACGAGTCATATATCATTTAGGGACAAGTCAGCTGCCACCTGTTGAAGACTAAAACAACGTTTAAAAAACCTCTTCCATAAATCAATCTGTTGGTCTAAGGGAAGGGGAGGCGTTAAAAGAGCAACCTGCCGCTGTGGTAAGGTGAGCAGAATGGAATTCAATAAGTGAGTGATCTAGGTGTTGAAAGCCCAGACGGGCGTGGTGGGATCTATCTCTCAAAACATATTGAAAACAAACGACTCTTTCAACCGACAAGGTTCACCGCCATGGAGACAACCCGGGCATTTTGCGTGGCCAAACTTCTGAGGAAGAAGAACGGATCCACAAAAAAACGAAACCAGCAGGTTCTATGAAGTTTTTCACCCCACCGAGGAAACAAATTGGTGTCATATCTCAGCAGCGTCGAAAGAATAGCAAGCCAATGGTGGTATATAAAGTGATGATAAGTGGGCCGTGATATTATTGGTGGCAATAAGTGGGCAGTGATATTATTGGTGGCAATAAGTGGCAGTGATATTATTGGTGGCAATAAGTGGCAGTGATATTATTGGTGGCAATAAGTGGGCAGTGATATTATTGGTGGCAATAAGTTATATAGGTGGTGATAAGAAGGACCCTTAACGTTTAAGATTTCCCTGACATGGGTACCCTGCACGTGAAAAAATTCCGCCACCCCCTATGAGTTAAGGGCTTATGTACGTTTACGACTTCCCCTAATATAAACTATAGGGTTCCTGTTGTTTTAAGAGACCCCCTTATATGGGTTAGAGTGATCCAGTAGTCAAAGATTCCCCCTGGTATCGGCTAAAGTGATACGCTGCATTGATAAGTTCACCTGTCATGGGCGACAGGTACCCCGTATACTGTTGGTAATTGAGACCCATTGCGTTTACTGATATGGGCTACAGCGACCCGTTACGTTTACGAATTCACCTGATATTGTCTATAGCGAACCGTTGCGTTTACGAATTCTCCTGATATTGTCCATAGCGACCCGTTGCGTTTTCGATTTCCCTGATATTGTCTATAGCGACCCGTTGTGTTTACGAATTCCCCTGATATTGTCTATAGCGACCCGTTGTGTTTACGAATTCCCCTGATATTGTCTATAGCGAACCGTTGCGTTTACGAATTCTCCTGATATTGTCCATAGCGACCCGTTGCGTTTCAGATTCCCCTGATATTGTCTATAGCGACCCGTTGTGTTTTCCGAATTCCCCTTTCAGATTGATATTGTCTATAGCGACCCGTTGCGTTTACGAATTCCCCCTGATATTGTCTATAGCGACCCGTTGCGTTTCACGATTTCCCCTGATATTGTCTATAGCGACCCGTTGCGTTTCAGATTCCCCTGATATTGTCTATAGCGACCCGTTTTTGCGTTTCAGATTCCCCTGATATTGTCTATAGCGACCCGTTGCGTTTCAGATTCCCCTGATATTGTCTATAGCGACCCGTTGCGTTTCAGATTCACCTGATATTGTCTATAGCGAACCGTTGCGTTTACGAATTCACCTGATATTGTCCATAGCGACCCGTTTTTATTTCCCTGATATTGTCTATAGATAGCGACCGTTTGCGTTTCAGATTCCCCCTGATATTGTCTATAGCGACCCGTTGCGTTTCAGATTCCCCTGATATTGTCTATAGCGACCCGTTGCGTTTCAGATTCACCTGATATTGTCTATAGCGAACCGTTGCGTTTACGAATTCACCTGATATTGTCCATAGCGACCCGTTGCGTTTTCGATTTCCCTGATATTGTCTATAGCGACCCGTTGTGTTTACGAATTCCCCTGATATTGTTTATAGCGACCCGTTGTGTTTACGAATTCCCCTGATATTGTCTATAGCGACCCGTTGCGTTTCAGATTCCCCTGATATTGTCTATAGCGACCCGTTGCGTTTCAGATTCCCCTGATATTGTCTATAGCGACCCGTTGCGTTTCAGATTCACCTGATATTGTCTATAGCGACCCGTTGTTTCAGATTCCCCTGATATTGTCCATAGCGACCCGTTGATTTTTCGATTCATAGCGATATTGTCTATAGCGACCCGTTTGCGTTTACGAATTCCCCTGATATTGTTTATAGCGACCCGTTGTGTTTACGAATTCCCCTGATATTGTCTATAGCGACCCGTTGCGTTTTCAGATTCCCCTGATATTGTCTATAGCGACCCGTTGCGTTTACGAATTCCCCTGATATTGTCTATAGCGACCCGTTGCGTTTCAGATTCCCCTGATATTGTCTATAGCGACCCGTTGCGTTTACGAATTCCCCTGATATTGTCCATAGCGACCCGTTGCGTTTCAGATTCCCCTGATATTGTCTATAGCGACCCGTTGCGTTTCAGATTCCCCTGATATTGTCTATAGCGACCCGTTGCGTTTCAGATTCACCTGATATTGTCTATAGCGACCCGTTGCGTTTACGAATTCCCCTGATATTGTCCATAGCGACCCGTTGCGTTTCAGATTCCCCTGATATTGTCTATAGCGACCCGCTACGTTTACGAATTCACCTGATATTGTCTATAGCGAACCGTTGCGTTTACGAAATTCTCCTGATATTGTCTATAGCGACCCGTTGCATTTACGAATTCCCCTGATATTGTCTATAGCGACCCGTTGCGTTGACGGATTCCCCTGATATTGTCTATAGCGACCCGTCGCGTTTCAGATTCCCCTGATATTGTCCCCTGATATTGTCTATAGCGACCCGTTGCGTTTCAGATTCCCCTGATATTGTCTATAGCGACCCGTCGCGTTTCAGATTCCCCTGATATTGTCTATAGCGACCCGTTGCGTTTCAGATTCCCCTGATATTGTCTATAGCGACCCGTTGCGTTTCAGAATGCCCTGATATTGTCTATAGCGACCCGTGTTGCGTTTCAGAATGCCCTGATATTGTCTATAGCGACCCGTTGCGGTGACGGATATGGGGACTCTTTAGACAACATAATGTCTCTCTGGGCTGTGGGCCACTTTTCCAATGAAATGAGGGTGAATGCGATGAAAAGGGTGTGAGTGAGCTCCTAATCTCACTCAGGCTTACGATTCGTCTTTATGCTTAATAGATGAATTTTTTTTATAAAGAGTACGAACCCTGAAATGCCTCTTAAGGACTTCCTGTTGAGAACTTGGACCTCGGCTCACATGACCCCATAACCTCAAGATAAATCTCAGATGACCTCGTTATCTTCAATGTGACCTCCGGTGACCTGAGATCGGTCACACCGCTTACACGCCAGCAAATAATTTCACTAACCAGTCAAACCTTTCTGATGTTCTGTTTAGCGAATGTGCCGAAACTTTAACCTACATATGGAAATGGGCAGGTAAAACTGTTTTGAATCGGCGTCAATGGTCTATGTTTCTAGTATGGAGGCGGTGAATAGAAGCGCGTGTGTTTCTATGGTATCTTTTTGACGATCACACAAAGGTAGCGTCCCCGCTAAGCAAAGACAGGTGAGTGACGATGACGAAGTGTTTAGTCAACAGTTTTTTGTTAACATTCAACAAGTTATATTTCACAGGTAACACATAATTTAAAATTAAATTAGGCCACGTGTGCTCCACTGCGAACACGCCATTTCGCCCCGTGATTGATTGGCAGATCACTGAGTCACCACCATGTCGCAAATGTAGCGCTATGTCAGCGACAACTCACGTGGAAACATAGCCCGGTACCAGACTAACCTACTGGTGTCTCACCGTTAGCTACTACAGACAAAGCGGCCGATGGCAGGTCTAGTGGAAACAGAAATTGTAAACGCTATCAAAGCAGAATGCCATGAGTAGCACACTAGGGTAAAGGAATTCGCTTACTGGGGTATTTATATTAATTATCGGAATTTCTCGCTGGTGGTAAGCTGTTACATCCCATTGGCTGATTGCGGCGATATCAAGTATTCAACAAGTGGTGAGTTCTGTAAAAGTGTCATCGTTGAGAGCACCTTTGCCTCGACAGTTCTTCGCCTTCTTAAACAATCCATCCCTTATCCCCAACTTACCCAAGCAATACCTCCTGGTACTCAACTAATCTCCTACTACCCAGCAAATCTTCCTCCTACCCGACCAATCCCTCCTCCTGCCCATCTATCCCTACCCAACCCAACCATTCATTCCCCTACCCAACCAAATCTCCTCCTACCCAACCAATCCTCCTCCTACCCAACCAATCCCTCCTCCTGCCCATCTATCCTTACCCAACCCAACCATTCATTCCCCTACCCAACCAATCCTCCTCCTACCCAACCAATCCTCCTCCTGCCCAACCAATCCTTCTCCTCCCACCCAGCCAATCCGCCTCCCACCCAACCAGTCCTCCCCCTAACCAACCAATCCTCCTCCTACCCAACAAATCGTCCTCCCACCCAACCAATCCTCCTTCTACCCAACAAATCGTCCTCCTACCCAACCAATCCACCTTCCTACCAAACCCATCCGCCTCCCACCCAACCAATCCTCCTCCTACCCAACAAATCGTCCTCCTACTCAACCAATCCACCTCCTACCAAACCCACCGTTCTCCTACCCAACCAATCCTCCTCCTACCCAACCAATCCTCCTCCTGCCCAACCAATCCTTCTCCTCCCACCCAGCCAATCCGCCTCCCACCCAACCAGTCCTCCCCCTAACCAACCAATCCTCCTCCTACCCAACAAATCGTCCTCCCACCCAACCAATCCTCCTTCTACCCAACAAATCGTCCTCCTACCCAACCAATCCACCTCCTACCAAACCCATCCGCCTCCCACCCAACCAATCCTCCTCCTACCCAACAAATCGTCCTCCTACTCAACCAATCCACCTCCTACCAAACCCACCGTTCTCCTACCCAACCAATCCTCCTCCTACCAAACCCATCCGCCTCCCACCCAACCAATCCTCCTCCTACCCAACCAATCCTCCGCCTACCAAACCCACTGTTCTCCTACCCAACCAATCCTTATCCTACCAAACCAATCCTCCTCCTACCCAACCAATCCACCTCCTTCCCAACCAATCTTCCTCCTACCCAACCAATCCTCCTCTTGCCCAACCAATCCTCATCCTTCCAAACCAATCCTCCTCCTACCCAACCAATCCACCTCCTTCCAAACTAATCTTCCTCCTACCCAACCAATCCTCCCACCCAACCAATCCTCCTCCTACCCAACCAATCCGCCTCCCACCCAACCAGTCCCTCTTCTACCTAACTGATCCCTATCCTACCCAAACAATCTTCCTCCCACTCAACCGATTCCTTTCCAACACAAGCAATCCTTCTGTTCCCAAAACAATCCATTTTCACACCCATACCCAGCGCTTCCTTCCACAATCTAACCAATCACAGTACCTTACCTTATCGTGGCATTGATGTCTTACTGTCTTCAATAATTCTACATCAATTTATGTTAATATGATTGACGCTGATAATGATTTGCTATAGTATCGCAGTTTGGGTTCGCACCATTTTAGGGGTAGAATATCCGGAAATAGATTTTTACGATTATTAGCTACACAAGAAGAGCGTGGGGAGGTCAAGGGCCCCGTGTCCGCAAGGTGGCGCTACAAGTGCGGCCTGTCGCCTGCCTTGAGCGGGCTAAAAATAACATGACAGCGATCCTTCTGCGAGCTGGCCAAGTTATGACAGATGACACACTTTGACATTGTGACGCATGTTGACATATGCAAATGTCAGTCATTAGTCGCTAGACAAGTGACTGTGACAACTTGTCTGGTGGCACTCGTGGGCTAAATATTAAATTATATTTACTCATTGTAATAAACTAATTACTTCCTCGGCATTCGTGTGATGGATGCTGAGCAGTTGGTCATTCGAGCGCTGTGTCCTGAGTCACCCGAGTTCACGACCGCGGGTGCATGAGAAACAAGGTCACAGGCGGGTCATGCATGAAGGCATCAAATTGTGTATCCTCTGAATCCAAACAACAACAACAACAACAACAACAATAGGTTAATGACAAATAAGCACCAACGGGCACGCCTGGTCACGTGATGCAGACTCGCCTTTATGAAATACGACATATGAATAGGGAAGGGTTGGGGGCTGACAACATGAGTTTATGAAATGTGAAGCTGAACCAAAAGGCACGATACACGAATCAGTTGGACACTTCCAGCTCTAGAGCACCTGGTTAATTAGGTATGCATGACAAAAAAACTGAGCATGTCAAGCGCAGACGCCTCGGGCTCATGAACCGCACTTGTTTCCAATAAATATGACCTTTGACCTTCATCTGTGTCGAGCACCCACACCTAAAAAGCAAAGTTCCACAATATGCATTGGTTCTAAGACATATTTTTCCTCGCATGATTCTCATTTTACGTTATAATTATTTAATTGAAGAGAGCGGCCATTTTGACCTCGGCTTGACCTAGCTACGCATAAGGCGTGTCACCTCTAATGACCGTTCATAGAATTCGCATTTGTCGTTGGAGCATCAAATTGACGACAAATTGCCTCTTTGCTGCCCGTTTCGACGCCCCATAAAAACTCTTACGCAAATAAAACCACTCGCCAATTATATGCCAAGTTTGCTTAATGGCGTTAAAAAGCCCAAGAAAAAACCAATTCGCAGGAAAGCTTGACTCTGCAGCGCGTCCGGCGAATAGAGACTCTTGAAAATGTCACGTGGTCGTTGTGGTCATAATGTCCGACACAAATGAGTGAATAATAGGTCATCTGGTTTTAATCTTCAAATTTAAGTCCACTTTTGTGAAAATGAATGGAGCCAATTTAACCAACCATGCACCCAAATGCGTTAACAGTGAACGCAATCTAAGTCTATATACGGCCCAGTTTTACTGCATGCTAGGGCGTGGGTTGGCAAGGGCAGGACACCAAACATGACAAACAGAGTGCGCCAAACAAACAATTGGACATATATAATGAGGTTTATCATTTATTGAAACAACTTGAATTCAATATCAGAACCTCCATTTTGTAAACCTCTGTCTCTTGGGAGGAAGTGTTTAAGGACATTCGTTATGTGGCGTCCCATCCTTTCAATGCTACAGCGATCTCACATATACATCACCAACAATGAATTCCTTCGCGAAAACTGCCTACTTTCCATTGTCATGTGAAAGAAGACACTAACATGTGATTTGATTCTCTTGAAGTGTGTCTCTGTCAAAAGGGAAGTGGTAGTTATAAGGTGAAGGGATTGTCTGTGATCAGCGAGAATCTCTTTAGCAGATTATACCGCCATATCCACTTGTTGGAGCTTGCTTTCATTATCATCCGGAAATGCGGTTAGCCGCTATAGTTCCAATAAGAGAGGGTCATGCTAGCGATTCGCCTAAATGAGCTATATGCTTCCGTTTTTCAATATGCTGGTGTAACTGATTTCTCTTTTCTTTCTCGACCATAATCGGATTCTTTATCCCTCTCTGACCACATCCCACCACTAATAGTGTTGAATATTACTACCAGAGGTCGCCACTCTCTTCTTGCGCCCGCTGTTGGGAACCACACTGGTCCAGTTACGCAATCAAAAGAAATATAATTCCTTTTTGTGACACCTGTTGAAGGAGTGCTCCGTCTTTGGGGAAAACTTAAAACCCATAAAATGCGTATCTCTGTATAGCAGGCGGGGGAGGGAAGGTAAGTGGAGGTCGTTGACATTGGTGATGACGAAGAACCCTACGTGGCTCAAGTGACGTCATGAAGTGTCACTCAGCCAATCAGTGCCCCCTGTTGACCAAGCACCAAGCTATCTGGATCCCTTCTCAACTGGATACTGTCGACAGGGGGCGCCACAGTGAGCAGACACAACTACTCAGTCTTGATAATGGGTGATAATAAAGATAATTACTCAAATTTCTTGACACTTGAGGCGGAGGGAGAACCAGTGGTTTCCACGGTGACCTACTCTGCTCGTAATATCTATTATGGGTCAGAGTCACATATATAAGTGGATGTTATAACAGGTAATGTTGACCTAATCTTGCCTGAATTAGTGTCATGACCCCGGATGTTGACATACATCCGGTGCCGTGATACGAAACATCGCCTTCGTGGACAGCGAACAAGGGTAGCGCACTGGGCCCAATCCGGAATAACGCTGCCAGCTTACCTCGATGACCCCCAGCAAAGATGACCTCTGGGGCCCTATCAAGCCATATGGCCTTGTCAGTTTAATACGAGGTGTTAACTTGATGAAGATGATCATTGATACCTTTGAAGTCGGCTCCTACAACTCGATACAGCCCGCGATATCGGGACACGGAATGGATTATAAAGCTGCACTGCCAATCAATCACAAGAACGGCCACTCCTCCAAGAACCTAATCCCGACCTCTATTTGGATACGAGGTCTCGCGAATCACAATAGCTGTAATTAAACAGGTCTTTGACACTCTTTATGTTCCATCAGAGCTCGATTTTAGAACCCTCTTCCTTCCAATCAGTCAGGTGATTACCAGGTCCATCTGTTGCATGTCGGTGATTGTTACAATGAATGTTAAGGTTGAATAAGTTCCTCACTGCAAGCAGAGACCGGGCTGTTTATAGTGTTATCCACACGAGGGATCGCGTTGTTTGAACAGGTTAGTCGGGCGAAGTTCAAAGGCTGTGATGAAAGTTTCGCCTTGCGTACCTATTGTTACCTGTATCGCGACACCTGGGGTAACTACGCGTGGGGCGTGGACGAAAAGGAGTATACAGAAGCCGTTATGACAACTTAGGGCGTTATATCTTTCTTAAACTTAAGTATGAAAAGGTGTTGGGCGATTGAATGTCTTTTGCCACCTTGTCTTTATTGAAGGTAGATTTGTTGGCTCTATGGACGCACAATACATGACTGAATATGGTGCGGTTCTTTGCTCTGCATATAATGCCAAAGGCGGTCGGTCTTCGGCTTCAAATAAACAACATTATTCTAACCCGGAGAATATAGGTCAGAAAAAATACACGCGTTTCCTACAACCTCAACTATTGAAACGCTCACGGTTTGAAATAAACTTTTGGTCTTCGGCTGGAGTTTTAAATATGGTATGCATGGTGATGACGATAATTGCATTGAAGATGATGACGATGATGATGAGGAACCAGAGGGAAATCGTGCAAATAACGTGAAGGAGTTAGATGTTATCAGAAGCCAGATTTATCAGGATTTATATCAACATCACCGACCATCCGTTGTCTTATTCTACACCTGGAGACTTACTCCTCACCTGTAGACTTATTCCACACCTGTAGACTTACTCCTCACCTGGAGACTTACTCCTCACCTGGAGACTTACTCCTCACCTGGAGACTTACTCCTCACCTGTAGACTTATTCCACACCTGTAGACTTACTCCTCACCTGGAGACTTACTTCTCACCTGTAGACTTACTCCTCACCTGGAGACTTACTCCTCACCTGTAGACTTATTCCACACCTGTAGACTTACTCCTCACCTGGAGACTTACTCCTCACCTGGAGACTTATTCCTCACCTGAAGACTTATTCCTCACCTGGAGACTTACTCCACACCGGAAAATTAATTCCACGGGTGATTTCACACCTTGTGAGTTATTCCACCCCTAGATTGATAAGCAAACTTTAGCCTCTTGAAAAACTCAACCAATTTACACTGCGAATGACCTCAACCTTACGACACGTTCTCATCACCCTAACTGAATGCTTCATTATTCTATTGAAAGATTCTTAGTCAAGTGTTTCAATTGTTGACTCGAATCTAAACCCTCAATGCTTTTGTCACATTCGCATGGTTATTCCCCAGGTTGACTTATAGATTTGGCGATTTATAATTTTTTCTCTGCACGCATCGCGCGGCTATTGAGAGCACGTCATGCAGGCGTCTATCACCTAGCTTCCCTGTCACTCGTTACCTATTTTCATCACGCTTTGTTCGTGAATACTCTTTCAGGTATCTCATCCCTCTGAATAGGGACTGACCTTTCCGCGGCTTCGTTCAGGTGTGGGAAAGTCGAACCCGATGCACGTCATCGATTGATCGCTTGACCTCGGCGCGAACGGTAACAACAATGGCACTATTGAATTCACAGGATGTGGCGCTTCTCGCAACCTCTCGCGAGATCGCGGTTCCCAGAAGGCGTTCTGATGGCGGTCATAATGATTGCTAAGCTACGAGGAAAGCATTATGTGTGTTAAGGTTGGAGGGTCGCAGGCTGGCATGACGGGTCAAAGCTGAGCACGAAGACAATTTTGGGCAGTGTGTAATATAGCCTTACTCAGACTTTATGAATAGCACGACGATTGCATGTACTTAAACTACGAGGCCGTTCACAAGCATCAATATCGGTTCACGTCAACATTTTGCTAAATTATCGCTTGTATATCGCCTGAGCCCAACCAAGTAAACTACCATCAACGCCGTTTATGGCTAAAATTGATCCAACGAACATATAATCACCACTGTGGTGTGCTTCTCCTGGTAAACATATAACCACCAATTCGATGTGCTTTCCTGGTGAATATACGCTAAGGCAAGGATACAAAACCTACCATACATATCCACAACACTGTTTGCAATCAATAGAATATATTCGTGATTTGTAATATCTCGTATATATAGTATTTAAGCTATTACGTTGTCATGAAATTGGTCATACACCGGAAACTCATCAGAATCCGAGTTTTTGGACAATAAAAATATATCGGGCAATTATCAATTTCGATTTATGCGGTTTGAGACAAATGATTAACAGGTCACATGACACTATCATTAGTATGAAACATTCAAACTGCAAATAATACCCGAACTTTTACTTATATCCGGTTACCTAAAGCACAAGTACTCATTCATCCGAATCATACGACTGGAAGTTGTAAATTGTAGTTGTCCGCTGTTTTTTAAAAATTTATTCTGAGCTATTGAACTGCAACCGGTGTCATGATACGGAATGTAAACTAGCATACATCTAATAACGCACAGAAGCGCAGTTTGAAGAAAATGTGTCACGCGAAACATCGCAACGTGGCGTTTTTGGGGATGATAACGATATCAGACGTCTTGCCGCTGATGTTCCATTATTTGCCGACATAACAGCCATCTCTCTGTTCTTGTAGATTGCCATCCTTTAATTTGACCTTGCATATCACAATCGCGTCCAATTCAGGAACGCGGTTTTTTTTTTTTTGAAGATTTAGAATTCTGCATTTCATTACCTGAACTTTCTCCATAGAGTCGTTTTCATATAAACTATCAGTAAATAGCCCATTTGAACCAAGTGTCGTGTTTAAAATAGTATATATCGATGTTATATATATACGAGAAAAGTGAGACCTCCATGAGATAATTGCCTTCGTGCGGTGCTGGATACAGGATGACCTCTGACCACAAAGAGAATCATAGTCCCGATAAATTACTACGCCCTTATCGCGACGAGTGATACAGTTACGGTCACCGTACTAGATAAAATCAGCAAAGCTGTCACAGATGCCAATTCTGTGGAACTTTATGGAATAACTGTCCGCAGGGACCGACGTCGTCCAATTGACCTGCTACAAGACTCGTAGCGTTGGGGTGTTGCCATTTCCCCTTCATAAACCATGGATGCCTCGCAGACTTTGCCAAGCAAATCACACTCTCGGGGTCATTGACTTGTAATTCCCTCTCATCTTCATTGATTTACTCACAGAGAAGTCAGGTCTCGTGTGTTGACGTTAAGTATCCCCCTACAGCGCTCAGGGCGCATACTCGGCATCAAGTACTGGTTGTATGGGGCGGGCTGGTGTATTGTTCGCCACCAGGTGATCGAGATCAGGGGCGGGAGGAACTGTGTTTTATGAAGACATGTCTGATTAGCTTTTCGGGGTCTTCTTCGAGCTGGACACGGGGCACAAACAGTGACAAATGGGAGTGACATCATGAAATGTGTTAGTTCTCGTGGCAGTAGGCGTGATGTAAGAGCCGAATATGTCCCGTACGAAATGTTTGTGTATTACAAGTGGCGGCATTGAAACCTCGTGTTTTATCGGGTTCATAAAATTATGATCGTTGACAATGTTGCAACAGCCCTCAACCTCGTTTTTGTTCATATTAGGGTCATGTCGCGACCTCGGCGTCGTGGGCTGACCCAGGTCACGATTTCACGACGCAAGACAATCGTTTTCACAGCCGCGCGACCAATGAATACAGTTATGACATCTGGGGTGAAAATTGTGAGCAAATAGAAAGTCACTGTCAATATGATTTAGAGCTCATACAATGTCCCCGGCTGGAGAGGCTTCAACAAATGGATGGCGTTATGTGCTGTCGAGGTTGCGTTTTTAATCAGAGTTGAATTGTGTCGTTGCCTTTCTGAAACAGAAAGACTCAAGCAGACAACGAATCCAACACATTGGGGCTTAAGCCAACGTACACCACACAATTAAGTCTGCCTAGAACAGCTGGTTTCCATCCATGACATACGCTTGACTAGAGAACATAGTTGTGAGCAGCAGCTTAGAGAAATGTTTCGCGTGTGTTGAACACGTGGATTTTCCAGGGGATGCCTTACAAAATCAACAATGCATCTTCCTCATTAATTTATTCATCAGAATCGGATACCCAGACTGTAGTCAGTGACTTGGGTTTCCGATTGCATCTCCCCTGAATCATCTGCGGTCACAATTCATGCCTGCTAATTCATGCAGTATATATGGCATTGCGTTATGACCGCCCATAGATGCTTGTCATAAGGTGACACTAATTTATCTGCACTTCAAGGTATCAGCTCGTCAGGTGATCACAACATGATTCGTAACCATCACGAGGGCAGCTGCAGGACCTGGTGTTGGTATTGTCACCAAGAGTCATTTATAATGACCCCTAGCGGCATGGGTGTCTCAATTTGAAATGATCCGCCATTGTCTCCTCTCAGCCAATCAAACAGCAGTGTTTGGGTTGTGTCGTCTGCCGCTCATCATTTATTCAAAAACATTAAGCCAAGCGTGGCGTCATTTCTTGTTTCGAGGAAAGGTAGTCATACTCGTTAGTGGGTCTCGAACAATCGTTTCTATTGTTACTTCGTTTGAATCCCCTCGAACAATGCCGGTCCCCCTGGACGCCACGGGACGCGTCACGTCGCCTGACGTAATAACCGTGACCTCTTTTATGATGGCGTAACAGAGGCAGGTGCCTTTGCGCGTTCGCACCCGCATTAATATAAACGAGCCATTGAACCGAAGGTAACAGATCCAAATGTAGCAAACGTCGACTTGGCGCAAAGTTTTCATTTAATGATGAGAGCTACTTGTTCACAGATGCGGCGGGAACTTACCAGAGGCGTTGGGTCAGTCAGCATCCGCCCATAGTGCAAACAACTGAACGCTTCTTTGTAAGACAATGCAACGTAAAAATATAGAGATTTTACCGACAAGCGTCTGATAGCGGGGTCATTTCGGACGTGCATTCGGTAAAACATAGCAGAATAGCCGAGACGAATGTAATATGATTAATTACATCGTGGTGTGGGCTCGTTTGATCCCGTCAACAATAGTCATATCAGGTGTAGATATTTCTGTCTTACACATAATGGTCTGGTAGGGGGCGGGGCTTATCACGCCCAGTCTTTATATGATATGATTGGAGGAACTGAGCGTCTGTGATCCGGTGATATGATTCCTCGCAGATAGTGGCTATATCATGATTCATAATCCAGACAGACCAAATTGCACTCAATGTTTGGCAATCAATCTTAACATTGTCTCCCATATTTACCTTGACTAATTTTAGTTTCGATGTAAATATTCTGTATAAGGAGAATCAAGCTTTTCCAAGGCACAATCCCATGTTAATAAAGTCAGGGGAATATCAATACCTGCCCAAAGTCTTGTTTGTAGACGCACTGGACATTGGTGTCTGCATATTCCCAACAAAGCGCGACTGAAGTCGACAAAGAAAAGGACAACAGCGCGGTGTGGTTAATTTCGGTGTGGTGGGTTTCAATCTGTTCAGAGCGACTTCAAGAAAAACGAGTAGATTTGTTGGAACGAGTAATTACTATTGTTGCGCAATATTTCCAGGCTCCTCAACCAGGAAATGGTAACCGTAAGAATCAGTTTAAGCTGACCAGGCATGACTACAAAAGATCTTCAAAGAACCAGGTGCATGCTCTGATGAGCTAAGCCAGGTGGCTGTTCAGGTGATGGTGTGGCGAGCTAATGAGACATCTTATCGTGTTTGGGCTGCGGCAGAATTAACTAGTAGCTTAACCGATTCTACCATGAAGCTCACAGAAGCCGCGTCAGAATAACTCTATTTGAATTAGTATTTACCATTAATTAGAGAGTGTACTTATCCACCACAGACGAAATCAAAGAGACTCAAGCGCGTGCTGTATGGGTCACATGAGTTCTCATACGGAGTGATTTACCGGTCAGCGCTGGATGACCAAATAGATTTCCAGAAGATGTTTAGTTAACGGCTACGATGAAGTCCAAGGGCCTGCTGGTAGCAGCTGTTTAGCTATATTTATAAACACAGGAGGGCCAGTATTTGGGGGATTGAATAAGGCTAGCCAGGTAAAGTAAATAGAACCCACTGAGATATCGCTGTAGGTCTTTGATGTACGGCAATCCCTTCCGCTGACTCTTCCCGCAACAGGCATCTGATGTTCGACCTGTTACCATGACAACGGCATAGCGTCTCTACGTTGGCTCGTCTGCTTTGCGCGGCCCCCGGGGCTGCATTCTTCCATTGTGTCGGTTTCGTATCTCAAGATGATTCCTCTTGAATTTGTCAGTTTCTGGTTCGACAGGTCACATTCCTGACATAGAGCTGTTGTTTATTCTGTAAATATCACTTCCAAGAAGACTTACCTTACAAAGGTTAATTAGTTGTTTCTTGTCTGTTTACTGTCGTTTCATTACCTAACAAGGTTTATACTGCATTCTAGACAATATTTACACAGATATACTCCCACGCTCTCTGTTCCAATTATCACATATCATATCATCAAGTATTTGATTCGTGACAAATAAATTTCAAATCTTTGAAGACAATCATATTTTTTTCAAGATAGTTGTTGTAAACAAGCTCTGCATCCAACTTTTCACCTATGATTTTCTGTTCATCGGAACACACCTGTAGGACAGGTGTGTGTGATTGATGACATATCGTGTTCGTCTCGTTCGTCAAACCACATGTTTCTCGTCTCTTCACACACGGAGCCAACTAACTGGATTAGACTTCCCAGGAACATTGAAATATCGCCCAAATGTTTTGCCCCAACAACGTCCCTTTTATACCATCAATTAAATTAAACGGGCAGCGTAGTATCGGAATTTCGTTCCTGGTTAAAATATTAGGCTATTAGCAGCCACCATGTTGCGGGGAGGAGAAGTAAAGTAGACGGTTAGATTCGGTGGGATTGATGGCTTCTCTGAAGGATTCACCTGGGTAATGTTACAAATCATTAACACTTTTCATCACCAGCAGGCGGCACTCTCTACATCCGCCCGTGAGCTCTCATCGCTTCTCATTTCCTGCCTCATTGCGCACCATTCATCAAAGTTCCAGGAGAATTCCCCTCACCTTCGCGGATTTCACTCGCTGTACTTTGTCCACTTCTCCCCTACACCTCCGCCAACACCACCAGCCCCCCCCCCCCCACCCCCCACACACAACATCGCCGCTACTTCTAACTAACAACATGTCCCGCTGATGAATATCAGAGATCTCAATAGCAATTAATCACGTTCTGATATTTAAATTAAAAAATTCTGACTCAAAAATAAAGTTTTGGCATTCAACCTGATTTCCAGCCTCTGACGCACAGATACATTCTTCCCGTAGTATGGATGTGACTTCCGCACTTGTTAGATGAGGGAGTTTAAGATCGAGGGCATCGCAATATTTTGTCTATACTTTTCTGCACATGGTTCTGCAGTAGAGAGCGGGAAATGAAGTCAACCATATCGGCATTCGTCAGTGAATACACCACAATTCTATTCTCTAGCTTCTCCCAAGTCATGTGGGGCAATCCATGGCGATACTACAAGTCCCCTAGGTCACCTGTCTTCAAAGGGTTTATACCTATATTCAATTTCACGCTTTTGTTCATTTACAACTTATAACAATTATTTTCACACTTGGCATTGTTCAAGGACTTTCCTTTCGCCTCGACTCGCCGCACCCCGATAATTATCGCTATTTACAAACACCTGAGAAGCAGATCAAGCATTATCCCAATCTCAACGCGAGCTTGCTGTCTTCGCTTAAGTTCTGCTGCAGTGGTTAGGCGTTAATGAATGAGTGTTTTCTCGCACCATTTCTATGGAGATTCCCCGCCAATCAGAGTCACGATTTTATGACAGAGCTTTTGTTGTTGCTTTAACTCCAAACGGAATTTGTCCAATTAACATCCCGGCGTGGAGGACATCTATTATGTATTGTTCTCAAGAGAACAAACGTTAAATACAGATCTCACGAAAGCGATGGAACAAACGGACAAGGTGTCATCTTAGTCACCTGATTGTGTGACATCAACAACCCGTAAATCTTACCTGGGATTTCATCTCTTTTCCCACGCGAGAACATTAACTCACCACAGTCTCTTTCACGCCTTTCATAGTCGCGCTCACTTACTAACCTACTCTGCGGCAGACACATACCTCTAATTATCTTCGTGGCTTCAGACCACATTAAACATTGCAATGTCGCAGGTCGATGACGACGAGTTTTCTGTAGTCAAGCGTTTTAATTACTCTATAACGACCATGGGGAACCACGTCACCTCTGACCTCCCAGTCAAGCTCTCAACATAATGGTCACCTAGCATTGAGAGCCAGAGTGACACTGTGGTGACATCTGGCGAGTGTTTGGGAGACAATCGTCATGACAATGGGGGTACGCCGCAATCATCATTACGCAGACGACCGTTATTGTTGCGTAGGTGTTGACAGCGAAAACGAAACCAACTCCTCTTCACTATCCCGATAGCATAACTGTTAATAAGACACTTACAATGCCGGGTTATTGGCTCTATTCGAGGGAGTTGGTAGACTTCGACAATCGTTTCCCCACAAATCAATCCAACCATACTTTGTTTTTTGAAGATTACTCGATCATTGCCATGTCAAGTTATTCAATACAAATAGCACAGCCCAACGTTCATTTCCCAACGCGAAGTCAGCTGTTTTACCAATATTATCAAAATACGACCACTTGATGACGTCGAATTCATTACATTTCTTAAAACAAGAGAAAGTCATTACTCGTCTTCAGTGATATTATTATATTATAACGGCGTGGACAAATCAGACATTTTGTTTTCACGGGACAGATGGTATCTTGACCCCCCACCACCCCCCCCCCCCCCCCCCCCCCCAAACCACCACCACCACCACCACCACCCCGCAGTGACGTCATCGTTAGTTTGGCGCGTGCTCGCCAGGGGCAGTAATCAGCCGTAATTTGTACCCGGTATTGTATTTCGCTGGCAGGCACGAGCTGCCGTGGTCAGTCATTACGGCATTTCATCTTGAATTTCCTGGATTAGATGAATGGGATATCACGTTGAGGCGGGGCAGATTGTTTAGATCCTCCCCGCTGAGAACGGACCTGTCAGTTTGATGCAGCCTCCCCTTGTGTAGCCTCGATCCAATAGGTGTTGGCAGTAATCATGACGTCACAGTACAGAGATCACCTGGCATTGTATCGCGGTCACGTCGAATCCGTAACACATGCCGACATTCTTGTAATAAGGTAAGGGTCTCGATCAAGCATCTTTCCTTATGATGAACCGGGGCCCAGCGTGTGTGAGAACTTCTCGTTAAATGACGATTTTAGTCAATTGTCTGTGTTGCGACACATGATTTATTATTATGCATTTGCTACACATATTGCTTATTTCAGACGACATAAAATACTCCTTGAGAAAAGCTCAAAACCAACGTCTTTATTAACTTAACCCCAAGCCTACGGGTGCAATATTTCAACAGGGTGGATGTTGGAGCTGACAGCCAGGGTAATTACTATGGGCGTCCTGGAAATACTGCGTCGTGTTTCCGCTTAACCTCGCCTCCAACTCCAACATGCATTCCATGAATTAATGATATATAACACCCTTAGGTCAAGGTCGAGACGTCGTAATGTTTACCTGACAGCGCGTCAAGTCATAAAAGGTTCGGAGGTCACCGCCGCGTGATAAGAACTCCTACAAAACGGTTTTGTCGTGGAAGCTATTACCATTTCACATCTTCAACGCTTTTATGACAATTTACGTCTGTACTAACGCATGTCTAATGCCACGGGGTGTGACAGGTCGCGCCCCCGCGCATAATAATATCATATAGATATATAGGAACACACCTGGCGAATAGATAACCTGTTGGCCCAAAGATTGCCTCGCAGAATCCGCCAATAAACGTGTCACGTTCAAAGCCAACACGGAAAATATGTGATAAAGGTGCTGGTGTTCAAGCACCCTCCATACAATGCCTCATTAATGGCGGAGGGTGACAACCTCACAAACTACGACGAGGAGGAATGTTCGCTTGAAAGAACCTTCAAGGTAACAATGAAACAGAGTTTCACGGAAGGTGGTGTTGTGAGGTTAGGGGGCGGTGTACGAGACGAAGGAGCCGTCTGGTCAGAGAATGTTGATTGTAACTGGTTGCCATGCGTCTTGTTCAGTTACGTCAGACGTCGGTCCGCGGGTTGAACAATGACATACATGTTATAAGATCGAACAGACCACGCCCTTGAGGTGTTCAAGACCGTTGATCGTATCGTGTGACATAATCAAAGATAACCGAGCGATTTGTCAGAGTATATATTCAACAGCAAACTTCCCAAGCGCATACCAGCAACCCATGACTTGGTATTTATCACCTAAAGGCTAAAGGCGCTTTTCATCAAAAATCATCACAATTCTGTTGTGAAAAAAACTTTATCAACCTTTTGTTTCCCTACTACCTGGGGTAATTACAGCCGTAAAATGGAGTCCATTCGGCGACACCAGCTATTTTTACTGCGGGTTTCTCATTTTTAAATGCACGTGAATCGTTACCCACGTATGCCACACGGTAGACGCTACAATACACCCGAAGATAAAAACGAGGAGTTTGACGGATATCACCAGAAAATATTGCGGATGCCTAGTTACGGTTCCAGACCGCTTTTCATTTGCATATTTTTTAAAACAAAGTTGGGAGGATGGTTTCAACACGCCTATATTGATTAAGTATCGACGATTTAGAGTTCCCAATTACATGTATGTATTCGAGTCATTTAACAACTGCACAAATACAGAAGCAAAATGGAAAAGGAACCGAAAAATGCATCATGAATGCATGGCGTTGATTTATGACCCAGAGCCTGGGTAGAAAATTAAGCATTGCTGTGCAAAACTCTTCATGGTTTCAGAAACTAAAAACGAGAACTTCAGCATAAGTATTTTTTTTTCACGTGAAATATTTCTGGGAGTGGGATGGAGGGCTGTCGAAAACGTACGGCTAGCGAAATCGGTATGCTAAGTCATGAAATGTGGGCGTTCGCTGCCGAGGAGAACGCTTTGAACGTTCGCTGCACGCCAGCTGTCGTCTGCTTATTGGGTATGCATGGTTAGAAAAGGCCAGGCCTGGAGAAATGGGTGGAGGATTTTAATGTCCTGTTTACATCCCTGGGGTATGCGACGCAGCTGCGACCACACACAAACTTCAGTCAAAACAAATAAAACTTGCCGCTACGCTAGCGCGGCGGGCCGTTGATCCAGGTCATAATCACGCTCTAAAACCACGCGGTATCATCACCTGTTCCGGCTAATCTCCACCAGTCTTCCATGAAATGAAGGTCTACGTGGAAGTGTAATCGCTATTGCGAGTTAACTAATACGCGCGAGCCCTGTGTAACTCGAGACATTCTTCAGAGCTCTAACCCAGTTAATTGGGGCGGTAATCCTCCCCTGGTTTACACGATGATGCATAGGATCTTGTTAATCAATATCCCGCCTGATCCCGTAATCACGTATCGGTCAGCCAGTGCGCTTATTAAGCTGCGCGTGCGCGATCCGCGCATTCATGGATGCCGTCGTTTCGAGGAGATAGGCTAATCGGCATGGTGCGAACCAATCGAGAGATTCGCGTGTCGTGTCACCTTTAAGGACCCTTTATGGCTCACTTCTCACCTTTGTGGATCACTGCCAAAGTCGGCTAAGCAACATACTAAGATTAGTTGACGGTATTAACAGCCCCTCAACAGCTCGGCACGTCATATGCAGTCCCCATATGGGCTGAGGGCAGACCAAAGTAGATTACGTCATTCACTGAATTTATGTTAATTAGGAGACTTGTGACAAGTGAATCCCGTTCTTTTCTCGCGCGGATGACAACGAGGACTTCTCGTACGTGACACTAATCCCGCTCCGCCCTCAATTCAGTCCTCGATGGCTCGTCAACTATACATGTTACTCGCTATTCGAGGTGATAATTAATTCATTAGGCGAATAACGGCGAGTTCATATGTCACTATAACTGACACAAATTACTACTTCTAATTAAGACACCTCAGGCTTGATTCTGTTGTGTGATCTCGAGACACACGGACCAAGCTAAGAAATGGCTATCTTCATTCGCAGAAGAAACATAACACGTCGCTCTGATGCGCGCGCACCCGACGAGCTCCAGCGCCGTCTGCTCGTCATCGTATTTTAGAAACACATCTTTAGTACTAAGTGACCCGGCCTTCGCGTCTCCTTGAGGCATTCGCCTTCTGTCCACCCTTAAGGGCTGCTGAGGTCGCGCGTGGCATCCTCGCCATATTCGACACACATTCACGCTGTCATTGTTCGGCCGGGAATTTATCGACGAAGAATCTAACGGGTCAATCAAAATAGGTGACGATCATAATGGACGGACTGACCGCTACTGACCACTGGCAGTCTCGGCACATTTCTACCACGCGTCCAGCGGATTTATGAGTAGATTTAGCCATCAGATTGCCAGGTCTTGCGTATAGTTGATGTGTCGCGCATTGTCTTTTGATAAAACACATTACTGTCAGTTGTACGCCATAAATCAGCCTGGGTGTGTCCGCTCGACGTGCCATCCCTGCTGCTCGCCTGACAGATTATTGTCTCTTTTGGGGTGTGGTCAGTGATGTTGAGAAGGCCATGGCTTTCTTGAACCTCATTTGGACCTTTTGCAAGCAGGCACAAGACTGATGGGTGTTTCTCTTGACTCGTCTGGTCAGCTGAGAATATTTCTTTGTCGTAGGGGGGTAGTGACAGTCTTATTTAGAAAATGACCGAAATGACCCGGTTAGAGACACCCAAATCAGCCTGACCTATGTCAGACATTCTGATATGATAAATTGACCGCCTTTTCAAAAAAAAATCTACTGTTTTTTGTGTGATCCGGAATAACTAATAGGCACCGAGGGAACATTTTGGTTACCGTGAGTGACACGGTTCCTCAGGGCGACTCACTGCCCAGTGACGACAAAACTGTAGCCACATTGGAAGTGCGCGCGTGAGCCCTCAAATCAATTCACTAAGACATAACAATGATGGCAAGAAATGTATGAACCTAAGCGCTATTTTAACTAATTTGTTTAACCGCGTAATCTTCAGTAGCCCAGTCTCATGACACCCTACAGTCACCTGAGTAAGGCAGATGAACCGGCGACAACCTGGGGTCTTGAGAAGTTAAGGTGCTTCACCGTCTCACCAGATAGAAACGCGCGGCAGAAGCTGGACCCAAACAATAGCCCACCCACACAAGCCAATGGCCGGAGAATGAGCGGCAGTCGAGCCAATCTCCATGTCTAGTTTAATGTTGCCCGGCTGCTCAATAAGTTTCGATATACCCCCTAAGGGGACTCGGAAGTCAAACATCAAGATCCGAGCGTTTGTGGCTAACCCGCTAACGCGACCACCAGGTGCATGCATCACTCATCCGGTACCCAGGACGCGCAGACGATAGGATAACACGGATTCAGACATACACCCCTCGACGCGCAGACGATAGGATAACCCGGATTCAGACATACACCCCTCGACGCGCAGACAATAGGATAACCCGGATTCAGACATGCACCCCTCGACGCGCTTTGTTGGTCGACCCACCTAACAACCCGTAACTGGCCAGCGCAACTAATTTGTCTCGAAATATATGAAAGTTCACTACTCATATAGGTAGGGCCTTAACCTAAACCTTGACAAACCAAAGTTTCAGCGAACCAAACAATCCCATTCCGACGAACTCTTATGCTACAAACGACAGGCTTTGGAGCTTTCTTGCCTCGTATGTTAAGGTCTGGATTCCTTTAATTGCTTTGGACATTCAGGGGTCAATTTGGAAACATTCATCCTTTCAAAGCGGGTATGCTTTGCTCTCCCGTATACACACCAAGCACGCTATGTGTGTTGATGTAATTGTGACTGTGTTAGCGCCACATGCTGTCGAATCCTATCCAAACTTGTGCAAATCCCCCGATGACGCTTACCTGGTAGGTTTATGGTGCAGGGGACGCTTTTCTCGTTCCCACCAAAATGAAAAAATCGGCTAAAACAATCATTACCTGGTCACTACAGAGGAGCTTCCTCTTTCTTCATATATGTCACTCAGGCACCCCCCCCCCCCCCCCCCCCCGACAACGCCCACACAGTCAAGTGGCAGTCATCATTGCGGCATAGAGCGGACTTTTAAGCAGCTTCGCAGAAGATATTATTCATTATAATAACACCTATAAATTTCATTCCAACCCCTTTCGGATATGTGCAATTATTTAACAGAGGAAATTGATAATTTTTTGCCCCATTACTATTGCTTTGTGTCTCCACCACCCAATGGATCAAGCTTCTTCGACCTCCGCACGTATATGGTCCCCTGTAATCCCTGTGCATTGTTGAGGCGGTATGGAAATCTATAATAAGACCATTGTGATGGCCTGGGAATTGTTGCGAGCATCTACGCCTGAGTGAGTTGTATAAAATCGACGGCAATCGTCACAAAAGACCCGGATGACCGTTTATCGATTTATTCAAATGGTCCACTCACGCCACAGGGCCATTCCCGGAAGAGGACGTTATGATGTAAGACTCCCAGAAGGACGAGCACAGCTGGTGGCGTGACGCTCGCTATTGTTGCGGCAGACGAGACGATACTTCTGCAGTGTATACTTTAGGGATTACAATATATCAACGAAGTTTCATTTACGAAGGTGAATTAGACGTAATGTTTATCGCAAACGATGTCCGCGTTTGTCGGCATTGGGATAATCTTTTAGCTGACAGTTTAGTCTAAAAGCGTTAGTCCCCGCCCCTCAGATACAAGAGCGAGGCGGGGGAGGCGTACGCAGGCTTTGCGGACTTCATTGCCTCACTGAAGTATGTCCAAATTCCAGATGACAACAAGGCCACGGATATCCACGAAGACACTTATTTGCAGTCTTAGCCCTACCCTATACTTGTCGTATCCTGCTGAAACCTCACTTATCGGGGCTCACTGAGCAGGCAACCACCGACCGTTAACTAGTCACATAAAGATGACTTCGGTGAGCGTTCTTGCAGATTTAAGAAAGACGAATTACAAAGGCGACCACCCAGAAGTGTTGGGATTAGTGCGTCCTTGACGAGAATCACCTCACAGTTGGCCCTGACATTTCCAAATTACAATGCATCGTACTCGTAAAATAATTCATTCCAGTTGGTACCATTTTTTTAACTGAATCTAAAGATGTTTTGAAATATCTGCCAGAATCGTCCTCGCTCTGAATCATGTCAACGTGATCTGCATAGCTTTAGTGTCGTGTATTTCTTGGATTTGTTGCTCAGTCCATCTCTCTCAGGGTTATTTTAGGCTCACTTACGGCACAAAAAAGTCACAAATACATGGTACTCGCTTCTGAATCGTAAGCAGTGTATTAAACTCTTCTTTGTCAAAGAAGGGCTGGCGGACTATCCAAGGATTAGTTTTTAAATGAAATTACCACAACATTTATCAATAGATATCATTTGCGTAACGTTACTATTATATATGACAATGACAGCTTGCATTGGATTTCTGGGGATGCTCTTGTTACCAGAGAACTTGCCCGAGGACCGATGCTAAATTACAGCCAGACGCATCATAAATTCACTGTGCCACACAAGCTGGCTTCATAGCGCACGCGTCACAGACGCGTCCGCTGTCCGGAAATTACCATCGCTGTCACGGCATTGAGTGACTGCTTTCAACACGTCAGCGGAACTCCAAGCAGGTCGGCAGTAATCTACAATTGTCACCTACGCCACATGGTCGCCTCATATTAGCAAGACAACTCACGTCGGTCTGTCGTATTATGCATATGGACAAAGCTTCGGATGGAGGATGAGGCGGTCGTATTCCGGAGGCAGCTGAAACATACACAACAATAAATAATAAAGCGAATTCAATAGTAATCATAGCCATCTATTACTTTGACGCGACGTCTTGCAAGTCTACACCTGCGCAGGTCGCTCTCAATTGACCACTACCTCCTCTCTTGACCTTTGCCGGTCACTGCAAGCGGTACCAGGTGTTACTTCTCATTACCCTTTTGAATTTCAAATTGGACTGTGTGTATAAACTTGCTAATACGTCGCGAACTGCCATTGCCGAAGGGGTGCGTTGGCCCCGCCCCCTCTATTGTTTCAGTGAAGCCCGGTTGTGTTTGGCTTGTAGAGGGGGTCAGCTGTGGCTTTCAAATATCGCACCGAGGCGCGAGCTCGCACTCGTGCGCGCATTCAACCACTCTTTGCAAATGCGCCTTGATGGATGTAGCTGAATCCAGAATTTCCCTTTTTTTAACTAAGTACTTCAATGCTTGAATAGGTGAATTGCCGGCGATGCAAGTGTCAAAAGGTCGTGAAAAGCTTCCATATGACACCGTCGTCTGCTGTGATGTTGCTTGACCTTTGACACGTGCCAGATCGAAGTTGGCTGAATGGGGGCCACTTCACACGCTGTGACGCCTCTTGTAGTTCAGTCCTCAGCTCAAATCAGCGGTCAAACAAAGCCGACGTCTTATTGTGCTCAGACATCGCGATTGCTATTGATCATGAGAACATTATGGAAACATATGCCTTGAACAATAAGCCTTCATGAATACAGCTCTGCCCCGATAATTCGCGTCGCTTTTACTCGAGAATCTGCATAAGTCGCGCTCAGGTCCTGTAATCGCTTTTTCAGCCCAAAATAGCGAGTAATTTTAACAAAATGGGTAAAAAATTGATAGTCACCATCCGTGATAAAGCGATTTCACAACTAGCTTCCCTGGGCGAGGTGTCGACGCTACGGGAATAAGGTGAGAATCAGGTGAGAAGACGTTTGGGACTGGGGCGAATATAAACCAGCCCACAACTTAATGAAATCAGCTTATTTTGCATTTCCCATCGACCATAATCTCTAAAAAAATCAATATAAACACATTCCGTATAGCAATCCTATTGACCAGTTTAAGCCGCAAAAAAACGCAGATGACGCGCCAAGCTATTTTTTCTCTCTGTTCGCTAGGGGCACTACTTTCGACCCAAATTCGCAAACTCGCGGCTCCGATTTATGGATCCGGATTGGCGCGAGTTATCTGGGGAGAGCTGTGTTAATACAATTGGTCTTGATGCATATGGTTATGGATTTCGATGAGTGTGCAGGTGCGTTCGTTTGAGCAGCTCGGACCGCCTAAAATTCACCTAGCGCTGTATGGTCATTTTAACTAGATTTCTTCTTTGCCATTGTTTCAGGGTGGTACTCGGCATACTCGGAGAGATAATGGCCACAAGTGTAGGAATAGTCAATATACGAGCCAGACTTAATGTCTGAGAGTGAGGGATTATGGTCAGAGCGGCCTGGCTCGTTCCAGTCACGCGTAGACGCGAGTCAGTTGCCATGGACACAGACTATGCCAGTTTAGAGCGGTGGCGCTACCTCTTGCGGGCGGCAGGTCGCCTAATTCCTCATCATTGGGGTCACAACCATGGTCTGAACGCCTAGATTCCCTACCTGACAGCCTCGTGTACTATTAGATTCTCTACCTGACAGCCTTCAGCACTCCTAGATTACCTACCTGACAGTCTCGTGCACTCATAGATTCCCTACCTGACAGCCTGTTCACTCCCATATCCCCTTCCGTACACCCTTGCTACCCTCTCAGATTCCCCACCTACCAGTCCACTCCCAAGTTATTTTCCTGACAACCCTGCTCCCTTAACAGATTCCCTGCCTGACAACTTGATCCCCTGTCCGATTCCCTACCTCACAGCCCCTCCATTCCCAGATTCCTTTCCTCACAGCCTCATTCACTTGCACGATCCCCTTCTAACAATTTATCTGGTTCCTGTACACCAGCTTAATTACCAACCAATGTATTCACCAAACAGCTCGCCAATTCAGTGAACAGTTGACTCTATATAATTTTGCCAAACTTCTAGCGCGAGTTCCTATGTCTTGTAAACTCGTGTCAATAACATGACGTATTCGCGTTAGACGGGCGAGTCAGTTGCCATGACACAGACTGTCGGCAGAGCTGGTTATGATCACGCCTAGATTCCCTACCTGACAGCCTCGTTTCTCTAAACATCGTGTCATAACGCTTTTTCCTGAGTACAACTTGATCCCCTGTCCGATTCCAGGAATGACCATATGTCGGATCAAATTACCAACCAATGTATTCACCAAACAGCTCGCCATTCAGAACAGTTTTATATATAAACTATGATATACGTAGAATAGAAAACACGTGTCATAACGCTTTCCGTATGCAGGAATTTTCAAAATTTTTGACATCAGAACGTTTTATGTATCATTCAGAACACTGGATTTCATTTCCCAGGATGTGATATTGGTCCACCCGGTTGCGTTTTTTCTGACGTTGATCCTGTTACAAGGAGCTAAGCATCGTTGGACTTTGAAATGATCCTTTTATAGAAGGACAGGCGTCACATAATGTCTTAAATCATCCTGCATCTAGCTACAGACACCGAAATCAATTCATACAGCGAACGCATTCCCCGAGCGACTTGTATAATAATAATAATAATCATACTAGTATATATATATATATATATATATATATATATATATATATATATATATATATATATATATATATATATATATATATATATATATATATATATATATACTATATATATATATATATATATATAAATTTATTTTGTAATAATGTTATCATCTAAAGCAATCGAGTGTTTTTGTTCCATTTGTAAGCGATGCTCTGTACTTTTCGCTGGACTTTAACGGCTGTTTGTCCTGAATCCTTCACCACTGTGTAGTATCAAACTCTATTTATCTTCATGATAGTTAAAAGCAGACATATCCAACTGATAATCGTTCATGCTAAGCAATTTAAGCAGTCAGTGAAATTTCACAAGTTGAAGAATATTAACATGACAATTTCTTGGAGTAGTATAGGAAGTGGGGGTTCTGGAGCACCTCCTTTTATCCAAACTACAAGTAAAATTACGGTCTACACAGGATTTTGATTTTTTTGCTCTCTGCTGACTTTGGGTGAGCTTCACTAAAGAGAACTGCTTTGAGTGTCAGACATCAGGATCGAGTACATCTTGGGGCGCAGACCAACATCCTCCTTGATTGGCACACCGGCACACTCGTTTGTCATTTCCCCACAAGACCTTCTTATTGGTGTAAGTGTGGAGTGCGTGATCAGGTGAGTAGTTGCTGGTGTCAAAGTTGATAATGTCTGCCTGCATGTCTGCGTGCACGTCTGCTGTACAGATCACCATGAGCAGCGAGTCCGTGTCTGTGTCGCTGCCTTATCTGGACTTCATGGTTCTATGGTTAAAGTAATACATAAGGTGTTTAGACAGGTCAAGAAAGCACATACATACATACACCGGATGCTCAAGCACTAGACGTGTCTTGGGCATATGCAGGGCCACAAGATCATCATCAAATACGTAGTGTTTTTCACAGACAGGACTAGCCACTAACAAGGCGGTTTTTTTTGTTTTCTTCCGCTGAGGGCATGATTTTCACGTTAACGCGTTCGCGGAGATTCTCCATTCTTTAGCCGTTGAGTTGTTCATCAGCTTGTACAGGTCTCAAAGTCACTGGTAGCCAACGGTGTTCATTCTAATGTAGGGCTCCATCCACATGTTCTGTTCGAATGAAACCACACAGTGTATCTTGGTCAGCTTCATCCCTAGCGATAGAAAGAGCTTGAGGTTCCTGTAGTGAATCACATGCTTCTCTTTGTTGTGTAGGTTGGGTACCAGCTTCTCGACCTCCGCGGTGCTCTCTGCAGGGTATTCCAGGTAGTACATATTCCTTTTGCACAGCCATTCGCTCTGGTGCTATGGTCCGTGTGTGCATCGTGGATCTCTGAAGGGTATTCCAGAGTACATATCCGGTTTTGACATCGTCAGGATGGTCCTGTATCTGCAGATTGGCTGTCTGGTCCCAAGCCATACTGGTTGCTTGCGTTGAGGTACTGTAACTCGCTGGCATATCCTTGTCAAAGCGCTCCACGTATGGGTAATTGGCTTTAGCCACCACGTAGGCCCTTCTCAAAGAACAGATGCTTGTCATAGTTGGTTAACAACTCAACCTGTGCTCTTCAGCAGCGCATCCCATGGCACTCCAGGACTAGTATAGTAGTGATCTGGGTCCAGACCGTACTGCTTCAGACAGGTCTTGTGGAATATCTAACACATCTGCCAGGTGCAACACGTCTGTGCACAGGTACAGGTCATGATAGTCGGCCATATCGGCGCAGCCGAACATGTCCCAGACCTTCTGTGTATGTCTATAGTCGCCAGCAGGTATGCCCTTCTCAGACAGTTTGCTATAGAACTCCTGTATAAGAAGTAGTGGAGCATCAAACTTATCCCAGCTGTCCATAAACTCATAGGAGTACACTCCCTGGCGCAGTAGCAGCCGGCACTTTGCTTTGTCAGGCTCATACTTAGCTGTCACTGCAAATGCGTCTGGGTTGTTTGCAGAGACCAGCTTGTCAATCGAGGCCAGAAGAAACTGTGCACTGTCAATGAAGAGTAACTCTCCTAGGGACAATGATATATTTACTTCGCTGCGTTGTTGGGGATGCAGTTGATTTGGCCTTCTACCTTGCTGATAGACTGCATCAAAAGGTGGGAGTCATAGCCCCGTAGTTTGTTTAAGACAACTGGTACAGTGTTGTTTTGGGATACCACCTCAGCTTTAGGTTGCATGCATTGTGGGCTGGTCCCCTGTACTTTCCTGTTATGTGACAATGGTCACCTACCAGTGGCTTGCTCTATATATGACAATCAGTTGCAGTCCGGTGGGTATGTCTGTCCTGCGGGGTCATACACATAGCAGTAGGCCTGGATAGAACTGCTTTGATCTTGCGCTCTTCTAGTTGCACAGACTGAAGCTGTCCGATTGCCATTTCGTGGCGTTTACGTTCTGTGTCCACTTGGCTGCTTTGTAACTTAGATAGTAAGAAGTTTTTCCCAGAGAATGCATGAGCGTTGACAAGTAGCGCAAATGAGGTGTGTAACAGGCAAGTTTTACATCAGTTTATCACCTGGTATAATCCCGTGTTTAATTAGCATGCCCTTTGTGGCCATGGCTAGGGCTACGTCGGCATCAGCCATTGCTAGGTCACGTGGTATGAAGTCAAGCTTCGGGATTTGCCTTCCCTGAGCCATTTTGCCCAGCTTGGCGCAAACTATAGATATACTAGAAACAAGTGCACCATGATACCGCGGGTTGACGAGCATTTATCCATCAGTACTTGGGGTTGTCATGATGTCGGCAGAACTTATTCAATATAAGCAGGATCCTTGAATTGTACTTTATCTCGCGGGCTTTGTTGTACAACCGATGCAGGGTCTTTGGTGGACACTCAAAAAGAACAACCACGCTAGTCCAAACAACCCGACTCCACCGGTGACTCAGGGCACCCATGAAGCTTTTCTTGCCGTTGGCCAAAAATAGAAGTCCTTTCTGTAGGATGAGGCGTTTCCACTGTGGCTTCATCTCTAAGCGTGGCCTTGGCCTCACGTAGCTCACTCCGAGTTTATCCTGATTGGCTTTGGGAGCTGCGACGCCTTTCCGCCCTCCAGCAACCTTTTCGGGTTTATTTTGTGGGTTCACTAGTCACCCTCTCCACCAGATTCGTTGGCTCTGCTGGGTTTCTTTGCCTCCTGTGGCGTGATTGCTTACTAAACTTGCTTGGCCAAATTGACAGTGCTTGGCTGTTGTTAAGGCCACGGTTGTACATTTCGTAGCGGTGATATAGCTCACAAGTAGCAGTGCTTAGCGCATGCCAAACAAATAGGTTGCGGTCGAGGTCTGCAACTAGCTTTGGCCGGTTTTCTGGTGGTATCGGGAGAAACATACCAGCAACACATGAGAACAGCTGTAGAGTTGCCTGCCCAAGACGGCACACCATGCTTGCACCTAGACGAGCCTTCGTATATCGCATACAACTTGTTGATCTCTTTGTCAGGCATTGATTCAACTTGGTCGTCTTTTGGACTGCCCACCCGATATGACCGCTTATCTCCTCCGAGTCATGGCGACTGAGGCTGGCATAGCAGCAGCGCAGGGTTTGTCATCCACGACAGAAGCCTTGTCTGGCTTAGCAATGAGTTGGTCAATGATACTACTAGGGTCCACCTTGTTTGCCATTTCTAATAAACGCCGAATAAGTCTAAAAAAACACCTAGCCCACGAACTGATGACCCGTGGTAATGGTGGCCAGAAGCAAGATAGTTTCAGTGCTCAATATTTAAATCAGCCAGCTGATTTGACTGCATGTGTAGTAAGTCTTCAGCAGCAGCTTTATGTGCTGGCGTACTGCATACATTCAATGCGCCAGCCACCCTTGCCTTTTTGTGTTCTGGATATTGACATATTCAGCTGGTTTTCGTCACTCATGTCGAGCCAGGAACTCTTCTATGGACACGTCAGTTAATGTCAGACTTTTGCAGACATTGCCACGCTTACGTCACGTTTACTTGTTGCTGAAAAGGCCTTTTCGCCTCATCCCACTGCTGGTAGGCGTGCTCATCCAGGGTATACAGCTGTTTGGGGATACCCTCAATGGTCATCTCGACCTTTGTCATCTCGACCTTTGTCATATTCCTGGCAAACGAGGCATTGGCTGGGTCCCTGGGACAATGACGTCGTCTGTATCCAGGTTGGGGAAGCGGACCAGCAGTTGTTGGTTCTGGTCAATAGTGCTTGGGTTGTTAGTTATAACCACTGACTGCCGAACACTCTTTAGCCCCAGGGGCTCGCGTGTATGCAATATAGATAAAGCTTGCGGTCGTAAGTACTCGTCATGTTGACAGTTGAACTATTACAATATAACTTTAATACAGTCACACGAGAACTGGGTATGTGACGATGACGTCGCAGAGTAAGGCCCTTCCACCGTGGGTTACTACTGAAACGCCAGCTGGGTTAACAGAAGATCCGATGGGCTCCAGAAAAGAAACAAACCTCATAGTAACGGGGTGGAGAGAGGCAGTATCCAAGTATGGGCTGCAGGCCGACTTAGAGTTTAGATCGCCTAAAGAAGGCGATCTTTGGGTTAAATGGGGTAGCGAATGGAAACTTCTAGCCTGAACGATCCTAACAAATTCCTCTCACCTAGTACCATAGAGAAGTACGGTGCACAGTTTTCCCGGGCACTTGGGGTGATTCCTACTATCTAAAGAGGCAGCAGTGGTTCCTCAGACTGCACACGAAGATATCTGTGGCTGTTGAGACTGAACCACTGCAAGGCCTGGGCCAAGTCTTAGCAGACGACATTTCACCTACACATCGAGAGCTCGTAGGGCTTGACAAAGCTATGAAGACCCAGAGGGGAGAGTTGGTCAACAACCTAGCGCAGCTCAGCGAAATAGACAAGCATACAGCCAGTCAGGAGCGTAAGCTGAAGGAGCTACCAGACGAGGAGAGGCAACTCCAAGAAGTAAGTAAGACAAGTACGACTAGAATCTGCCTCTGTAAACTGGGAACTGCAGCGGACCCGAATCAGCTGCATCAGGGAGAGGATCAACAGGCTTCTTAACGAGGACACCTTGTTCCGGGAGCAGGGCATTACATTACAGCAGCCACGTTGATCTGCTGCACATTCGCTCAGGTTGTAACGGATCCATGTAAAGGTTCGTTCCAAACACATAATCAACCTTTGCCAAAGCGTTCTGAACCAGGTTTGATAGCATCCTAAATATAAGCCTGAAACTTTTGGGCGTCAAAAGTATGTGCGTGTGCCTGGTATCCCTGGGCGGGTCTGCGTCTGAGCACCAAGAATAGCCCACACATAGGTTGTTCGAATACTGGCGTTTATCCAAAAGACACCCGGAGCTGTGCTCAGATTTTTCCAGTATGTAAATACTCCAGGCAATACTTGCAGCCGCAGTATCTTGCTTTATGTAATCAACATGTAGCGAGCCACCCTGGATAGCGATCCTGCTCATTAGTTTCATAAACGTCTTCCTGTGTCGTACGTGTTGGGATCTCCGTAATGAATGATAGGCGGTACTTCACCTGCTTCAACTACACCGAACTCATGGCAGATTTTATGGTACATTCACTTGTCAAATGTAGCGTCATCCTCATTTAGTTCAGAAGTCTCCTAATGGTGTAGTACACGTGAAACCTAAAAAGAGCCCTCATTGTGGGACTCCAGAGTTAAGGTAGTCCAACGCAGAAACTCCACAGCCCGACGTTTCCCCCCACACAACAAAATTTACCTGGTTCTGCCAGTATTGTATATTGTTGGTTCTCAAGCCAATTATAATTTTATCGTCACTTATGTTTGGCAACACGTAGTGCTCAAACAGGATGAAGAGCTCCACATTGAACGCCCAAATACTGTCCTCGGCTTGAACCTGGATGAGGAGATACTCAGCTGCTACAGGGGGGGGGGTACAGCGGGCTCGAATTGTATGTACCATTCCTATTGAATCTAAAGTCTTGTGTATCCATAGCTCTATGTATCAAACTCTGTCTAATGTTAAAAGCGGCGATAGCCGTGTCCTTGCAAAATTTCATTGACAACAGTGCAGGTGATCTATGCGTAGGCCTCAGGTCAATCACGTATACTATAGGCTGGTACAACCTTGAATCAATTGAGACTATTCAATGACGCCCAAGGACTGCAGGAAAAGGAGGAGCTGCCCATTTAAAAACTGGCCTCTGGAATTTCAAACTTACACTGAAGGTGATTGCAGCTATAGGTCTTAGCTTTGAGGTTGATGCTTAGATGGGGTTATTACCCTACCAATTCTTGATGAGGCTGTGCGCATGACAGAAGTAGAAGTAAAATTTATTCACTTACAACAACGACAATTCATTGATATTGATTGGAAAAAAATACATATATAATAAATCTTATGTTGTAAGTGGGGACAATGACTTCCCATTGCCCCTCAGTAGATTTTGTACAAAACAGTTTTGTGATATCGAAGTTAAGTGACACTGTAGTGTATTTTAGTGAGGACCGTTGTTGGTCTATTATAATTGCTGAAAGTGTGGAGTGTTAAAATGTTGGGCTATGATAACGGTCAGGGTGGGCGATGGCTTCCTTCGGGTACTTACATACGTGACTGGCCCTTCAACCTTAGTATCTTTAATCCACTTGATGTCTATCTACATAAAGTCAGTACCACGCACAACATGCTTGAGGGGGCTCATTCGGCGATAAAATAACCACGAACGGTGCACGAATTGAAGGTTCAGTTACGGGATAATAAGGCACGGCTATTGGACAACCACGACTTCCTGTTAGCGTTGTCTTTTAATTTACAATATGTCAATAAAAGCTAGTATCTATGGACCTAGAAAAAATAGATGGATCCAGAACTGAATATGCGAAAAAACCTATGTTAATGAGCTTACACAACCAATAGTGCCGGCTGTGTTGACCATGGATATCCTATGCCAGCGTTGGACCGAGTTTTGCGTATGGGACTTTCAACTAGTGTGAGTGCCAAGTCTGCCACTCTAGGTGTAACTATTGTTGTTTATCGTTAACAGTTATTATGTTACCAAGCTAAGGAACGATCATGTTGACATCCGAATATTGGACACACCCCTCGGGGCGGCTATGGGTGACAGAATCAGTTTCAGAACACGTGGGAACGCTTTCCAGGCATCTAAGTCAGTAGTTTCACTCCTACTAGTACATTAACCATATAGTTATGAGTACACCAACCGCACCTAGTATTTACCCAGGGTTGCCCCCCACCGATGAGAATTCAGGGCACTCGTATCGGTCGAACGAGATCAACCTCAAGAAGCAATACCTAGAGAAAAATGTTGTGCTATGTACAAGAAATATAGGGGTGCATTGAACACACCCCACAAGAGCGTATTGCTGAGCTTGTAGGTTGTGTAAAAGAGCAGGAAATATCTAGAGGAGCTCTACAGAGGATGCAAGCCACCAGCTTGTAAAATTCTGGTTCCATGCTGCTCAGATATATGGGCTCGAGTCAACAAGGTGTCACTCTCCCTGTTTGTGGCAACGCCGCGGATAGCCACGAACGGCCTAGACACTTTAGCCTATGGTCACGTTTAATTTAGACGGCCTGTTGGGTCGGACCCGGCCAGCCTTTCAAAGGTAGCCATAAATGATGCCAGCCCTGACCAAATTTGCGCTGACTCATAACAAAGCGGAGTCAGGGTCTGTTGGGGGGATAGGCCTGATCCGCCTTTTTCCACTTTCTCTTGAGTTTAAGTTCACCCTAAGTGAGCAAGGAGCAACTAAATTGAAAACTGGTAAAAACCGGTAATTCTACGTGTAGTATGGAGAACAGGGGGGGGGGGGGGGGGGGGAGGGGGGTGGCAGAACCCTTTCTTCCTATTCTACTATTTGTGTGATACCATATTTTTAAGCATTAACGTGTATTGTTTGTTATTGATATTTATCTCCAGTAACGATGTCCGTGGACACCGTGATCCCTAACTGCGCAGTCGGTGGATCTTGTTTGATGAAGCTCACGTTTACTGTTCAGTATCACAAGTATACGCCACTTATACTATTAACGATTCCTTACACCTCATGTTCAGGATAGTCTAGGTCCCCATTTCATTGAGCCCCCACACCCCGACTGGCACAACTCTCTCTGGCTTCAAGGTCTCACGACAGATAACCCAGAATACTGGTTTCTGGCCGCTCGTATCAAAATCGCCATAACAGATTGGCCAATCGGAGCTCGCCTTACTAACGCGTTTGGCTTAATCCGGAAATCGCCGACTAAAAGCACGTTGCTGTTCCGCCATCTTTGTTACACTGAAGTGATGGGGCACCATGTGCGAAAGAGAGTTGATTGGCCAGCCATGGAATCACGAAAATGCCGAGCATTGTGCTATTTGGAAAGCGGGGTTTTCCGGTTGAAGTACTTGACCACATGTATTGCACACAGACTCTGAAGTGATGGAGAGAAGCGTACACCCCCCCCCCCCCCCCCCCCAGAGTCGAGGGATGTAGACTATGTTCAGGACGTGTTGAAGTGTTTATGCAAAACACACCACTGATCTACAGACCGAACCTATATTTTTTTTAAACAAAACAAAATCCTCCTACTTCTGAAGATGAAGTGCTTAGCACACAGCAAATAGTCACCAAAGGCCTTCAAGTGAATAGTTAAGAGTTTGTTTCATATTTAATTTTGCTACCGTCGTATGAAAGTGCTTTTTCTTGCAGCCTTTTTCAATTCTGAATTAGTTTCCATTTTTGACTAGCTGCAAAAGGGAGACTTTATTGTTCTGATTTCTTAGTATTGCGAGCACCAAATCATCGATAATTTATCGATATCGGCGATTTGAAAACAGCCTCCTAACTTTGCTTTCATAAACATATGCGAATGAGTAAACAGCGACTGGGTAAAGTCTCATTAGCATTTCTGTTTTCATGATCAATACGGAGATATCGGTTTATCCTTGTCTATAGGTGTCGGAACAGAAGAGTATTCAGATGATGTACAGTGAGGAAAACTGCGAATTCATGTGTTGTTGCTGACAAACAGGAAGAACGAGGGAGAATTATTATTGCCGTAACATTGAACAGAAACGCTCTTATCAATTCGTTGCCATAGCATTCGACATAAACACTGATATCCAAGTATCCCATTTTCATTGATGATAAGCTGACTATTGAAAAATGACCAGTTTCATGGCTAGACTACCATTTTCTGAACCAATGACTGTCACATTGCATCATTCTGGTCTACTTGTCATGTTAATAAAAAGGGAATTTGTTAAGTTGGTTTGATGTTTCAATGGCCATGACTGATTCATATCAGTGGGCTCTGATGAACTTGTTGAGTCATTATCGCCTCAGCAGGTAGACAATCGGCACTTGTAGGCGGCGTGTTTTTGCTCTCCTTTTTGGGTCACTGCTTTTAATACACATGACGTAGAGACCTAGACCAACACGATGTCTTCAATATGATCTGTTATCTCTTTCAAGAATGAAGGATCCATCAGAGCGGCTTTCTTCAACTTGATTTCACTTAACATGTGTGGCTTCATCCTCACCATACCATCCTCACTAATGGGGTTCAAATATTTGACACCGTTACTTGACTTTGTATGCTTGAGTCATTCATCTTCGCTACCAGCTAATCGTGGGTCACTTCCCGTTTCTTTTCGCAATATAGCTTCAACAGTTTTTCTGACACTTGTGACATCTTAAATGTTTTTTTATTGGTGTGGGCCTATTGTGAAATGCTCACAATAACAGCACTTAAAAAAGTTTTTATTTTCAGCACTAAAAAGTTTGATGAAAGTTGTGAGGAGGAAAGGCACTCCCTGTACTCATCCACTGGATCTTTGACACTTCTTTCCACCATAACTCTTTCCCCAATTTGGACTTTCTTGATGTGTACACTGGAGGGATGTAGTAGTCCACAGTTGAATTGACTTTATACGTTCTAATGTGCCTAGTTCCGTTTTAATGTTCAGGTAGTCAGGGGACAAGCTTCACACCAGGTACATAGCAAACACTGTAATGAATGACGTTGCTACGCGACTTAGCAATGGATTCTATGGTTTGTCATTAACCTTGATATTTATGGGATTATTGGCTCCAGATTTTCAGTCGATCTGAGCCTTAGACAACTTTTGAAGATCGATTGTAGCGCTGGGGGACAAGGTTTGAATTCAGCATTTCCACGATGCTCCTATCTGCGCAGTCTTGATTTCGTCATGATGTTTCGTCACTTATCCAAAGAGCTAACTACGTAGCCCCAATAGGACGGTAGAATGCGTATATACCAATAAAACGGATGCCGTGCACGGCTTATAACTACGCTAAGAGGGTTCACCCCGACACGCTGTGCGGTGATCATGAAACTGAGTGAAACACTCGCCCGTCATCAGGCGATGCTTGCACGAAATCGACAAAAGCACAAGAGGCAGTTGATCCAACGTCTCGGGGCTCGGCGTCTGCTAAAGATATGGAGTCTTCTGATTGGTGGAGGCGACCGATATCCTCGAATTAATCACAAAAATCTATCTGATTTCAAGAGACGCTATGACAAAGCACCACAACGCTCACATGTGGCGTCTTTAAAAAAATTCTCGGGCGGAGCCTTAAGTGAGCTCTCTTTGTGTAGCTATCAATTATTTGACTTTTCTGCCAAACCGCCAATGTGTTTTGCCTGACATATTCTCCAGGGCAGTCTTAACACATGATCATGGTTTTCTTCGTAGGTATAAATGACTGCACTTTTCTTGATCTTCGCACACGATTTAATCTTTAGGCATGCACAGAAATTACACGAGCCAGAAAATTATCTTAGATATATGAAGAATTCTTCGAACACTTACGAACAATGGTTATGATTTTTAATTTCTCTGGTCCCATTTAGAAAGAAATACCCACTGAGTTCATCGAGTGCACGCTCGCTAAGTTTTCATTCGCTTACGTGAAATACCCATGTGTGACCTTTCCAGCAGCTGTCCCGCTGAGCTGACAATAATAAAGAGAGCGCGACTATTCATTTATGCCCAAGCTCCAACCGCCCCATGACATATCACGAACCTACTTGTTATTGAATTACACAGCAGATCACACATGGTTGGAATCTCGGGATGTTTTACTCAAGGAGAGCTACCAACTGCACTTATTGGATATCTACGTATGAAGACACTACAAGCCTATAGGTGAAATATAAAATCACAAAGTGATGGCATATGGCCATACTGAATTCATAACTCGCCTTTGTCAGTCATTTTTGAGTGGATCTTGGCATAATATTGACTGAACCTAACGACGACAGCTGCATGTTTAATGTTTAATTCGCCGCGCCCTACTTGTCTTCCTTTGTACCGCCGTTTGTTACACACCATGGTGACACGGGTTCACAAAACACCCTCCAATTCTCCCCCCCCCCCATCAATGAACTACTTATATAAAAATCCTTCCCACGAGGTGCCCCTCCGGGATCACATATCTTTGGCGTCTCGTCCCTTCATTGCGGTGTCACCTCTCTTCAATATCACTTGCCTAAATTCAGTTCCCTCCATTTTCTCTTACCTTTGAGTGTCTCATCCCTAGATTGTCTTATCCCCTCGCGTCTCATCCATTACGTGTCTCATCCCCCGTGTCCCTTCTCTCCTGTGTATCTACCCTCTTGCGTTTTATCCCTCAGATATCTCACTCCTTCCCCAAGGATGACCCCCCACTCCCCCCTGTGTGTAATCTATATCATTTTCTCGTCCTTCTCGTGTTAAGTCCCTCGGGCCGCGTCTAACCGGGGTGTGTTCCTTATAACATGTCGTCCCTTCCTAGTTCCGTCACTCTCGTGGGTCCCGCGTCCAACCGGGGTGTGTTCCTTTCAACATGTAGTCCCTTCCTAGTTCCGTCCCTCTCGTGTGTCCCGTGTCCAACTGGGGTGTGTTCCTTATAACATGTAGTCCCTTCCTAGTTCCCCCTCTCGTGTGTCCCGCGTCCAACCGGGGTGTGTTCCTCATAACATGTAGTCCCTTCCAAGTTCCGTCCTTCTCGTGTGTCCCGCGTCCCCAGGGTGTGTTCCTTTCAACATGTAGTCCCTTCCTAGTTCCGTACCTCTCGTGGGTCCAGCGTCCAACCAGGGTGTGTTCCTTTCAACATGTAGTCCATTCCTAGTTCCGTCCCTCTCGTGTGTCCCGCGTCCAACCGGGGTGTGTTCCTTTCAACATGTAGTCCCTTCCTAGTTCCGTACCTCTCGTGTGTCCCGCGTCCAACCGGGGTGTGTTCCTTATAACATGTAGTCCCTTCCTAGTTCCGTCCTTCTCGTGTGTCCCGCGTCCAACCGGGGTGTGTTCCTTATAACATGTAGTCCCTTCCTAGTTCTCATGTGTCCCGCGTCCAACCGGGGTGTGTTCCTTATAACATGTAGTCCCTTCCTAGTTCCGTCCCTCTCGTGTGTCCCGCGTCCAACCGGGGTGTGTTCCTTTCAACATGTAGTCCCTTCCTAGTTCCGTCCCTCTCGTGTGTCCCGCGTCCAACCGGGGTGTGTTCCTTTCAACATGTAGTCCCTTCCTAGTTCCGTCCCTCTCGTGTGTCCTCGTTGTGATGTCACATCCACACCAAAAAGCACTCGCTTGGATTCGTTTACAGCCAGAGATACCATGAGTGGAGCTTGCTGTAGCCAACGGTACGCACAGTTCGGTGTTTATTCAAGAATTAAGCAAGGTGTTGTTTTTTTACCTAATTCAGGCCCAACCAAGTGTTCGTATCGTCAAGTGCCTTTACATGATTCGTCAATCGCTGACATCCGCGAGCACCAAGGCACAGTCACGTTACGTAAACGTAAAACGTCAGAGTAAAAATACAGGTTCAAACTGTTACACTTTATGGAATAAATGTTTAGTGCAAACTAATCACCAGTTTTTGAGTATTATTTCAACTGATGACCACTTTGGTATTACTTGAGGTTATGGGCACCCTTCCACTCCCCCCCCCCCCCCACCCTCAACCCCCTCCAAGACAGATGGTTGTTGACGTGAATTATAGTGCCAATACTAGACATGAATACAGTTGATGATATGCATGTCAACTCCAGTGTCGATTAGTATTTATCAATTAATTGCACGCGATGCATTATTTTTAGGGTATGATTTCGTGTCGGCCGTTAGGAAAGTTGCCTGCTATTTTGCACTCCAGTGAGACGACATCGGACACTTAGACATGACACAATACCGAGCCTTAGCCGAGTGATCGAATAACAACAACACGACTAGTTCATTGACCTGCTCAGTATTCGGCAAAAAACACCTCGATCCACAAGCGCTAAGTGAATCAATACTAAGGGCTATTACATATCGCGGTTATTATTAATATACTTTTCTAAAGACTTTGGACACTGGGGTTAGCATTGGTCCAACCGCCGCAGCTATGTTTCTGATTGCATAGTAGCCAATGCTAACCCCTGTAACTTTCGACAAACAATGAATAGCCTGAGCGTCAGCAGGCATAAATAATCCCAACATTTAATACTCAACCCTTAAACTCCAAGTAGAATAGAGTGTTTTTCAGTATATATAAGTGCAAGGGGCATATATATATATATATATATATATATATATATATATATATATATATATATATATATATATATATATATATATATATATATATATATATATATATATATATATATATATATATATATATATATATATATATATATATATATATATATATATATATATATATATAAATATATATATATATATATATAATATGATATATATATATATATATATATATATATATATGAATATATATATATATATATTTTTGTATTTATTTAAATATATGCATATATGCGTGTGTGTGTGCAAATGCGTAATAAGCGTTTGGTGTAAAAAAACCTAACAACCGACGACCCTCGAATACTGTTAAAGAGCAGCTCGATCACTAACACGATAGATAAGATTCTTGGTGACAGACAGAAGTGTCTCGCTGACCTGCAGGGTGAGCTTCAAGTCAAAACAAAGTACTCATCAATCACGGGTGATGTATGGGGGTTTTTTTTTTGTCAGCCTTTTTTCACCATCGAGTTATATATACACCCTCCTCGCATTTATGAAGTAAATATTGTTCAGTAAATGATATCTAGAAAGTAAAATCGTCCACAGAATATCAAAATTTCTACCGGAACGGAGGTGGGTCTACAACGAAGAAATTACCCCTGCTCCCATTATTGTCAAAGATGTCTTCATCGCAATGTGCTTGCGTGAGTTTCTTGGTCCATTATACCTTGCCCAACCCCATTCAATTCCCACCGACAACATAATTGTTACTGCATGGACAGTGCAGTCATAAAAATGGTATGGTTTAAGTCGTAAACTTTGTTAACTGAGGCGAGCACTAACAAACCGACCATCTTTTCTGATTTAGTGCGATGGTGCAATACTATCCCATACAATACCAGAAAGTTCCTTGATTCTAATATCAATGTGACGCGGCTTTGATAAGATATAATGTTATACAATTTACTGCATAGTTTTGGAAATATCGACCGAGGTCATCCTGAAGTCACAGGGGGGTCACGCGCCGGTCCAGTAGATGAACTTCAGAGATACATAAGAAATTGTAGACGGCTTATCATTTTATATTTGTGAATATACGCTTCTTGAAATAAGGTGAGAAGACTCGCTTATGTCAGCCTTTTTTTGGGCGCCGTGCCAAGACTTCCTGCGCACCAAAGGTTCAATGAAATAATCGAGTGTTTGTCGATATCTGATCGACATGAATCGACTCCTAAATAAGAACTAGGTGTGCTAATATTGCTAATACTCCAGGTACTTTAAGCGATTATGGTTCATTATACAGCTACTTGTTCAGCCCTACAAGACGTCGGAGTCCGGAGCGACTACTTGTTCTGTTACACAACCGCAATGACAGGCGGGACAGAGCGCCAACTGTTACCACCTTTTACATTCCAACATCCTTTATGGCACTTAGTGGGTAGGGAAGGTGCTTTGAAAGTTGATTAAAATGCATGAAGTGGCACTGGGCAGCATGTACTCGATCACTGACCAGTAAGGAGTAGGTGAAAAATAAACCAGGACGCATCATCGGAGTAACATAAAATAAATATTTATTTGTACTGTGAGTTTAACACCAGAAGCAACTTGTCTTCACAACACAGCAGAAACTCTGCACTGTCAGAGTCGTCATCACTTAGCCTCTCTCCCCTGCTCTTCAACATATATAAATATAATCTGTGTACGCATTATATTGGTAGATCTCTCCAACACACAATATAGGTAATCATCTCAAGTTACATATGAACACAAACACACTACCTGCTCTGTGAAACAAAAATAGATTTTTTGTAAAGTTTTAACATTCTTTTGTAATCATTGGATCCACACATACAAATATCACACCATGAGTTCATTGCACAACAATTTTTCTAACTGTGGTCTCAAGTTTGAACAGGCTTGTGTATGATTCATGACAATGCACTGGGTGTCATGAAAGAAATGGTCCAAATTCATGGCAAAAAAGTGACAAGTGCTTCTGTGTTGGAGCAGCCTAGCACTAACATACTACAACTGCACAACAAATGCAAGAAGACATCTTTGCTCGCACAACACCTACTACATCAAAAATAACAACCGTCAAGTACGACCACCATAGACAATCGACAAACAACCTTGTAACATTTACTCCCTAGTTCATTAAAATTTTATGCCACTAGTAACACAAATATGCTGATTTTAATGGCAAGAAAATATATGCAGTGTGATTGGAATTACCAAGAAGAAGCCATATTATGCCTAAGTCAAGTGATCGATGAAATGCATACAGTTGGAAATATAACTCTTACAGTGAAACAGACTACTCACAGTCAACAAACTCAATAACAACAAATGCAAACCGATTTATCATTTGACCACCAATCCAAGTCCAAGCAATATCAACAAAATAATAATACTGATTAAGTCCCCAACACAACAGGCCCACGTTAAGATGAAGAGGGACAATAGGGGTCAAGGTCAGAGGAAATGTCCAGTTCAAGAAAGGCTATCACAGATACCAAGGGTCCCCAGATGGGTTAATTTATGCATGTGAATGTAAGTAGTTGACAAGCATACCATGCTTCATACTGGAAACTGACCATGCCTGCATATCCACAAGGTGAACCACTGGGCAATATACCAACAGCAATGCACAATCATAAACACATTGTCATTTGGAGACAGGAAATGAATTTTTTTAACAGATAGCCCTAGGCTAGTTAGGTGGTCAATTAAATGCACAGCCAATACAAATATACATACAAGGATCATACTAACACAGTACTACACATCTTATTTGCATGATGAAGTGGCCATATCAGAAATGTGTCAAGAAAAACTTGCACAACATGGTTACTCAGATTCCTTCATCAACTTAACGACCAGCTTGGTGAATTATCGTACACCTGGTTCTACCTGAGAACCACCTCAGTGTGCCTGTTGTACAACACTCCTTCCTTGAACCCCCAACACATCAATGTGTTCCTAGCATATAGAATAAGAAAGATCACACCAATTACCCACCCCATCAAAAGTCATATTTACCAATGGAAAGTGATAAATGTAAACCAGAATATTTGGAATGAAACAACACAGACTAAAATCTAGTTATATAAGTGATTGTCGCAGTGGAACCTACACCAAACTTGCAATAAGAAAAACTGCAGACAACTGCTACCCCCATTTACAATTCTTACCACAAAACGTTCCTCCTGACCATTACGTTCAAGTACAATTACCATATCCAAATAGATTGCACATAAATAATAACAGCAGAGGGTATAAAAAATTTTTAACGCACAAACGGGAATAAGCAAATAACAGTAACAACTCGGCTGATGGTTACGGGAGTTAACTTGATTCAAAGTATATACAGCAGAGAAACCACATAAATGCAAAAAGATTGTCTCTTCTGAACTCCCTTTTAAGTAAAATATGACTAACACCAATTGCAATGGGAAAAAAAATCACCAATAGGGGGGAGAATAATTCCAATGCTACTTGAATAAATGCCAAAATCAAAAGACATGGCAGCGAGTGATTGTCACTGAGGACTTGTCAATATTTGGTCTCACCTGGAGATGTCAAAGAGGTAAGGAGACTATGTTTCAAGTATAATGATGCACAGACCTCCAAGAGATTTAATACTACTCCATGAATTTGAGAAAGTGAACATGAGTCAAAAACATGTTTGTACTAGGCAGGGATTAATCTGATAGGGATGATCGTTATCTAGTAAGATGACACCGAGTAGGAGAACACATATGTAATGATTACTTATCAATTGTCAGACCACCACAGTACAGGCATCCTCACCCTAAGCTACTTACTGGGTTGTGGGAGAGAGAGAGAGAGAGACAGAGAGAGATCAAGGAAGTGAAAGCAAATGCCCTGAACATGCACACTCAACTCCTCTCATGTGAAATGACAACCTGTTGCTAAGAATCAATAACGGTCCACCTCACAAACATGCAGTAAACCTAGCATCATATATTTGTTTATAATAGGGTCGTAAACTGAATGACATTCTACCACACACCAGTTGGCACGAGTTCAACATGAGACAATGACAAGTGAAATAACCTGTGGTGCATAAAAACAATCAACAGCACGTGTGGGGAGGTGGGGTGGAGGGGGGTTATAGGTTGGTAAGAGTACTGTGCACACACACACACAGACACACACACAAACCAACAATAAGATGTTTTTGTTGAGGTGACAAAGACCTAGCTATACGAAAGAGAGATACAGAAGTGTACATCTCCCCTGTACACTAACAGCACATCTGTAAGCGACATCACACAGCGATGCTGGTGACTATTGATTTCTGGTCTAGACCACAAGCAGCAGCTGTTAAGATGAGAAGCGCTCCATATTAACGAGACATTTATGCATATACACCATCTACATAGACGTTTTCTGACACGTGGGATACCTTGACTTAAGACACATTACAATAGTTACATTTCTATATCTGTGAAAGAACTAATGCAGCTTGTTGTTTGTCATATCCACAGGTATATCTAGCTCAGGACTTTCTTTAAGCCTTGCCTTCAAGGTTGGTTGCTGTACAACCTCTGCACACAATCACCTCACTCTCCATTCAAAACAACCAGTAAATAACAGATGCAAAGCACCAAGACTCTTGTGTGGGAAGCATTCAAAAATATATATCTCTACATCAACTAAGCTAGACAAAATTTCATGAGATTTGATAACAGGTGGGTTTTGGGATTGACACAACAAGTGGCTTGCTTCATAAGCAATACTAACAGAAAAGAGGGAGTGCTAATGGTGGGCAGCAAAAACATTCCCAGGCAACTGAGCAGATAAACTCTCTCTTAGCACCTAGTACAAGAGCAATCTAACGGTATCAGGTCTGCTCACCTGACAACATCATGCCTTATCTCAGTTCAATGTGCACCGTACAAACAGGGCAATTTTATCTACAGAGCACTTTAGGGCTCAAAAACCTACACTTCAAATGCATCAGTAATGCCATTAGATCTAAGAGATATGCCGAGAAAGTGGCTCCTGGTACCTACTAGAGTCAACCACAGATACTTCACTCACTTCATGACAGAAGAAATTGATAAAATTTACACAGCGCTATTCACATTTGTTTGACGATGTGAATGATCTATTTGAATGACCAGCTTTGGAAGTGTATGCAGTGCAATGTACACTGGTTTTGAACTTACAGACATAAGTGTATTAAATTGCCAATGGACAACATGCTTAAGACTTTCAAGAATCCATGGCTGACAAATGGATGACCCAAACCTACATATATGGAACTTCACCTTGCTAATGGGGATGGGTAGAAATAATGATATTTAGTTGAAGACTTGCACTCTAGTTTGCTATGTGAAAATATTACTCTGTACCTGGGTAAGGAGTACTAACCCTTTGATGAGACTAATTTTATGGACAATGTCAAGCAAAGCTGAACAGATATACATTAGTTTAGAATATGAATACAAATAAGTGCCTTAAGCAGTTAAAGTCCAACAATTTTGTTTAAAGCTTGTTTCATCCCTATACAGAAATGGCTCGATTCAATATAGATAAAGAACATCAATAAGAAATCTCTAAGCTAAGACATAAGCAGATTTAAGTTTGACTAATTACTGTATTCAAAACCCAAGAAATTACAACCATAGGCAGCAATGTTCACTACATACACACTGAAACATCGTAAAATATCACTCTATCACCACATCCATTTTTGCTACAGTCCTCGTCTTAATCCTTATGACAACCTGCCTCACCTTTGACCACATCTAGGTCACAAAACACCAGCCCATCAGATGCGGCAATTAACATATAGCAAATGTTTGAGGAGCAAATGAATAACTGTCATCAACAAATTATTAACACAAGTCACTGAAATTAGATATACCTTGCTGCCCATTTCATAACATGTTCATTTTGTTATAGTTCTCCAGACAATTAATTTGGTAAACATAGACCTGTATGTATGAAATATAAGTATATATGTATGTATATATATATATATGAATGTATATCTATATTTGCAGAGCACAAATTCATCACAAAGTTTTGACAAATATACCCAACGCAGAACAATCACAGTACTGAATACATCATGTTTCTGTCACAAATGCATGACTGACGTCAAGAATTAAGATTGGAGTAGACCATGCAAAGAACAAGCGAAAATATACAACATGGTGCATCATGAATTAATTGTGGGAAGTAATACATTTCCAGTCATACAACCTAAAGGAAGTTTACCATGAATGGAAGTAATGGCAAATGAAATCTACTTAAGATCTCGAAACAGCTGAGTTTTGATTGTGATAACTGCAGGAACATCACAGCTCCAAAATGTTGAAACAGATGTTGTGAAAAGTGGAAGAGTTTGTGAGTCTTCACGAACACTGGAGGTACTTGGGGCAGTAGGGACATTGACCATTTGTGCTGTCTGCCGGTGTAACATAGGTGTATGTTGGGTAGTATTGCTCACCACCCATTGGAGCAATTTGGTAACTGTATGGTCCATAATAAACCTGGTCAATGATCAAGTTGCTCTGCTGGTCATAAACAGGTGAGCTTGAGGAAAAATTCTGCTTGTCAAACTGTTGCATTTGGAGCTGCTTGTTATAGGCCTTTTGGTTCTGTTCAAGTTGTACTTGGGATGCATGTTGCTGTATCAAGTTGAGTGTTTGCCGTCTCTCGTGTCCCATCAGGCAAATTGTACTCTCATCCACAACAGTGTAGAGGGTCATTAGGTACTCATACTTCATCTGATCATCATCAGTGAAATGACTTGCCAGATAATTTTCCAACTTGACCTGTTGCTGGGAGGTATCGGGGAAGTCAATGAAGAATCTAGAGCACATGTACCTCTCCAAAGACTTGATATCCACATTCTCAGCAGGCACATAATCCCTAACCAACAAGTTGCAGTATTTAAGAAGCCCACCGCCTCTGATTTGCTCGGGATTCCGTGTGGCAATCAACTTATTGTTGAGGTGGTACAAAGCCGTATTGAAATGACCGAAGACACTCTCAGCAACAACTGTGGGGTAGAAGTGTTCGCTCATACGCCTTGGGGAGATGTCATAGAAAGTCAACAAGCTATCCAATATTATCTGGAAAGAGTCAACACTGAATTCGAATTGCCTCTTCATGGTATCCACGAACTTAAGGTCAACATTTTTACCTTTGTTGTTGGAGAAGAGCGAGATCAAGCTCCAGCGATCATTATCGTTGCACACCTTCACCATCTTGTGAACATAAGCCTCCTTCAAGCTGCAACTACTCATCTTCTCCTTGTTCACACCTTCCGGTAGAAAGTTCAACAGAGAGTTTAAAACAGCAGTCTTGACCTTCTGTAGGTCATTGTGACTTGACATATCCAGACGGAATATGAGATCGAGGTCATTGAATTTGAAGCTACTTTCCGTATGGCACCCCAAAATGTAACTTGCAGCTCCACCATTCAGTCGAATGTCCTTCACCAAAATACCATCCTGTTTCAATTGAGCATTAATGACTTTCACAAGATCTTTTAGTTGAATTTCGAGGGTAGGGAAGTTCCCTCTGCCGTGGACTTCAATCGGTGCGTCTGTTACCTCGGCCAGCCGAGACACTTGTTCGTAACACAGAACTTGAAAACGATTTCCACATTCTCCAGACATATTGACAGCCGTTGGACAGTTGTCACAAACAATTCCTGCAAAGAAACACCAAATTTATTAACTGTCACTAAGCAGAAACGTTACAATATGTTGCGAAATGAACGTATGGTCCAACAACAACCTCAGCAGATTGTACGGCAGAGTCGTCTGACTGTTGCGATCGATAGCGGCCTCTTTACCTAGACAACCACACAGAATTACTACATACCCTAGAATATTTACCCGGATTACACCAAGTTCATATGAAGGAATGGATATTTCAATAAGCGATTCGACCAATTGGAATGCACATAATATAACGTTACTATTCGCAAGGATATTTTTGTTGAATCATACGTACCGCATTAACAAACAACACGAAACTACTTATGCATTGCGCAGCTAGACGCATAGTGAAAAGGCCCCAGCTGATTGTGCGCAGCGGAATAGAAACAGCGCATCCTGCTAAACAAAGCGGGAAATTTCACCTAAACCCCGCGGCTTTGAATGGTTTCTGCATTTCTTTGATCGTGGTTGATGTTTCAAGTTACTGTTTTAATCAGGGTGATAAATGGTCTGTATATACGTACACTACCCCATCTTAATTCATGAATTTTCAACGATTTGCATAATATATCGTTTCGAAATAGGAGGTATTTTCCAGGGGAACTTATTGACAATCTGTTTTACTTTTAATCATAGAAATGGGGAAGTAGTAGACGTGCTTCAAATATATACATCATAGTCTTGTCTCACGGTTAGGAAACCGGAAGGGTGGTCTGTGTCATCATAATTGTTGATAAACATGATTGAGTTATGGGTATTTTGCCATCGATATCTCTCCTGGTAAATCAGGACCATGTGTTATTGATGAACCTGATGCGTACTGCCCAGAGTAGCTCGTTCCTTCATGTCTGGATTTGAGCGTATATTTAGCTTTATGTCCATCGCGTTTGCTTTTGGGAACCGTACTTCAAACTCAATCAACCATGATTGGTACGGTGTGTCAATAACACCCCACGCGACCGTTCTTGACGCCTGTCCCAAACAGTTAAGCTGTTGGCAATGCGTTCTGGCTTCGGTAAGATTCGGAGATTTTCTATCAAGTCGAAGGCCACCATAACCAGATAACACCTTCAGAAGAAGAACATATGCTGAACACGAATCCAATGAACCTATTTGACTATATACTGCGGTCATGCTCACAGTCGGCAATCACCTGTATGTTTTTTCAATGCCAATAAAAAGGGTTCAAATTCGTTTGTTCCGTATTTATTTGCGTATGCAGGGCACATTTTCCTTGGTATTTTTGATAGGATGCACAGGCGACCGATGCCGCTTTTTATAGCTCGACTGCCAATTTCAGGCCATCGCTATACGATGGTTATTTATAAACAGGTGGAGTTGAAATCGCTGTAAAATAATTTCCTCGACCTTGATTTTATTGACATGGGTAGCACCTGCAAAGTTCACGTACATGGAACCCCAATCAACATTAACATATGTGATCTTCTTTCAACAAACCACAAGGTACAAAGCTTTCGAATTATGATCAGCTCAAATGCACGATGATGAGTATAGTATTGTGATCGGTTTCAGCGTTTCAGTACCTAGCGGTAGCCCAACAGACCAAGAGTCGATCGGGTACTCCCTTCTTGAGAGTAAGCTTCACTTGGTTCATAAGAGCTACCTAGCGGTCACAAAGGTCATGTATATTCCACCTTTTGCTGTGTCTTATCATCGTGTACTAATAAGTGCCTAAAATTAAGAAAGATATACACACAGGACACACCCACCAGGCGCGACTTTATTCTACAACAAGTCTTCGAACCCGCGCTAACCTTCCGCATTCAGCAACTCATTTTATGTCAGTACCAAACACAAGCGTGATTGACCAAAAGCTGCAAGGCCCAATTGCATATTCATCACTCACCTGTTAGCGGACTAAGCGACGATAACAGCAAACGGAAATGCTGACCATGCGGTCTGGTCAGGCTCCTAACTTATCCAGTTTTTTCTAAAATTCACAAAATTTTGCGATTAATACCATGGGTAAAAATATCCAGTACCAATTGTCAATAGTTTGTGTAGGTTATGCTATGCGCGTCAAACGCGTACCAGGTAAGACAGGGGGTATAGAGGGTCGATCAGACAGCAACTTGCCTCTTTCTCTGTGCTCACGTATGCGACTGAGCTTCAACGAAAACACCGCATAGAAGCAAAGCTTCGCTGAAGTCCCCAACCTATTTTCGTCCCTAGTCTCGCTACATCACAAAACTACAACTAATAAATACATCTAAATATAGAAGAGGGTGGAATGGACGACCATACCATGTGCGTCATCGGAACGGTGCCACGAACTGATCTTAATAATCAATGTCCCTACGCCCACGCAACTAGGTAAAAGACGGTTCGGTTGGCTATCAGCCATCCCTGATACGGAGGTGGGAGGGTTAACTGCATCACAGGAGGAAGTATACTGAACAAGCGATATGGTATGGAACGTTGGTAGATCGCTCCGCGTAGTAGCACGTGTCGTAACGTGACAGACCACCAGTGGGCGGTGGTGCTGTTGTAAAAGGGAATTCCCGGAGGGAAATGGGCTAGCACCAGGAAGACAATAGGGGGTACTGCGCATTCATACATCATTAACAAATCCGTTTCTGCTCGGCTTCAAGCAATTGACGTTCAATTATTTGAGGCACACGTTACAGCATGAGTATTTCTGAAGGGAGAACATTTGAATGCAATAATGTATTGCAAGCGTATGATAGCCTGGAAGCAACTGGTGGATCTCTAAAATAGCCATTTGAAAATATCTTTGGGGATATTTTAGTTTCTACTTACTTATTGTTCATTATGATGAAGACTCCAATAGTAATAAAGTTGTTCTTACTTCTTAGATATCTTTTTAAGTTAAGGGTTGGTTCAGGTTACCTGGACATCCAGGACAGAACTATCATCGTCGCTTTTCTTTTTAAAAATATTGGCCAACATAGTTGCAAGACATTTATTGAACAAAATCTATATATTTTCAAACGAATGGTTTTTCTCCAGATATCCGTCACAAACACATGAAGCGTCAAGCGGGTAGATTTACTATTGGTTGAATTCATTCACTGTAAATGACATATCGGCCCGTTTTGTCGGTTTGTGTAACTTGCCGTTATTGTAAGAAATGTCTAGGAGGCGTGGGTGCATGGATTTGATGCTGAACGTGGCGCTTGCTACAAAACAATATTTCGAGTAACCCCACCGGAGCCTGCATACGGGGATTGTTGTGGCCTATTGCAACAATCGATAGGTACTGAAAGGAAGCCGGCCCACGGCAAAGGATCCTAATAACTGGTTCGGAGCAGTCTATTGATCAGTGGTTACGTCGCAAATGACGTCGCATGAGTGGTGTTACGTTGGGGGAGAATAAAAACCGGAAGGTTAAGTGAACAATGAGGTGCGTGGTTGTTCGCCGTATTCGATTGTGAGTTGTACATGGATGATAAAGGTGCGGTAATAGATGTGTGTGGGCAGGTGGCATTACAGCGGCCATAAAAGGAGGCGGAAACGTTCACTCGTATCCCCCAACACACAGCAAACAGTTACAAGAACATCTAGCTGGAAACGCCATTAATATTTCTATTAGTCAAATTTACATTAACTTTCTTATAAGAATAAAGCATATGAATGACTGACCACTATCATGCCACGAACAAAACATTATATAATGTTCCCAATGGTACCCAAATCCTCGACCCAAACGCCGGCGCGTACAGACTAGGCGAGTCATGATCGAGACCGGGATATTTCTGCGTGATTTCTATTTTTAATCGCATAATGCCCCTCAGCGGCAATTCATTTGATATAGAAAGCGATGTTAAATGGGATACTTAGTGTTGTCATATACACAATCGACTGGTGTATCGTACCGTGTTAAATCGGTGGCAATGGAATGTGTTTATTGACCGCATCGTGTCAAAATGGTCATTAGCATGCAACAAACGTCAGAGAATTTATTATGTTAATGTCGTAACTTGGCGGAACAAACATGACCAAATATGGTTATAAGGCTTTGCGCGCCGAGAATATTGGTTCGATCAGTTGTCATAGTAGCTCGTACGTAGGAATTGTACCAGGTTATCCCGATCTTATGCTACAGACTCCTCGGTTTTCACAAAGGCAGCATCATTAGTTTCTGGTCTGACTTATTTCACAAGGAATGCAATAATGACCGACAATGACATAGTCAATGAAAGGAGACCACGAAGTCTGTCGAGCGAATGAACTATTAAAACATATACGTATCTACAGAATATTTATGCGATATAAATTGGGTGGACCAGTTCATTGATGTGGGATGCAGAATTAGAGAAGTGAATGGGGAAGTTGTGTGTTGCGAGTCATGCAAACTGAGCACGTGAACTTTCATGACAAACAAAGCATACAAAAACCATGTGACTGTCACATCTACCATTTATTAACGCAATATTGATTTGTTTTCAAGAAGGCTATGTTGGTTGTAATCGATGGAGAGGAATGAGGACATTGCTGATAATTATGTTCCACTTTTCAAACATTTTGTTCTAAGAAAACAAGCTATCACCGATGCTCGACGTCCATGGACGATTAGTGATATTCTTCTCTGTCTGTCTGTCTGTCTGTCTGTCTGTCTGTCTGTCTGTCTGTCTGTCTGTCTGTCTGTCTGTCTGTCTGTCTGCCATCGTACACCGACAACCATGGTCTTTATAAGGGTTTTGTCAAATCATATAGCGACATTTGAATGGAAGCGTACAAATTCAACCACAGATGGGGAATGTTCATTATCAAAGCGTAGTGGAGGAACAGTTTACCAGAATTTTGAGTGGTTAAAGTTTACGATGACATGGAAAATCGCTAAGTCTTGTCCGTAGCGTTTGCATATTTGTTAAATTATCCTTATCTTCTGACATAACCTTTACCGGACGATTTATCGTTTATTGTAGACAGCATGTCAGTAAGATTATATTATCATTCGGATCGGATTTGGGTCGCATGTCATGAGAAAGTTTCAGTAGTGTAATAAATTCTATGATGGACATTACTAAAGCCCTGCAGAGGAAGGGTCACAAACCGGAAGTATCACGCGGAAGAAAGGAAATATCCGGTAAGATAATTCAACCACGGGAGAAAGGAATAGTACCGGGATAAATTATTTCTCTCGTGGGATAAATTATTTAACCCGTGGGATAATTCACCGTTTTGACCCTAATTCCCAGTTTATACACATGACCATTTACTAACTTACATAAATCAATTTCTCGCTCTCCATGAGGTATGGTGGTCACTTTGGTCGCTGACTGGCCCTTCTTTCTTGTGCTGCAGTTGTGTACATGACCAGCAGCATGTCCGCTGGTCAACGCCAGCTGTGACGCACATATGACATGGGTCTTGAGGTGTTTCTCTTTGTCCTCTAAGGGCAGCGCTTCAACTGAACTGGTCACTGCAATCTGCAATACCGTAGAGAGGCTTGTGTGTCAAACAGACAGGTGTGCTGTGTGATTCTCTTGTAAGACGTGCTATGGTGGGCTTCAGGAAAGGGGTTTGATGAAAGTATCATTTTTTACGTGTTTGAAAGGGTGTAGCTTGAATTATTCCTGTTAGAGCTAGTATACTGGTTTGTTGACGTTGTATGTGAGGAAGGCTTGCAACGAAGACGACTTCAAAAGGGGGTTGACCTGAAAATGGAGGTACTAATACAGATTCCATATCCTACCAACTCGAACGTAAATATATACAACACAATAATACTAAAGTAACTTAAGTGAATTCATGAGTTGAGATGGACTTCTCATTGCTTTTTGTCGTGCAGAGTTGGCTTTCTAACATTTTCTGCTGGTGGGAAAGTCTATTGTAACTTGTCCAACCAAACCAGTTAATTACTTCGCTGATTACGAGTTGTATCTAAGGCTAACTCTAATGCTCAATGCATGCTGAGGTTAATGTGTCCTTCAGCTTATGTTTACGCCATTTAGGTGTAGAAAAGTCGCTTCACTGCTAGTACCTGAGACTTGGTCGTGTACTGGTTTCACTGACAAATGACTTCCATCATCGACCAACAAGGTGTGACTTATTCGAGCGCTTGATAACCCACACTCTACCAATCCATTCAAATCCCAAGCCACAGATTCAGTGGCACTAATTTCTTGACGATTTTTATTACATGGATGGATTTGGTAGCTTTTACCACATCATAACTGAAAGAAGAAGAAGCGTGCGCTTTCCTCGTGTATGATTGTTTGCGCAAGGTTGTATCATCATGTAATTCTATGACTGGGTCACGTCTTGCTAACCCGGTGTACAAATGGGTTCATTTTACAGAGAGTTGGTGTGTTGAAGAGTTCCTTAGTCTCACAATGGCTTGGTCTCTATATGGGTCGGTTTGTCCCACCATGGAGGCTCATTCATACCACCTGGGGGACAATTAAGGAACTGCGATTTTAGTCTTTGTTCATTGCGCACGTGGCATTCAGGTCATTGCGGGGTCGCCAGCAGACAAGAATCCCATTGTTTCCGCCTTAAAAAACATCGATCTTAACGTGATTAAGTAAGGTTTGTGATAAGTCGCGTTATAGAATATAGTAACAAATTATCTTTAAAGGATATTAATGGTTTTCATCTTAAATTAGGGGAAGGGGTGACAAACAATGCACATTACTTTTATTTGTGACAAGTAGTATACATAACAAGCATGATATTCATAGCAAAATACTTATTTAAGCTTTTGGTGTTTCACAGAACACTTGGATAAGTGCGGGACAAAACCACCGATTTATCGCTCAACGTGATGTACGAATGAAGATAAAAGATGACCAATATATTCTACCCACGGAATTAACTTCCATCATAACGTATCCATCCTAATTTTATTCATACAGTTGGTACACTTTGACATTTGCATGGTCAGCCGAGCTTTCCGTGACTACGAGGTGACCGCAAGGACCCACAGCAATGCCACCCGGACAATAACAACCGTCACCCTTGTTGAGAACAGTCCTCATGAAGCCCCCAGTCGAGTCGAACATGACTAGTTTGCCGGTTTCGTTATCGGCAACAAGAATATTGCCCATGGGGTCACTGCATACGCCGTAGGGACAGAGGAATTGCCGCTGACCCCAGTCTACTCCTGAACCGATCCGCAGTTGGTAGTTACCGCAAGGATCAAAAACCTTGACGCAGTAATTCATATTGTCTGAAATGAGAATGTTGTCCATGGTATCAATTTTACAATAAAAGGGAAGTCGCAGTTCCCAAATATCCGTACCCTTGCAACCGAATTCCTTGATCAAATCACCATGTTCTGTGAAGATCTTCGTCGTATTGGTTCCCGTGTCAGTGACGACTACATCACCATTGCTCTTGACACCCAGTCCATGAGGGTGACACGGGGTCTCGTATCCTTCTTCGACGTCTTCGGGGATGTAGACCTCAAATGATGACAGCATCGTACCGGCCACGTTGTAGGAGACAACTGAACGCCGCTTCCGGTCCGTGACCACTATATTGCCATCAGGCGTTGTTGCGATACAATTTGGCCACACTTCGTCATGAGCGATTTCTGTCCACATTTGACGCTTGATGTCAAATATGAGGATTTTGTGTGCCTCCGAATCGGCCACCGCAAACGTGTTCCTCCCAAGAAAGGTCACGTCAGTCGGCATACGTATGGGGCAGTCATCGTAATCACTGGTAGTCACATTGGTCATGTCATCTGGTAGAAGCTGCCACACGAGCTTGGCTTGCCTCAGTAGCTTCATCGTGAGTGACCTCCTACGACAGATCACACAGAGAATGGAAAGTACTTACAAATAACGCTTGAGTATAGAGTATATAAGCAGAAAAATATCCACCAAACCAATGTTCGGCAAAAACATTGACAGATGTATAAAATGCATCGAAAATTACCAGTAAAATACTTCTGTAATAAGACCAGAAGTGTACATAAGGTTATTCCTACGGAATGAAATACAGGGTACCTTAAGATACGAGGCACAATATATACATACATATATGGTGTAAAAATTACGCCAACAGACACGGGATACAAAATACGCCAAAAGATACTAGGTACAAGATACACTAACAAATATGGGGTACAAAATACGCCAACAGATACGGGGTACAAATTACGCCAACAGATACGGGGAACCAAGATATACAAACAGATACGGGGTACAAGATACACTAACAGACACGGGCGTACAAATTACGCCAACAGATACGGGGTACAAAATACGCCAACAGATACGGGGTACAAGATACACTAACAAAAACGGGGTACAAAATACGCCAGCAGATACGGGGTACCAGATATACTAACAGATACTGGGTACAAGATATACCAACAGATACGGGGTACACGATACACTAACAGATACGGGGTACAAAATACACCAACAGATACGGGGTACAGGATATACAAACAGATACTGGGTACAAGATATACCAACAGATACAGGGTACAAGATACACTAACAGATACGAGGTACAAAATACGCCAACAGATACGGGTTACAAAATACGGAAACAGATACGGGGAACAAGATATACCAACAGATACGGGGAACAAGAAATACAAACAGATACGAGGTACAAAATACGCCAACAGATACGGGTTACAAAATACGGCAACAGATACTGGGAACAAGATATACCAACAGATACGGGGAACAAGAAATACAAACAGATGCGGGGTACAAGAAATACAAACAGATGCGGGGTACAAGATACACCAACAGATACGAGGTACAAAATACGCCAACAGACACGGGGTACAAGAAATACAAACAGATACGGGGTACAAGATACACTAACAGATACAAAAATACAACAGGATATACCAACAGATAGATAAACAGATACGGGGTACAAAATACGCCAACAGACACGGGGTACAAGATATACCAACAGATACGGGGTACAAAATACGCCAACAGATACGGGGTATAAGATACACTAACAGATACGGGGTGCAAGATACACTAACAGATACGAGGTACAAATTACACCAACAGACACGGGGTACAAGATATACCAACAGATACGGGGAACAAGAAATACAAACAGATACGGGGTACAAGATACACTAACAGATACGAGGTACAAAATACGCCAACAGACACGGGGTACAAAATATACCAACAGATACGGGGAACAAGAAATACAAACAGATGCGGGGTACAACATACACTAATAGATACGGGGTACAAGATACACTAACAGATACGAGGTACTAAATACGCCAACTGATACGGGGTACAAGACATACCAAAAGATACTGGGTACAAGATATACCAACAGATACAGGGTACAAGATACACTATCAGATACGAGGTACAAAATACGCCAACAGACACGGGTTACAAAATACGGCAACAGATACGGGGAACAAGATATACCAACAGATACGGGGAACAAGAAATACAAACAGATACGGGGTACAAGATATACCAACAGATACGGGGTACAAGATACACTAACCGATACGGGGTACAAAATACACTAATAGATTCGGGGTACAAGATACACTAACAGATACGAGGTACTAAATACGCCAACTGATACGGGGTACAAGACATACCAAAAGATATGGGGTGCAAGACATACCAACAGATACAGGGTACAAAATATGCCTCCCGATACGGGATACTGGACATTCAAACCACTATGAGCAATTAAGCAGCCAATCAAGGTGACTAACCCAACAACACAACCTCAAACACCTCTCAACGACGCTGAGCATCTGGGAAACTTATGGGCGTACGGAAGCATGGCATCGGGAACCGAGAGCCTGTGCTCGGAAACGGCTATGGGCTCGGAAACAGCAAGGCGCTCAGAATTTGGCATAGGAAACCGAGCGCCTTTCGTATTTTTCTTCCACACCGATCGGGATGGGGGTAGATGGTGGGGGTGGGGGTACGGGGGGAGGGTTGCGTCAGCCTTGATTTTATGAGGCAAATCCACGAACTCCATAGTCTCTACAAACGTTGCGGTGACCTCTGCCGGGTAGCGACTGATTCAGCATGGTGTACAGGTAGCCGTGCACGACGTTTATTAACGTCGTGCAAAGATCGTAACCGAATGCGCGTGAACGATACATGAGTTCCAATTATACACGATAATTACACAAATGTACATATGAAGAATAATTTTTCACATAAATGAATGTTTTTTAACAAGTGTGAGATTTCAAATTCTGAAAAGTTCATGTTTATTTTGAGCGACAAGATCGGTTTCTGCGCGCATGCGCAGACTAGGTTCCTCGCAAGCGAACTTTTTCTTTCTGAATTTTATTATTTGAGTATATGTGTCATTTTGTCAATGATTATCTTTTGGAAATATCTACTTTGAAGGGCGATAGGTATTCAACGATATCACATTGACATTTAAAAAAAGATAACACTTATTGATTCCCGCAGTCTGGAGGGGGCACTTAGCCTTGTCCTGCGTAGGGTTGTGCTCCGGGATCTCAAAAACCTGTACCCGTCATACAAGGTAAAAAATGGCAAGAGCATACCCCATCCTACAATTATGAGGCCGAAAAAAACCTACCCCGACACATGTATACTACCTCTATATACTTAAGTGCCCCCTCCTCCGGGACCTGCAGCCACATGGCGAGTGAACATGAAACTGCGTAATGTGACGTCATATTTCCAAAACTGGGGCTGCCGTAAACGAAAGTTGTGATTCTTAAAGTTCATTTGACAATTGCTATATAATCACGAGACAGTGGATAACCAAAATAGGCCGCATAAGCGGATATTCATCTCATTTGTCGACATATATATTTACGTATGTACACAACTTGGTGGTAAGCCCCGGAGACGCGAAATAAAAACAATTGCCATACGACCCACATACTTTCAGGCACGACGGTATATATTTATATTGCCGTCATGCGCGGCTAGGTGTACAGGATATAAACAGACAAGGCCATATCGCCAAGCTGCGTTTTGGGAACGTCATAAGCACATGACATAATATTGAATCCTCGTTGGGGGGGGGGGGGGGGGGGGTGTGGAGGGGGTTCTCTCCTTGGAAAAGGGTAGGGGTGAGCCGCCATGGGAGACAAAAACCGAACCATATCTATACCAAGCCAAAGTGAGATAGGGGAATCATTAACATACAAAATCCTCTGAAAAAAGACCCATTCATATTCAACATTTTTAAAGGGGTCACCAATACATATACAAAAATCAATGATCCAAAATCATATCTAGACCACCTCGAGGAGCTACAAGGGACTCAGCCATATACCAAACCAACGATTCGGAATGAAAAAGTACGTTTATTATGCTTCGCAACTGCAAAAAAAAACCCAACCACGGGATTGTATTCAGCGTGGTATATTTCCTGCTGACTCAATTCCAACTTGTGGCCTAAACATCAGCAGTGATATTCGGTCAGACTATGAGTACTTATATAATAGGAAGGCGGCTGGTCCTTAAAAAAACATTCGAGACACTCGAAAGTAGTTATGATTGATATCCAGCTGTATATGTCGCGTGCAATAGCCCACCAGCTCACACTACGCGGCCGCCTAATGTACCTTGCTACCCCTCATGATTCGAAGATTAAAGTCCGTCCGGACTATTCGGTATATAGTGATCTATAGGGAACGTAGCGAGTGGGGCGTGGGAGGAATCTGCGCGAGGATTTCGTTTTTAATACGCATTAGCATTTCTCTAGACGGCTTATGAGTATAGGCACCCAGGAATATCCAGAGATGTCCATTGCATGGGGTTTTTTTTTTGTGCGGCGCGAAAATACCCAACGAGGATATAGAAATTGCACATGACAGAGAAGTCGGTCACTGTGATTCTTTCTGAAAAAGATTCTCCTCAAAATATGACGATGGAAGTCTTACCTTTTTAGAGCCCTGTAGTGAAGTGACTTCTTCCTCCCTGCACACAAATACACACACAAGTCATCGAATGAGACGGGGAAAACCCTGTCACTGTCTGCTCCACGAGTACTTGTATGAGTTGACTGTGTACCTAGAACAATCAGATGACCACGGTAACATGAAGTGGCAACTTAGACAGCAAACACACACCAGGACGATATCTAATTTCTTCCTCTAGCTATCGCACAGTGCATTCTAGATAAATCAAGGATGCGACTGGAGTCGTGACTCAATTCGAATCCGGCCCACATGCCTCAGTGTACAAGTTTTGTGCTGCGGACCAGAACAACTTGGTAAAGCGAGCGATGACAGCTGCCTTTAACAACTATCACGCGGACCCGTCCCCGTCTCCTGTTCCCTATTCAACCTATAGAGTGTACAGCGTGCTTATTGGAGGCGTATGAGAGCGAGAACGTGGCTTGTCGCTGTTGAGCAACTTGCCGACGCCCACATATCATCTTTCCGTGTTAAGTGTCATATTAAATTGTTGAAAATTACTGGTATTGGTCCAAGCACTTTATATAAGACCAAGAAAAGCTAAAATCAGGCGAGCTGGGGGCACTTGATTCTGGATTGAAAAGTTCATATACTAAGCGTTTGAAGGCATTTGGCGGTTATTTGAGGCATCTCGTCGTTCATAGCGGGTCGCAGCATGCCGCTGGTATGATTGACGCAGTGCAGAGCGCCATGTTTAATCATGCACTTAGGACAAGTTATGAAGAAAGACATTTCCGCTTCATATTTTGTCACCATGTAGACATCATGCGCTCGGTTCTCGATGCACTAGGCTTAAAAATTGGTCGTACAAAGACCTAGACGCTCGGTAGCTTGTCATATATATATATATATATATATATATATATATATATATATATATATATATATATATATATATATATATATATATATATATATATATATATATATATATATATATATATATATATATATATATATATATATATATATATATATATATATCATGTACGTAGCCACAAAACGCTCCATCGCGGAAGGATGCATTGCTCCCAAACCATCATGCACTCTGCAAGAATGCACACTAGCACATACGTATATATATATATATATATATATATATCAGTTGTGCGTATGTGCTAGTGTGCATTCTTGCAGAGTGCATGGTGGTTTGGGAGCAATGCATCCTTCCGCGATGGAGCGTTTTGTGGCTACGTAACATGATCGCCAAACTATACGTTGCATAAGTGTTTATGGCTCACGGAAACACAATGTTCAGCGCACAATGGCCTTATCAAATTACCAAACTCATTCCTTAGTTTCGTTACTTAATAGCAATAAAAGTAATTAAAAGCTCCTTATCAGTGGGTCTTTTTCGTACACTAGGACATGACCACAAACGACACCCTCAATCAAACATGAACTACGAATTTTAGGCATCAACGCTTGGGCCTCCGGAGGGCGACGACCTCTTCACAGCGCCAATTGAATGCTCATAAAAATTCTACGCCGTTAGTGATGAAAGAAAAGGTGTGCTGCTCGCATCGTTTCCACCTTCATCCTGCGTCACAGCTGTCCAGTTGACAGAGAGATCACACAGTCGTTATCATTGCACATGTCTTATCTACATCATTATTCCAACAGCGGAGGAAACTTTATCATCTTGGGGCTCTGCCTAACAGCTCTGGTCATAAATAGTCTGTGAACGAATCAATAGGTTGATGTATTGACACGAACTATGTATACATGCTGGTTTGGTCATTTATATCGTAAAACGTCGATTACAATTCCATAACTTGATTCTGAAATGGAACTGAAAAGTTCTATCAGTTATGTTAAACAGTATCTAAATATAATCATTTATATGTATCACTGTGGTATAATTTCTTAATTATCACCGCTTTTACAGAAAAATGTTTTAATTGTGAAATTTCCATGGCACCTTTCGTTACGTCACTGGTTGTCCAATCACGCTGATGATTTTAAAGGAATTTCATAAAAAGTTTCAGTTCTCGCTTAATGTCTCATAGACATTTCGATGGATAACATATATTACAATAATTCTTATCAACCAATCTCCAGGTGGTACAGGTATGGGTTTACCCGGTCACATCGACCAGCAACACTGGCCATTACGTATCGTGTACCTTTGCATAACGTGAACATGCCATAACAATATGCAAGGCCATCCATCATTGGCTGAAGCAATACGTGTCCATGTGAGAAGCATTTACCCCAAAATATTCTTGGAAATTCTGGTTATTTGAGTACAATTTCCCAAGTGATGCTAATGCTTCTATTATAACCAAACTAAGTTCGCATCATAGTTTGAAAGCCACGAGCAATCTTTTAATCTTTGTGAAATTTCTGACGTTTAAGCTGTTTTAGTTCACAAGGTGCAATTTCAACAACTCATTGATATATCAGCATATGTGATTAACATAACGCGGGGTAATGATTTTGGGCACAATCCTTTTCGGTATTTTAGGTATATGGCGATAACAGATGAAATTGAGGACCTGAAAACCCTCAATATTCATGGACAGCAGTTTTATGAAGACATTTGTTACGATCCCTCTGCAAGAAAGCAGCTGCTCAGCCCACAAGATCACTTACGGTTATTAAACAATTTACGAATTTATAAGTGTATAATAACAGCATGCTTTCTTGTGGTGGGTCATAATGTCCTCGCTCAGTCTGTGGGACCTGCCCAGCCCCGTGGGTTCCGCTTCATTGTCTTGGTAAGAGGTCTGTGTCCAACACAATCACCCGGTGCGCGGACATATGCTCACAAGACAAATGCTCACAGGACAAATGCTCACAAGACAAATGCTCACAAGACAAATGCTCACACCCTTAACAGATTTTCGGACAAATGCTCACACTTTTTTTTATTATATAATCTTTATTATAACAGTATAGCATAAATAGATTACATAGCATAAATCAAGAAATTGAATAGCATAAATGGAGCAATGGAATATAACATCATACAAGGCATTAACGGTAAATCGCATCACTCCAAGCGGATGCTGTGTCCCACAGCAATGAGGAACTCTACTGTGGTTCTGTTTCCCTCCACCAAATCCTTGCAGAGTGTCTGCAACCTCTTTTGTAATTCCTTCTGGGCCCTACGCTGGCGCTTCTTGGGCAGCTGACCTCTTGAGTACTGCGTCATCTGTGTTGTAGCCAAAACGTAGTCCTTGCGTAGACCTTCAACAACTGTCCAGAATGAAGGATGATGATGTCCAACTAGTTTGAAGAATGAGGTGTTCCATCCTTCACAAGCGTTATTAGTACGGGAACGGCCCTCCAGGGTGACTTGGTGAACATTCCAAACGGGAATGTCGTAGCGTGGTGGGATGTGGCGAACATGGAGTGGTGGGAGGGGAACATCGTGCTGAGCTCTTGGAGGCTGGACACGGCGGTAGGACACAGAAACGTAGGTGGCATCGAAGTACTCAACTAAAGCCTCCATCCCCTCAGGTACCCGGTCCTTCAGATACTCCATTCCTTCCTGCACCTGGTCCGGAGGAAGAAAGGCTAGGCCATCAAGCATACCGCAGAAATGCTTGACATCGTCATCCATACGGTAAAGCTCAGTCTTGCCTAGGTCCTGAATCTTCCTCCAGGTGCTCTGGGTGAGGTGGTAGAAGCAGCCTTGAGTGGTGACGTGTGGTCCAAGCACAGCTGTCACTGCTTGGATGGCTGCCAGCTCGAAGTCGGTGATGACGATCCGGGGGTCTGGATAGATGAGCAGCTCCTCCATCTTGTCCAGAACAGCATGCAGGAGTTCTTGATAGACCTTTGAACTCTTTCCAGGCAGGAAGGCGTAGACGCAGGAAACGTTGCCATCACCAAGGGGAGTACGGATGACGTAGAGCTGTTCGAAGACATTTGGACTCATTGAGAAGTTGCCATCCATGTACCAAGTGTCAGCTGAACCTAGATGACGTAGCTGCTCCTCTGACGCGCAGACCACAACACGCTGCCTTTCCTCAGGGCCCGAGTCGTGGATGAGGAAGGGCCTGGGAGTTGCTCCTCCAGTCAGTGTCCAGTCCTCGGTGATGTTGAGGTCTCGAATTGAAGCAGGGTCCTGAGGCAGGAATCCACGACGCTGTCTTTGGAGATCCCGTTTACAAGACTGGAGGTTGCCGATGTTGACACGGACCTCATCAGCTGCATGAAGAAGGGCTTGTGTGAGGAGTTGGTTTGGACGAGAACTGGACTGCTTGGCTTGTGCCTTCATCGTCGTTCGAAGCTTGGTGACCTCAACCCCAGTCCTGTCAGCTGGGTGGTTGTGGGAGACATGAGTTCTCGGGTTCTCGTAGGTAGAGTCTGTAGTTAGGCTGCCCTTGCACCCTAATGACCGCTGTTGTGTGCACTGCCATCTGATCCAGTTGTTGTAGCTCCTCTTCTTCACATACATGTAGCCTTCCAGACAGAGCTTGTCGCCTCCTCGATTAGTCTTGAATCTCCATGGTGAGTGTGTTTGTGAATTACTCTGATACCTGACATCCTTATATATGGTCAAAATTTGAGCTCATCAATCCAAGAACTACTCAGATTGCTCAACACATGTATTCAGATTAGCTTCTAAATTTGAGGTGACTAGATTTTGTGCTGAGACGAGCTGTGAAAAAAAGAGGTGTGACAAGTGAGAACATTTGATGTTACACCTTAGATTATTTACATAGGCAACAAAGCTTTGTCAAAAAAGATGTCACACATCTCCTATATCTACAAAGACTTGATAGACCATAAGCCAATATCAGAAATATATAAAAAATATATATAAAAAAAAAGTGTGAGCATTTGTCTGAAAATCTGTAAGGGCTCGCATTGTCTTGCGAGCATTTGTCTTGTGAGCATTTGTCCTGTGAGCATTTGTCTTGTGAGCATTATGTCATGGAATCCAATCACCCACAGCCATCACTGTTGCGATATCACCTCTTTGTCGAAAGTGTGTTTTCATTTCTCGATCGTGTCGACCAAACAGATTTTGACCGTGCGTCAACAAATCTTTTATCACCGCTATATATTAAGCTGGGCTCCTACAGTTTTAGTTATGATCAAAACAACATCGGATTGCTCCTATTAACAGACCATTAGTTCAACCATGATTGAAAAAATGAGAAACTACCAATTTCAGAGGAGTTCAAAGCCCTTAAAGAGACCCCGTATTGGGCACTCAGGGATCATTTTGTTAATACATTGCTACGTTCAACGCAGACGTAAATAATGCCATCTTTTAATTTGCGCCGCAAATTGTGCATGATCGAAAATCATAAATTTTCAACATTATTATTTGACTTGAAATTTTATTTAGTTCTGTCGATAACGATGCCTCCTTAAAACCACGAACCACCCGAATATTAGCTGTGAATCATTATGCTCGCTATATCTCGCTATCGATGTGTATACTTCCGCTGTAAATTTCATCAAATCAACGTCGTGGAAACACCACGCAGTTGGAAGTGACGTAAAACCCTGTGTTTCATTTCATTTTTTCTTCCCCAGGTGGGAACAATCAACAGCATGCTACAAAGGGCTTCTCGTAGCGTCACATCACGGACCAGGCATAGCGCCTGCCTATGTAATCTATTGTGTCTGCCATGTAACCATGTATTGCGTCCTCCTCGTCTACGTATACAAAAGATGTCATGTTCGCACTGTCGCCGAGAGAATGACCCGAGGGCGATAGGGCAACTATGCGTTGAACATTCCAGACATATCTCATCATAAATATAAAATTTGTTATATAGAGGCCGACTGTATCTCATTAGTATAATAAAGCACGCGGATTTGGGTTCGTTGGGACAATGACAGCACACACACACACAGACACACAGACACACACACACACACACACACACACACACACACACACACACATTATATATATACATACATATGTTTATATATATACATGTATGTACATATATATATATTCATTTATATATATATATATATATATATATATATATATATATATATATATATATATATATATATATATATATATATATATATATATATATATATATATATATATATATATATATATATATATATATATATATATATATATATATATATATACGTATATGTAAATCCATCAAGCGTACATGGTAATTTCGACATGACTCTCACCTCTGCTCAAACTGAGGTAATTGAGACCTTGCTGCAGCAAAGGACCGCATCCTATCAAGAGGATCCAGTCGGTCGTCCCTGTGCTAAGCATGACTCTGGCTCTAGCAAACAACACAAATACTGAACACAAATCCTACAAATCCAAAGCACAGGCGTGTTTACAAATTGACTTCTGTCATTTGGGAGAGGACGAATATCCTAAGTCAATTCATTGTCGGTACCCGGCTTCATACTGAAGACAGGCTAGTTCTCGGTCAAAATTCCTGCTATGTCGATAGGACTAACAAGTCACAATAAGAACGTGGTGATGGCTTTTTCCTCAACTTTATCGCGCTTAACGGGGTGCAGGCCACTCCCAAAGAGTTAACTGCTACCAATACATGCCATTCACAGCCTACACATCTACTTCTTGCAATTGTCATTTAAGAGTCTACTTAAACACGGCGGGTAAACACATGGTAAGGAGAGAGAGACGCGAATGTTGTTTGGACTTTAAGACAGGTTAACAGCGGTTAAGGCCTTATGCGAGTTCCACGAGGACATGCTTTAGTGACGTCATTACAGAGCTGTCAATTAGTCGACCGTGACATGACAGGGACATCGACCTGTGGTTAGCTCATATTCGTACCGCCAATTGATCTTCACATCGATAAAATTAGTTGCGTATCGTCTGGGGTAAATATCATATCTTGTATAATGAGTTGTCTAGAAAAAATTAAGTCAAAAATTGGGCTGAGACGGACTCAAAAAGTAATATTGTGTTCAAAGGATGGTTGTATTCAAACGCGTCGAAGTTATTGCTATCGCCAATGGTTAATGTACTGATGTTATTCTATGTGTGAATAATCAACTCCAATGGGTCCGGTGCGAATGGCGATTTAAACTCAATTCGTCACGTAAAATAGCAGTATCGTGTATGATATATATAAAGATATTAGGTAGTACTTGGTCATATGAACTTGATGGCTTTGTCGTTTAGCTATTATGGCTGTACCCATTCTGAATGTTCAGTTATTATGGGTGATCCCATTACGCGAATTGCTATCTAACTTGGGTGAGCTCATTGGAAACTATCAAGCTTAACCGTCGTTCTTCAAAACGAATGTAGGATCATTTTCACCCATCATGACAACATGATATGAACGACAGAGGCTGATGAGTGGAATATTTCTCATTTCCCATATCAATTTAGCATCAATGAGATACCGCGAGTTTTAGTCCGCTACGCAGCAGCACGGAATGAAGCGGTCTTCGCCCGTTTCAGGTGGTCAAATACACGCGGTTTACATGGAAGATTGCGCAACGTAATTTTTGATCGAACCTTTTGATTTATATCGTTGATAACCATGGGGAAAATCATCAAGCTGACGAAGCGATCGCCCGTCAAGGCTCAGAACCTGAAGCTGAGGTCAGCAACTTCTTGGAATGGCCATACAGTTATCACTCAATGCCAGACTACACCTTATCTTGCATGAACAAATGTGTCAACTTCGCGTCGCATGTCTATCCCGCTGCCCTTCCCTAAAGCAAACCAATATGGAATTGTCAATGACCTCGATTTCTTGAAACTTTCTCCACAAGACCAATTCCTCCAGCATGAAGGCCTCACCCACAACACAGAGACTCAATGCCAAGAGGTTAGGGAAAAAACGCTTGGAAAAGCCAGTAATAATCCTTGGCACGTGGAAAGATGCAAGAGACTGCAGCCCTTTCAGTTTGGCTGGCTATGCAAAGCCACAATCAAAACGGACATGTTTCGAATGGCAAAGTCACTGACCCAGGTCAATCAGATTCGTGTCAAAGCATTAACCACGACATACATAATAAGCTTGTGGCTCTGAGGAAATACGCCGGGTTGACTGGGGCCGAAGTCAAACCATATCGGTGTCCCAAACACATCCCTATTATGCTCACTATGTCACTTCGTGTAGATTGTTCCAGTGACCCATGACAATGACTTTATTTCTGCTATGGTTGCAAAGTTGGAGGGTTTTTTCCACAATTTTTTTCACAATTTCTGGTACTGAGTCTGTGTAGTCTTGTGCATTGATATCTTTTTTCCTTAAATAATCATTCACCTCCACCTCCTGTTTTAATTTATTCCTGAGAATCAACAGTCCCATTATTAAATTGCTTAATTCACATTTTACAACACTACCCATCACATTAGGCAGTTGTGGGGATGATGAACTGCCGAAAGTTGCATAGTGTATAACAGACAAAGACTATGTGGAGAAAATCTGGACCTCACAGTGGTTCTTTGGTTCCCCCAAGATTTTGAAGGTTTTGCATAAACTTATAATGCGCTCAATAAGCACCTTCTTACAGGAGACTTTACAACTTTCGGACTGCATCACTTTCAGTCGGTTCTTCTTATTGAAAAAGGTTGGTATGTTGACGGCCAGTTTCACAGCGTTTCGGAACTGCTCGTCCGCTACGCGCAGCGCCTTGACAGTATCAGCTTTATTCTAAACAGTTCGTTAATATCAATTTCACATGACCACGTGACGTGGTCGCAGTGGAACAAAATTTAAACGAATATTTTGTGTTTACGCGTTAATCGCGAAGTAAGCGTATTGAGGAGATAACGTCCGGTCGAGCTTGGGACCGCATTGCTCTGTGCTGCCACACCTCGGACAAAACGGCAACGCGGTCTCTCATTTAGCGACCGCTTGCTGACACTGTTTGCGCACGTGACGTCACACCACAAACATGGCGGCAACTGTGAACGCGTTCGAAAACACGAAGAAATCACCAAAGTTTAGTTCCCGACTTCTTAAAAGCCCGGGAATATTCAATATATGAGTAAAGTCGTAGAGAAAAAATAGTATCATAGATATAATGACATCAACCTTAAATGGCAAAGGCTACCATCATCCTATGGTAGCTATATACAAGAAAGAGGCAAGGATTCGCCCTTTTGAACAAATGGCTACCGTAGTGTATATGCAAAGAATATGGCTACCGTACATACAACGTTCCAAAGTGTGGGACTCCGAAACGAAAAGGCCCACATATACTACTCAAAAACGCATACGATAGCAACCTAGTATCAGACATATCCAAAGTCGACTACCTCGCTGGGAACCTTGAACCTACACATCTCCAACCCCTTTCCGGCTGCCTGTCTTTGTCAACGATATATATGTGTATGGATACCGTCGCCGCGAAGAGTGTGTGACAGTAGGTGGTAGACTTTCCTGCACATCATAGGGGGTATAGGTAAAGGGTTAAACGGCACACCAGCACGTATGTGTTATATGGCGCCTGGGAAGGTTAATAGACAAGTATGACTTGATTAAGCAGCCGCCTTCTAGGATAAATGGGGAAAAAAGACGGAATGCACGTTGATGACGATAAAAAGGCAAAAAATAGGGCAAGTCACCACAAGCCGATTGACTGGACCAGGCCATTCCAGACTCTCATCTAGGGGAAATCAGGGCCAAAGTAGTTTGTTGAAGATATGTCCCTCGCAAGGACCACTCTTCTCAAACACCTGAATCTCATTGTCCACCGACATGAGTCGCAACCCACGGCCAACAGGTTGCCCCCTATTAGTCGCCTCTTTCCTGCACAACAGGCGAGGGAGGTAGTGCAAGAAACATCGTGTCCTACATATCCCTTGCTGCACTAGATTCTGTTGGCATACAATCCTTGCCAAATACCTATCCATGGGAGACACCATTCGACAAACCATAGCACGTTTAGAACACGACATCGACTCCAAAGCAAAGAAGACATGGGAACTCCTATACCCTACACAAAAGCAGCCGGATACTTTGTAGCCAAAGTTGCAGTTTCCGAAATCCAGATCAACAGACAACAGGCATGCCTACCTCGTCTCGAAAGAAAACTGTTGGTGGCTGGGTATGGGTTGTACTCTGTAGATTACACAAAGGACTTCTCAGGTGTCTTGGACAAGAAGGTATAGGTCCGACACCTATGTGCCAAACATGGTATTCGAGAACAACCAGAAGAGTGGGCTATGGGAACGACTATTCTCGACAACACTGGAAGCGTAGGCAACCACGTATGAATTTGGGTACAAACAACACCCATAGGGTTTACCGTACGTACCAAACTGTACAACAAAGTCGTGTCCAACTACGAAGCAGAAGAGGTACGGTAAACGATGGGTAGCCACCTGGCAGACTACGTCGTCGGTTCCAACTGTTCCAAGCACGAGGACGCACTCCCATAGAGGTATCTGTATATGCTTCTCCTACTATCTCAACCGATGCAGGCAACACTGTAGTCCAAGAAACCATAGACCTTGTGTATACCGACGAGCTGTCCCCTTTTGTAGTACACCCAAAGCAATGGGCGAACCTAGGACGAGCGCTCAGGGAACAGGTTAGATATTTGTAGCATATAGTATGTCCACAGAGGTACTGTTCGAACATCAATTGGGAACGAGCTATCATATGGGCTATGGCGGAGTTTGGGTTTCGCAACTGCCCTATCTTTTAAGGGTAAATCCTAGGTACCACAAAGGAGAACATAGAAGTGTCTGTGTTGCTATGCTACAACAATGATCCAGATGCAGAGACTATTCTGTCTGCACCAAAGAGCCTTACCCAGCTCCTCCTAAATGGTCCTCCACCAGAAGAGTACCTTCTATCGACACAGTACATATCTTGGGCTTGGCGAACCAAGAAGCGCCATGCCATAGGTGTAGACGTTTCTGTGTATCCTATATCCGAGATCGAAACCAAGCGTACCATATCAATACTCTCGACGCCTAATCGAGACAAACATATGCAGGACATTCTCGATACAGCAAACGCCGAAGAGTGGGAGCAGGCAATATGGGGAAAGCAGAGGTATGACAAAATCATATGCCAAGAAGAGCTCGACACCCTTGCTGCTGTTGCATGTGCGAAGAGGGAGTACACACTAGCATCAAACAACACCCCATTCCTAGTGGACTGGGCACGGGCTGGCAATACAGGCAAGACCAAGTATGCTATCTTGGGATGTAGGCATAGAAAATACATACCGCGAGTCTTTGTACGTGTTGCAGAGCCTACAGTGGTCTGGAAAAGATACCTACAGAAACAGAACAGTACTTCGAACTTGCGGTGGATAAACGCAAAACGTTCTGGCTACCCACCACTTGTCTTCCATGCACTATCTGTAGTTTGCATGAACGGATACAATCTACGAGAATTTTTCGCAACGTGTCCTGTGTTTGTATAGTTCTGTGTTTCTCTTGTGCCTTGCATTGTACCATACCTTATCACCTTCGTTGCCTTGTCTAGCCTTGTCTCCTATCCTGTGTTTGTATAGTTCTGTGTTTCTCTTGTCCCTTGCCTTGTACCATATCTTGCATTGTGCTTTGCTTTGTGTCTAGCCTTGTCTCCTATCTTGTGTTTGACTTTTCCTGTTTCTCTTTTTGTCTGGTGCACCAAAAAGGTAGCCATAAAATTGGTAGCCCTGACCATATGTGCGCGCAAGAAAGCCATAATTGAACGTGTAGAATGGATAAGTGGCGGTGCGCCAGAAACGCCATTTTCTATACTTTTTTGCTTTGATAATGGGTTTGCTCGTCACGCTGTTATTGTTGAATTATTCACTTTGCTGTGATAATGGGTTTGTTCGTCGCGCTGTTATTTTTGAATTATTCACTATGCTATGATAATGGGTTTGCTATGATAATAGGATCTCTCATCGACCTGTTATTGTTGAATTATTCACTGTGCTATGATAATGGGTTTGCTCGTAGCGCTGTTATTGTTGAATTTTTCATTTTGCTGTGCTAATGGGTTTGTTCGTCGCGCTGTTATTTTTTGAATTATTCACTTTGCTATGATAATGGGTTTTATAGTTACCCTGTTATTATTGAATTATTCACTATGGTTTATTCATAGCAGTGTGACTGTTGCATTGCGCACTGTGATGTGGCTGTCGCTTTATTCATGGTGAATGTTATCTGTATCGCTACCAACAAATACCACTCGATGGGAATAATACGAAGAGAAACGACCCCGAGTTTATTGGTGATGTAAATGAATATTTGTGAATTATAGCGGGGGAAAAATAATATTCGTCGAGCCTTCCCTTCTAGATATACTCATGTGTGAATAATACAGGGAAATTCACCGGGCTTCCCATTTCTATATATCCATATACAATGAGATTAACGAGGCAAGTTTATGCTTCTTAGAGCTTCCCCAGGCTACATTTATATATATGTATACATTTATGGAAGAAAATCTCGATCTTGGGGATTTACCCGCATGACTTCCATACTCATACCTGTTGTGACAAACTCTTTTGATTTGAATAAGTACCAAGAAAGAAAGTCCCATCGGTTCGACGAGTGAGTGAGTGAGTGAGTGAGTGAGTGAGTGAGTGAGTGAGTGAGTGAGTGAGTGAGTGAGTGAGTGAGTGAGTGAGTGAGTGAGTGAGTGAGTGAGTGAGTGAGTGAGTGAGTGAGTGAGTGAGTGAGTGAGTGAGTGAGTGATTGAGTGAGTGCATACAATGAAATTGGATGATGATGGAAAAGATGAAAAAGCAAATAGTATCCTAGGGCAAGTCACCACCAGCCGATTGACTGGACCAAGCCATTCCAGCCTCTCGTCAGCCTTGCAAGGACCACTCCGCTCAACCACCAGGAACCCACGGCCAACAGGTTGCCCCCTATTAGTCGCCTCTTACGACATGCAAGTGGATACAGTGGGCCTATTCTACCCCCAGACCCACGGGGTTGGGGAGCGCAGTTCGACTGAGACGTAATGGACAACCATGGGTAAAGGCCGGAGTCCTCTGCGTATAACCACATCGATGTTTCCACCGTGCCAAACCCATCTCGATCTCACCGTGACCCCACCTTAATCCCTGCCGCGATGACCCACCAAACCTCGATGTACAGTATTGCAATAACCGAGGGCAATAATAACGTGCATAAATTAGCGGAGCCGTCGACTTCCGGAGTCGGTAGCAAATTTTGATCTTATCGAGATGATCTCAGCTGCTCAGGGGACGTATTCGTTGTGCTGCATTATCATGAACAGTTCACCCGGGGGGGGGGGGCTGTTATGTGTATTGAGGTAGTATACATGTGCCGCGCGACGGGGTATGTTTTTTCGGCCTGTCCACTAATACGACGGGTTTTGTTGGGCTTCGTACTAATACGACGGGGTTTGTTTCTCAGCTGCAATCTGTACGACGGGATTTTTGGGGGCTTCGTTTTGTACGACGGGGTATGTTTTCCCCTTCCGATCTGTACAGCGGTTTTAATATATATTTTGTTTCAGTATGTCGAGATTTTCTTGCGGGATTTCCCAACGATCGTTGGCAATGCAAATGCAATGAATGGTCCCTGGGTGACTCATCGAGAATCACAAGCTCGACGACGCAAGCGCGCGAAGTTGCTACTGCATGTAATCAGAAATCAGCTGATCAGAGATTTCGACACTTTTATCCTGCCTACGACGTACGACGGTTATACATATTCAAAATACCTTGTACGACGGGGTATGCTTTTGGCCATTTTCACCTTGTACGACGGGTACGGGTTTTCGAGGTCCCGCGGATCCAGGCCAAGTGCCCCACCCCCCACGGGAGTTCCCCTAACTGATCTTCCTTGAAAGTTTGTAGAGGGCTCCATAATGTTGGACATGAGAACAGACATAGACCTACATACAATCGCAAAAATGTATTAGATTTAGTCCTTGGCTATTCATTTAATCGTTTCACTGTTGTTGCGAAGTACTTTAGAAAAATGAGATATAGTGTCAGTTTGTCGGACATGCTTGCTAATCACACCTTGCGTATGAAACAGGTCACTAGTTTCAGGTGATGAATTATATTTACTGTATAATATAGTGCCGTGACATCGCTGGTGCCCACGAGTTTTTCACTATGGAAAACTATTTTCTACGAGTCTCCCAAGCATGAATACAATGACTGGTAAATTGAAAGAGTGTAATCGCCCACCTTCCTTGATACAGCCCAAAACAGGCTCGTAAAATATAATATTCACGCAGCAGTCCGCTCCCCATTGCCTTTAACCTGCACCAGATGCAAGACTTATAAATAATCGGTTACTGACCTTTTTAAACACACTTACTTGTTTCATTTACATGAGACATTTCCCGCTATAAATATACATCTCAGTACGAGTGACCTTGCATGTATGAAAGTCACAAGCAGTCGCCCACCTTCCTTGAGGCATGTATATTCGAAAGATGACCACAAAGGCTTTAGATTAACGATGTGAGCATGGCTACTGTGGGAACAGCTCTTAACATAGACATTATATGACAGAAACCTCACATTAATAGAAGTATGGTTAATTGCGTGCAAATTGATCATTTCCAGAATTTACTGCCATCGATCTGGATTCTGAAATTCCTAATGTATGAATCTGTCAGCATTTATCTCAATGTATGCATCACCAATTAATAGCTTTATTAGGTATCATTAACCCCAGTGAACTAACCTGATGTTGCTTGCCAAGAAAACATACTCCTTACTGAGATTAACATTCTCATTCCAAACACACAAGTCATTATTCATCTCAAGTATAAAAGCAGTCGTTTCATTACTTGATGAGATTCAATAAATGCTGGCTAGGGAAGATATTTGAATGAAAAGCAATTGTAATGCATTTATATTTCAGCATCACACGAACTTGAAGCAGTTATCACAACAATAAGTCCACAATCAGATCTAACAATGGTTTTCTGAATGTCACAGTTCCAAATGTTTGATGAATCTTTATCTTTGAAGAAACATCTGAGAGAATTGCTGATGATAACTGTTTCATGACTGGTTTAAAAGAACCACAGATACATTAACCAGCTCCCAAATTAAACACCAACACAGATAATGACTGGGCACAGATAATGCACTACACAGTCACAGGTCCCATTAGAAATCAATGCATAATTACAAATAAATTATTCATCACAATTCAGATCAATAACTAATGAGTTTCTTAATTGCTTCAAAGCATCTCCATTTGTCCGGCATGTAGAAGGGTTCAAAGACGTGAGCAAACGGTGTGTCGTATCCACACACCCTTTCCACAGGAGCCTCAAGGTTGAGAAAGCATTCATTCTGTAAACCATAGCAATCAGAACACACTTAAAGGTAAGTCTACTAACTCAATAACTATACAAAAAATCAATATTGGTATGTCATTCTAGTAATACCTGAATACTAGCAGCTATCTCGGCAGCGAATCCACCCGTTAGTGGGGCCTCGTGGGACACTAGTAACCTCCCCGTCTTGCAGACAGACTGAATACACACAGCACAAATTATATGGCATCAGTCCGAATCATTCATACTGCTCAGGACAGTCAACTTAGTGACCAACCAGCCGTCAAACACTCTACATGTGACTAGTCGATATAGATAGCATATACAGCAACGACCAGGCCTATCTGCTGGGCGTTCTAAGGAACTATTCCTACGACTACCAGTCACCACTTTTGGCATTCACCACACTTCTAAACAACCGTACAACAACCGGACTCTATTTTAGAGCTTTGTAGTCATATTTGGCTGAATGAATGGATTCAAGTGCTCACCTCAGCAATGGTATCCACATCCCAGGGGAGGATGGTAGGAAGGTCAATGAGTTCGCAGCTCACATTCAGTTTCTCCTGGGCCATATTGCAGACTTCACGCAGTACATGAATCTGTGTGCCCCAACCAACCACTGTCAAATCTGTGCCTGGACAAAGCAGCCAACAACCAATTATGTCTGGTCATCATAATGTTATAACAAATAAAGTATACAATCATAATGTCTACTTGTCCCACAGCAACTTTATTCAGCGCCATTTTGACATTGGCATGCCAACTAGCAGCTGAGAGACCAGGGTAACTTGAATAAGAAATGCTATACTATAGCTTAAGTGGGAACTGTTTTTTCGTAAGAAGCACTTTTGTTTAGTATAGTGGTGAAACTCATTATGGTACAGACAATGGCCTTAAATGGGAACTGAATTTCTTTTTGCAAGTTTACCCAAACTGCTTACACAAATCACTATACAAATGTTTGACAGATTAGGAACACATATAGCAGGAATATGTCTCTCAAACCCCAATATACATTACATAGCTCTGGCTACATGAAAACTGGCAAGGTGACATCCATTTGTAGAAACTACTTGTGGCTAAAAGGTGGTCATTTAGCCGGACCAATGTGAATGCTATTAATCTGAACGAACTTGAATGGACTATCAGTTCCCTCACAACAAATCAAATACAAATAAACATGCTCCAGCCCCTGTACTTGCATGTCATACATTAGTTGGAACACATTTTGTGGAGAATTCCAGACATTAAGTGACCTGGTTTACAAAATAGGACCTCTCACATCAAGCCTATGATACTGTATGTATGTGAATCCATGAAATGGACCTACCTTTCTGGAGCACCTCTGCCTTCTCTAGGGGTATCATATAGTCCTCCAGGGGCACATCCTCTATGGCAGAACGGTATAGGATTTTGGGTTCTAGGAAGATACAGGGGTTGTCATCACGAATACAGGAGAGAAGCAGACCTTTAGCTTGAATAGGTCCTCGTGGAATAACAACCTGGTCACAAGACATAATATTCTTCATGAATCTATCAAAAATAAGAACGAAAAAAAGAGTAAGTGGAAGAGCTGGTAAAACCAAACATCATCCCACTTTACAAGCTTGTGAAAGGTCATGCTATTGACATTAAGGCACATAGATATTAAACTGAATTTCATCACCACTACATGGACATCAGGCTGATTTGCAAATAGATATGTGACTGACCTTGACCCCTGCTGTGTGGGCAAAGTAGGCTTCTGGGCTCTGGGAATGATAGAGAGCTCCATGGCCTACAGCTCCACAAGGAGCTCGAATAGTGAGTGGCCCTGAGTTGAAGAGATTTCCTGACCGGTAGCGATACTTAGCTGCCTCATTTACAATCTGAGTAATCCACACATGATGAAAATGCATTAACAATGTTAATTAATAAATAAACAGGACTGCTGGGACAATTGCTTAAGATTTTCACAAGAAATTCGTACCTACAAATCAAAATGTTCAAATATATTAAGTTGTGCAAAACAATAATTTCTCACTGATCAAATGCTGGGTATATATAGTCAGCAAATTGGATCTCAGCAATGGTAGTGGCTCCTGCACAAGCTGTCCCAATTCCAAAACCAACAATACCTTGCTCACTCAGTGGAGAGTTGAATACCCTGTCACTGCCTTCATACCATCAAAAACAACTTAAATAATGACACAATCAGCATATGCATGATCAGCCAACGTATCGTTAACAGAAAATCACTTTCGTATATACAAGAGTAGTGTACCATATTTATCTTTCAAGCCGACAGTACACCTGAATACGCCACCAAAGGCCACGTCCTCACCGAAGATAACTAGTAAACATAAATATACAAACAATTTGGGCTCAACCGAAGGTTGTATTAGTTGACCTGCCAGCTTTAATTGAGACTCTATATGCAACTTTAATCCTACTCTAATGAGTAATAATTGCAAACATTATGCACATAAAGAATTTGACTGTTTGAAAGTGTCATTCATTCTATAATTTCATAAGCACTGAGCTGTTCTTACTTGCAGTTGGATCCTTTTCCAGTACTATGTCCATGGCATTAGTCAATGCCTGGCACATGTTCAGCCTTTTGGTATTGGTACCTTAGCACATACACAATAGTGATATAACTTGCTGCTTGTGTTTGAATCTACAAACGGTACTAAATCCAGCATCACTGTCAACAAACGACTTCAGTACGAAAATGCCGTAATTAATGAGCACTAGGTGTCAAGAATAGACCAAATAAGGCACATAGTAGACGCTGTGAAACATCTGCAGAGCTGAAAATGGGCGAAGCTTTAGCTATAATTCCTGAGAATGATGGAATTATGCATGGCTATTCAGTTCGCTACTGGTATGGATTTTTTAACTAAGCGAAGATTAAACACTTTATCCAAGAAACCGATATTTTTATATAATTGACTATTTGGTCTTTCCAATACCAAGACAGGGTCACATGCCAATTACTTAACCAATGAGACAAAAATGGAAATATATGCATTTTCATCGACTTCATTGGAACATGGTGTAACTATTATTTCCTCATGTTAGGCTTTCCATGATTGAGCTGGGTTGTCATTGAAGTATAGACAATGATATTGGGTCAGTGAACATAACTTCTACATTCAATGCACATCAAATTGGCTGAGGTGAATTGAACCTGGCACAGTTTGCATCGATTATAGTCTATGTGCTTCAAAATTGAATTTGGTTTGTAATGATTGCTTTTTAAGTGCCCTCTCCTACGACCGTTGATCTATTTTCAAACTCTAAGTAATGGATCTCTATGACGTTTCAACAGTGTTTGTGACGCAACGTGTTGACCTTGTGGCCAGAAGAGACTTGACCAAAAACACAATCAGTCGAAGCTGATAGCCAATGATGTATTTATCGTAAACGTCTAGTGAAGAGGTTTTCAACAAGAAGACATTCTGATATCAAATAGACCGGGCTTGAACAAAGCGGGCCGAGACACATGCTATCTTCAACATTCATCCCTTGCATTGATTGGCCACGGAGTTGGAGGATAAAACAGGAGTAGCGGAAAAATTTGAAGGTAAAAATTCCACCATCAACGTGGCTAACAGACGATAACAAATTGGGGAATCCCTGGCGACGCAAGTTGTTGATGAAACATGGTCAACTTTGTTAAGTCGGCTACCAAAATCGCTTGTGAAACTCTTTTAGTCGACAATGAGCTTATCTGTCTTTTGTTAAAGTGTCTACAGGTAGAACAGTTGGCTACAGACTTAACGGGTAGGTGAAATAGGCCACTGGGTCAGGCAAGGCACTCATCCCTTGTGTTATGATGCCACCTTAACGGCAATATTGAAGATCGAGAATAAAAAAGAGCTGTAAGAGGCGAAGTTTCTTTGCCTACTTCTGGGCCAGTCTGGCACTCAATTACATTACCCCTCAATCCCTCACGGTGACATACTCCCTGGACCTACAGTAGGCCTCTATTTCTGCAGTAGAGGCCTACCCCATGGTAAGCCAAATGTGGTGGACTGGTCCATCAAAAAATATTTCTTCGCCATACTCTTTATCCATTTGAAATAGCCATACCGTTGTCATTTTGTTTGACTCAATTGTTGCTCAACTTTTTCGCTGCAGTTATAGGAAAGCTGTAATTGATAGCAATTATAAATATCCGTGGAAAAGAAATTTGAAGCGGAATATCGTCCACAAATGTGTCTGCCCAAGTCTATGTGAAAACGAAGCAATTTCCTCATAACGTACTTTGTCATCGAAAACAAAAATGGTAATAAATGGAGCAGCGTAAATGATTGCGATATGTTTTTGATTTATTTGTGCATATAAATATAATGAAAATTGATCGATCTGGATTTTTCAGTGAGCATCGTAAGATGTTTAAGAATAAGCAGATATGGTTCATCTTTGGATTTGTTTAACTAAAAAGGCAATGAGATTATCATTAATCTTTGGTTGTGAACCACATTTTGATTAGGCCTATTGCCAGGTAGTAGTTAGGACTTAGTCCTAGCCTAGGTCTGTTAACCGGGCTACTCAGACGTCCTGAACTTGGCTGAAGGGCTACAGCCAATTATAAGGTACAATGCAAAACTAATTACCAATGAATTGGGAGCAGTCTCTGGAGTATATATGAAATGTGACATTCCGCGCTTGGCTAAGCCCTGCCATATTGAAGAACTCCTCTTGGAGCGGAGAATGCACGAAACAAACTTCATATTACTCAGACACTCTACTGTTGACCCGCAGTCTACCGCAGTTGTATGTGTATTATCACCCAGCCCGAAATATCTGAGCTAGTGAAGTCGAATAGAACAATCCCGATATGTCATGATTTGTTCCATGAGCGCATTCTGTGCGTTATGACCAACCCTGTTGTTTGGTCCAAGCACAGACACCCAAGTCAGTTCATTCAAAGAGCGCGTTCGGTTTCGCCTGACACATGTACATATTATTATCAGGTGCGTAGCCAGGCTTGAAGGAATGTTACGCACAGTCTAATCAAGAGTTAGAATTCTACAGTTCCAGACAGTAAAGTCTAATCCTCCTTTGCTTTTGACTTCGATGCCATTTTTGGCCATATTTTTTTTTTCACTTTTCAAATTGATGTTACGCACGTGCATAAGTGCGTATCGCTGGCTACGCCCCTGATTATACACTGTATAATAATATGCACATGAGTCATAAAAAATAAAACCTACCTTATTAGAATCCTCTAGATTATACAATTCTTGTGGTATAATTTCACTTTGAGATTCTAAATATGAGACATGAGAAGTGGCTGTTATCCCTTACCTTACAATTCCGGCACAAAACCGAGCATTACCATGAAATTTAAAAAAATACTTTTTAGAATCTTCATTCCAGCTTGAACGATTTAACAAGCTGAAATTCTCGAGGAATTTTATTACGGAATGGTCAAATGATAAGCTACTGTGCCGTGAATTGTCAAACGCTTTCAAGATGTTTCTGCAAAACAGCGCCAACAACAATGACTTTACGTCGTCAAATATTTCATCTGTGTTTCACACATGGACGCAAATTAATTAAGCTGCGTCAAATCTATGATGTGACTGTTCCCAGGGATATAAGGCTCCTTAAAACCTTTTTGCTGTAACATTTTACTCATGTCTGGGATGCAATATAGACACCGCTGGATATCCGAAGCTGTAAACGGACGGAGTTAGAGGAATAAAATTTGAACATGATAGAATTGTGTTTGCCTTATTACTCGATCCAGTCGCAACTAGTTTGCCTGGTTATGTAAATAAAGTTCGAATGATGTTTTCAAAGCGCCGAAATCAATACTGTAAAAAAAATTCAATCGAACAATTTTAACAACATAGGTATGACACCAAATCGTCGAGAAATGCATATTTAAAGTGACCATTCGTTTATATTTTAATAAACTGGCGCTTTGGTCCTTTCAGGGCTACAAAGTAGCTCTTTTGAAGCAAGCGGAGCTTGCGCTCCCTCAACAAGGGAGTACCCGATCGACTGTTGGTCGATCTCTTGGGCTACTACAAAGTGATATCATGATAATTCCACCCAACCCCTCATTGCGTGTGACGTCACAACGCTGATAACGATAGCTGTAGCATTCAACTCATGTCTGGGAGGCAATATCTCGGCGACCACTAATAGGATAAATATCAAGCCTACACAAAGATAATTCAAAAGCTAGAACAATTTAAAAAAAAATGCAATTCGTCAAAGCTCCTTATAATGTCTTCCAACGATAGTATTTTGTTTGTTTGTTCAGAAACTGTCTGATCTCCCACAAAACAACTAAAGGTACGAATAAGGGGATTACATACTAAGTTGTGCCAAAGCTTTTGACATGGACAGTTCAATGCGCGTGCGCTTTGTGCGCATCGATTAGTGGCCATTTTGAACATTTTTACCTTTTCCACACAGTTCCATTACTAATGCAGCTAGCTGGACGAAACTCTGTACGATTGTTTGCTATCCCGACCGAGATAACAAAACAAGATTGGCCCTCAGATGACCTTGGCCTTATTTCAAGGTCTATGTCAAAATTGATTTGTTTAAAAATTCCTATAACATAATAACGACTAAAGTTTTCGTGACCATATAGTCTGACACCAGAAACACATGTTACAATACTTAATTACTAGATTTAGTACGGTTGACCTTGAATTACTTTTCAAGGTCCCAATGTCCATCAGTCAATTGACAAAATGGCCTCTTTTTTCGCTTGCTAAAACTCAACAACGACAAGAGCTTACATGGCCATTTTGACATCAAAAGATGATCTTATTAAGTTTTACAACTTGCTTCATCGTGCAGTTATATCTTCGTTAATATTGGTAAATATTTCTCTCCTTGGAAAAGCTCTGGTTCGTAACGACAAGGCCAGCTCTAATTTATTGTCATCATGTTCAAACTTAGTATGGCAGTCGGCCACTTAATAAACAGATATGTGACTCGGGCCAGCAGGCTATCAACGAGCGCCCCAGGACGTCCGGCCCATGAGGTAGACAATATTGCAGGGAACAGTGGAAGGAGAATGTATGACCTGACCTTTCTGTTTGCTTATCATGCCATAAAACTTGTCTTTGAAACAACGCTGTGGTTGACTGATGGGGCTGGCCACTATTGTCCCAAGAGACTTGAGCAAACACCCAATATTGAGCCATCATACATAATTACAGACATATTGCTATGCCTGTCTGTCAAAATACAGATCAATTTGGATACCCATCACAAAACAATTACCCATTGCTGTCAAAAATACGTACCTATTGGTATACCAGGTCATTGCAAAAACACCGACCCATTGCTTAACCTGTCTTTGAGAAATAACGACCTCCTCCCCGGCCGAAAATAGCCAGACTGAATTCAATAACAGGGGGCATTGCCATACATGATGGAGACTTTTGACGCCTTGTATATTGTTCTTAAAATTGTTTCTACCTGGTCAATCATCCATCTGTTATAGCCCCGGTGATTCTCTTAGTTTGATATTTCTCTGATTCGTAATCACTAAGATATTGCCTCCCAGACATGACTAAGTGTAATGGAACCAGTTTTTACCGTTATCAGCGATGTGTCGTCACACTTTCTCGACCTATATCAACATGAATGAACTTCTCAAACGTTTTTTTAATGATTTTTCAATGGAAAATTATTGTCATTCTTTCTCTCACTCCCATCAGAGGAGGTTGCTATTTTTGGCACAAACAAAATCAACAACATTAACCTTTACTGACCCTAACCTCAGTCATCAGCCAATCAGAAACGGTCAATTTGTTATGCGACCTTCACCCTGAGTTTGCGTATAAATAGCTAGCACGCACTTCGATTTCTCATCTGCTGCCTATATTTCTTCTTATTGCGAAATAATTATTCTACACCAACCAACATGGAGGCATACTTCGACGAATATGATTACTGGAACTTCGAACACGACAAGCACATGTACTCTGGGAAGAGTGGAAAAGGCAGGTCTAAGAAGGAAGCTAGTCAAAATACTAATCATCACGATCCCAATGGGCACAATAGGAAAACCCTAATAAAACTCATCAACTGTCATCATAATACCTTGGTCAACAAAGCCCATCACAAACACTGAAGCCGGTCGAAAGTAAGTGTCGTTTTTATGTCTGTAATGTTCATTTAAGTGGTGTTAATTTTGTTATATGTTGCCTGTATATTCTGGCAGGTGTGGTTTGGGAAATTAGTAATTCAGATGCACGCACAGGGCTGCCTTGCAGGGGGCGCTTGAGTCTAGGGCTAGCCGCCCGACGGTAATATAAATATATAAGACGTCGTGCACGGCTTGTCTAAGGCTAGCTCCGGTCGTAACGGTAACATGAATTTATACCCAGACGTCTTGTAGGGCTAGTCTAAGGCCAGTGTTAGCCCAAGTAGGACGTCCTTTAGGCCTGGGTCAGTGTTTGTGCCTAGCAACGGGTTCGAGTTGACACTTTGTCAATCCCTCGAATAATGCCATTTAGTCTTCTGATCCGTGAGGAAACAAGTTTCAGTTCCATCAAATGTAAACCATTATAAATTATCTTTTATGGCGGTGACTAAGAATGCACACTTCTATCAGCACCCTAAATTAATGGGTCCCACCTTGCATAAATCAGTCACAACACTCCTGAGTGGTAGTTTCATACTCCTAATTTGTACAGTACCACTTATTCATCTAGCAGGCAGTTCCACATTGGCTTCTCAATGATGTTGTGTTCAGCTGTATGGGCCTTGACCTTGTTCTTGCCAGCTTTTTGCAATGTGTTTAGTGACATCTTGTTTGTCTGGACAATTGCTTGCCTTTGTCAACAAGACCTCGACACTCCCAACTGCTATGTGTGATAAAACATGACTACCTTGGTCTTGGAGTTGGTACTCTGGACCAGGTCCATATCTTTTCTGTGATGAATAACATTTGTGGGATATTTATCAATAGCATCATCGACAAGAGGTCCTCAATGATATAGTTGGTATCACAGTGTTTTGGTATGTGTTTGTGTACCATATGTAATTCATGAGCTGTGAGTTGTGTTCTATGTGTATCATAACATATGAGTCATAGTTATGAATGCGGTGATTGTGTTGCAGATGTCGGCCTGCTCACCATATCCGATGAAGATGAATTAGCGGCTGTGATTATTGTGATTTGGACTTGTCCAGTTTGGACATTAAATACTTGAAGTAGACAGTCTGTAAAATAATGCAGTCAGACTACTTCGAGGGATAAACTGTCACTGCCAACAGGATGTCGAAGGCAACATCAAGAAAAGAGGAGGGACACTTCAGGGAGGGGCTCCTGCAGCAGAAAAAAATAACTGTTTGGGGTTGAGTTCCACAGAAGAGATGTCATTGTGATTGTGTACTCTGTGGTGCAGCTTTTTGCTGTCCATAGTTTGCAGTAACAATGGTTCTGTTGACCACCATTTTGCTTGTATGAATGATGCCTGAATGTTCTTTTTGGTCCTGTTTGCATTTTCATGATGGTTGTCTGTGATTTTTTCCAAAATGGCTTCAAAGCATTTGGCAGATGGGTTTGGATCAGATGGGGGTCAGGAAGGGGCTGTTGTTCAACCCTCTTCCTGCCTCCTCTCTGACCCTTTCCAGCTGCTGGGAATTCCTTACCTTTGTCGACCTTACCACCAAGCCCTACACAGGAATGGAGAACCAGGAATATTTTGCAAAAATCTATTTCTGAAAGACAGAAAAGGACAATTTTATTTGATCATAACCTTTGAAAACAAAAATTTAGATTTAAAGAATTTGAGATCTAGCGTGAAAGCACACAGAAATTTTTCTTTTGGATCGGGGGAGGATTTGATGAGCAAACTATGTTGTGTAGCTGGAGGTGTGACTCCGTTTGGTCTCTTGCATGATTCATCCAACTTGATCAGATGTATTTGTGATTCTGAGTTTATTAATACTAATGACTTTCTAAATTTTCACCCTTTTGATCCAACTAAAACATTGCTTATCTATTTAAATGATCTGATAAAGTTTGTTAATTTCACCGGAAATAGCATTGAATTTGTTTCCATGAATGCAGTGTGAAGTGCTGATTGAGTTCTTTTGTGTGCAAAGTGGTGGTATTTCACATTATTAAAGTTGCTAAATGTTGCCATGTTTGTTTTTATTCTCCCTAAATTTTTGGAAATTGAATTGTTGCACCATCCAAGCATTGATGAGTTTGAATGCTTGCCGTGGCAGTTTGTTGATTGTTACTAAATGACGCCAGTAATTTGATAGTTTGAGGGAAGAATATGTTGAATTATCTGACGGGTGGCAGTATAAACAAACTTCAACAATTCTTATGGTCTTCGTTCAGAGTGCGAATCAGCAAAGCTTTCCTTGCGAAGTCCTCGCACTGTGAACCCATTGTCCCGCGCTGGTTGTTTGGGTCGGTGGGAGTAAGGGAATTCCTCGCGTGAAAAGCTCTGCAGAGCAGCTATCTATATAAAAATATTCAACGATAGTGTGTCGGCGTTCGGAAGCTTGATATCGAGATACACGCCTTTGTACCAGAGAGTGCCACTCCCACGTTATGATATTTATTAGTCTCATAATAGTGCTTTTGCGTACATTTGTTTTATTTCCATTCGGAAAAACTTATTTATTACAAACAGTTCTAGCCAAATTTTCAGTAAAGAACATCAAAATCAAAGCTTAATGCTGGACTGCTCGTTAACTTGATCGACGTAAAATATCTAACGTGCGTACGAAATAAGTGCTATTATATCATATTATATATTACGTTATGAGTAACATTAGTTTTGTTTAGTTTAGTTTATTGCCACTAACTGCCCTCTAGGGGCTAAGGACAACATTATAACACACGAACATAAACAAAACAAAAAAACATGCATCATAACGGAGTACCTGATCATTATGACTACATGCAGATCTACATTAACACACTTCATATGAGGTATAGAGAAACATTTACAAAAAGAAAAGGAATAAAGAAAGGAATAAAAAACTACCGTGGAAAATCGTGGTCATTTAGACATTGGTGAACATAAAAAGCAATATTTTGGTTACACTCACACATTAAATCAATGAAATTTTCCCTACTTTGAACCCTAACTTTCAAGTTATCTCTTACTAGGGAATGGTTAGGACATACAAATATATGATACTCGTCTTCTAACACATTACAGTCTTTACATACTCTTAGGTCAACAGGAATGGGAGGCTTGTAGTATCTACCTGTTTCAATGGCAAGTTTGTGTGAACTAATTCTAAATTTGGTTAGGTTACATCTATGTGCACTAATTTTGACAGAGTCCAGGTTATTTCCGAAGTGTTTCTTGAATTGTCTATATGTACGAAGCTTATTCCCACCCTGCTTTCTTTCATCATCCCACATAGTTTTGTGCCAGAATTCCTGAAATTTGTTTTCTTCTCTCTCAGATACCGGGGGTCAAAAAAGAGGGGTTGCTCAAAAACATTTCTCATCCCATACTGGGTTAGTATTGACCTAATACCCGTAAGCCAGCAATGTTTGCCAGAGGCCAGCAGCTGTTTTTGGCTTTCTACTGCTGCACCAAGGATTGTGTCAGGGTCAAACCTCATCAGCCTGTGCCAAAATTTCAGCATTTGGGTTACACAATCTATGTATAGAGGGTATAAAGCCAACTCCCCTCTAATTGCAATATTCGAGGACTTTCTGTGGACCCCAAGGATACTTTTAGCATATTTAATACAAGTCAATTCACCAGGGAGTTGGGTTCTACTAGAATCACAATAGATATCCTCAACAGATTTATTTTCAAGACTCTTTCTGTTTTTAGGCAGACACCATATTTCACACCCATACATCAAAATGGGTTTAAGAAGCTTATTGAGCAATTCCATCCCTAGCTTAACAGGTAATTCACCACCTTTGGTCATTCTCATTATATTAAACACAGCTTTCTGTGCCACTATGATAACTGGTTGTTTTCATAACGGATCAAAGAGCACGTTGCTTCCGGTTGTTTGTTGACGTGTATCGCATTCAATCGGCCATGGGGCGTGCAATGTTAGCAGATGCTTTATTACTAGCGACGCTCCTTCCGTGCATTGCCACAGAGAAAGCATGTCACAGTTTCGCTGAAGGAAACGTTTACCCTCAAGTGTCAGGATCTGCAAGTGATCACTCACTTCATTACAGCCAAGCCCAAAGTAAGAGTCCAAGAAACTTTTCATATTTTTTAAAATGTTTGCAACCCTGGAAAATTGCTGGAAATACGAGTATCTAGTAGGCTGTGATAAAATAAGTGGATGTCACATCCGCACAACTTTGTGTGAATCAAATAACTTGGAAATTAATATTCGATACCTGCTAGGCTAGTTCTGCTACTAGTCATAACCTGATAACATACTTATTTTACTATTGACCAAAGACTCCGGACTGTATGTACCTGTGTACGGCTTACAAGTTACATACAGCCCAAGTCAAACCTATGCTAGGTCCGGTCGGACGTTAGTATACATATATTATACGTAAATAAGACGTCGTGCACGACTACTTTGAACATTAGTTTCCCAGACAAAAATTATGATCAATATTTCTGAACACGGTTAGTGAACTTATATTTCTTGATATATACAAGTGTCTATCACCAAGTTGAATGTTACCATGTCAAGACGGAAAGGAAAAGACGGTATTTGCTTTGAGATGGATTCTGTTGTCACCAACGTCTTTGTGTCCTTATTATTCAAATATATGTGCATTGGGATCTGAACACATAATCCTGCACGGACATATCCTTTCTTTATGACTATTTAGACGTCATGTAGGGCTACTAGAGACAGTGAACTAAAACAATTATGACATTTTTGTCTGCATGAACAAGTCTAGGTCAAAGGTCAGTCACTAAAGGAATTATTTGCCATGATGTTGTGGCGGTGATGTTTCAAATGCGTATTGGCACTACAAAATATTTACTTGTTTATGATTGAATCATCAGAAAAAATTGTATTGACGTTCGCGAACTTTGCTGTGTTTTTTACAAAAAGAAGTCATATGATATTGCCTTAGCAATTAAAAATCAGTATCAAGTTTCGTCTTTGTGGCTTATGGACAGGAGTGTTACTGTAACAAGCGCAGGTCGAAAGAGAACTAATAGTTATGTTGTAACTTATCTTGGTGTGGAAACATTATCCCTACAGGAAGTCTAAAGTTACAATGTAAGGACATATCTACAAAGAGGTGCATTTGAGATACATAGACATATATGTAAAATGCAACTATTCCAGTGGTTGCAACTAAATAATATAAACTTGTGGGGGCTGTTCACAATTTATGTGTCACTTTATTGGTTGATTTTGGACACCCCTTACTCCTGCTGTAAAGCAGTATTACACTAACCTGTACATCTCGCATAACACTCCATGATTCTTGCCCTCATTATCCCCGCCCCCCCTAGTGCATCGGGTATGGGATATTGCCTGCCTGTTTTCAGTGGGGGTGAAATCTGCATCACCATTAATTCATTTGGCTCTTAATGTTGGTGTAAGTTTCTTTCATCCGATGGACTCCTTGACCTGAAAGTTTTTACCCACAGTATAATCACTGGTTAAGTCAATTATCTGAAGACAGCTATTTTTTAGTTTGTTGCTTATGCATTAATGCTTTGATTCAACAGAAAACGCACGTGGAGAGACTAGAAGAAACTGTCACAAAGTTGCTCTTGTGTTATGATTTAATTAATATGGAAACAAACTATAAAACAAATTGATAGCCTCAATCTGCAATCTATAAGCTCCGAAACCTCTCAATGCTGACTGTAGAACTGTAGTGCAGGTAGCAATTAATATGACTTGCAACCTATCAATGAAATCTTGTTTGTTTATGAATTATCATTGACAGAAGCTCCTGTTTGACTAAGAAAATCTACATTTGCATCATTACTAATATCGTATTTCAAGCTTCATATATATCCATTATTTCCAGTCTCAAGACCAGCTCCAGACTTTGAAGGAACAGCAGTCATTGATGGGGAATTCAAGGACATAAAACTCTCAGATTTCCAAGGACAGTACCTGGTGTTTTTCTTCTATCCACTTGATTTGTAAGCTCACCATGGACACCTTATAGCAATAACACTGATATATAAAATATAATTGATGTGTCAATTTTATATCTTAATAATAGGCTTGTTAAATGGGTGATATTTTGTTTGCTTGTGCAGCACCTTTGTCTGTCCTACTGAGATCATTGCCTTCAGTGATCGTATTGACGAATTCACTCGGATCAACACTAAAGTTGTAGCTGCTTCAGTCGACTCACAATTCACTCACCTGGCATGGTAAGTCTCACAACCGGTGGCAAGTTAAATAGCTGGCCTGCTCATCCTCCCGATTGAAGTGGCAAGATTTCCATCAACAGGTATTTAAGGTGTACCAAATTTGTCTAATATGACAAACATGGTTAATTATTTCTGATAACGCAGGATAAACACCCCCAGGACCCAGGGGGGTCTTGGGCCCATGAAGATACCACTTCTCTCAGACCTCACTCACCAAATCTCCAAAGACTACGGTGTTTACCTGGCAGATGCCGGCCACACTCTCCGGTTTGTCGATTAATTTCAAATATTTCTGGCTACACAGTTAAAGCTCAAGTATATTCTTGATCTTATCACGACGTGTGTTGTCATTTCCTGTAGCTGTGAACATCCATCTGTGTTTATGTTTACAAAGAGGACTCTTTATCATCGACCCCAAAGGCATCTTGAGACAGATCACCATGAATGATTTACCTGTGGGCCGCTCTGTAGACGAGACCTTGCGTCTAGTCCAGGCTTTCCAATACACAGATGAACACGGTGAAGTCTGCCCCGCTGGATGGAAACCAGGCAGCGACACTGTATGTCGTCCTACCATACCTGTGAATGTTTTGTCATATCACATTGTTATATAATGAGATATTATTTACATGTTATCCTTATGTCTGCAGATAATTCCAGATCCCCAGAGCAAGCTCAAGTACTTCAACAAGGTGAACAGCTGATAAAAGCCGCTCCCACAGACACACCAGAGCAGAATTGGTTCTTCACTATCTTGACCCTTCTCTGTCAACTCACTAAACTTACTCTGGCTTAGATCTGACTCTGCCAAAATAGTATTAGGTTGTAAACTCTGTCATTTAATTGCTCAACTCATTTTCCATTTCAGGAGTCGTAGATTTCCATTTATTTTGCTCACCATCGTGTGTATTTCCTTTGTTTGTGCCCAGGTTAATTTGTGTCTTTGTAATTTTATCATAAACATGGATGATTGCCACTATCTTTGTTTGTCTTATCCTGCAACAGTTAATTTACATCACCCAAGTGATCCCTGGTCGAGGTGAACCGGTGATCATCATGTGATCCCTGGTCGAGGTGAACCGGTGATCATCATGTTTATAATGGAATTACACTTAAAAGGTGATATGCAAGAACATTGCAACAGTATCATCAGTGTCAGTTTCCGGGGGGACCAGACTTTTGTGATATGTGAGGAATGAGCAACTTGTAATATGCATAACATTTATAACCACATAACTGACACTTCACAAAGCAGTTATCAGATCTGACACACATAACACACACCACTCACTTTACCACAATTTAAATGTTTCACAATGAGAACACCGGCTCACAGCCCCCACTCGCTCGCTGTACCACCCAGCAGAAGCTACAGGACTTTGTTCTGTGAGTTGGCTTGATGTTCGTCTTTGTATGACCGCGCCAACAGGAAACGATCCCGCATCAGTTTGAAGAGAACGTAGTAAATGTCGAGGAGAAGGAAGGCTAGGGACAACACGTGGCTCCACTCAGTGGCCTGGATGAGGATGAGGAACTCGTAGCCGACCAGCGACCAGGTTATCACGAGCAACCAGTTGGTAACTCGTAACGGAGAGTGAAATACAAACTGGAGTCGCAAAATGATCCCAATATCAACGTCATAAAACATACGCATTCAACTGGACATAAATCACTGCCGGTCAATGTTTATTGTTGGGAATACAAACAGATACTGATGATGATGTAGTTCTTGTTCAGTCACCCAAAATATGTCTAAAAATGTAAAGAATTGACGATATTTCTATAGAGCAACATAGATATACATCCAGGAATATGTAACACAGCAACTCACATAGAATCTGGTGTGCGTGCCATTGCCTGGTTCAGCTGAGTTATTTATACCTTCTGCCTTAAATAGGCCACGTACATGTTTGACTAGTGCTCCATGCTGCCACACCTGTAACTCTGACCACCTGTAGCACATAAACAGGTGACACTCATCAATTACCCCGTACAAGGAGGCCATATAACCAGCATGCACTCTCCATCACAATACAACAGGCTATGAAGCTCTGCTACTTTCCTAAAACAAGTTTTGACAATATCAAATCCTGATCCCACATAGGGTTTAAAAAGTGCATGATATATCATCGCTGATAACTCACTTGATAAGAAAACATGCAGTAAAAAGTTCACAAACGTCCTGACAAAATGGACTAACAGACAGATACCGGGGTGAGGGTATATAATAGGTTTTGCTGAATGCCAATATTAGATGATTAGGTGCCATCAACATCAGAGGGGTCCATGTGTAATTAGGGGCAGCTAGCTTGCTTTATAAGGAGACATGCCATCAAAAGTTGTTCACAAATCACTCGGGGGGGGGGGGGTCAAAGGTCATGTGGAACTAATTTGTTTGTTTGTGAGTAGTCACCAACATAAGAGGGGTCCATGTGTAATTTGGGGATGGCAGCTTGCTTAATAAGGAAATGTGCCACAAAAAAGGACAGATGGATGCCTGAGGAAAGGTATATAATCATCTCCACTAAAGGGCAGAGCTAACAAAAGTCTTATTTGTTTATATAAATATATATGCACATGTTAATATCAACCCTTTATGAGAAAGTCATACAAACGCCTCAAAATGATTTGACACTGGTCATGTGACTCACGCATTGTATGGTACGTGGGCGTTCCTGCTCTCCACCTTGACCCAACGCCCCAGGTGTAGAGCACACCTGTGTAAGACGTCTATATAACGAGCCGGTAACAGGTGTATCATGAAGAAGACGAAGGCGCTGATCCAGATTAACACCACGTGCTGGCCCACCCACCACGTGTCGTAGTACAGAGTGTTCTGTAACGGGAATAACGAGAGGGCGTAAGTGTGGAAGTCAAGGAGGACAGGCACTATTCTAAGAATAGATTTTAAACATATCTTGTCTCTGAATATAGCATATGGTTATTCAATTACAATATAATGCTATTCAGTTTAACACTGAGATGAAGGATAACAAATGCAAAAATGGACCGTCTTAAAAATTACAACATATTCCACCTAAACTGAACAGAATGCAATAAAGAACCATGCCAGTTGGATCATAACAGAATCTGATTGGTAACGGACCAAGAATAACGTGCAGCGTAACCAGCTTGATCAAAAGTTCATAACACAGCATAACCTGCCTGATCAAGAGTTCATAACACAGCATAACCTGCCTGATCAAGAGTTCATAACACAGCATAACCTGCCTGATCATAAGTTCATAACATAGCCTGAGTCCCACCAACAGATTCAGACAGAATAAATCAATGTGATTGAAAATAGCAATCTGAATGGTTGACCATAAATTAAACTCAATTATTTAATTAGCACCAGCTCAGTCCAACCAAACACCTTGACCATTTTCATACAACGTACACATTACATCATTTGAATGAGAGAAAAAAAGTTCCACATTAAAAGAGGTCAAGGGACGATAAAACATATGATATATGGCATAGCATGTACAGACTGGAACATGTTCTGCAGGGGCAAGCTTAAGCTCTGTATCGATTCATGACCGTATTCAGAAAAATAAAAATGATGCAAGTTGTTGGGTATAGCAGGATGGGCTTGGCATCGAGTCGCCAGAGAGACCCAGCAATGGAGACCCAATGGTCCTGTAAGATCGGAAAATACTACGTACCATCTTTTAGAAAACAGGAGTAACATGGACACGTGAAAATTGAGAATCTATAATAGCCACGTCCAATACTTATACAATCAGTGGCTCCGACAATACAACCAGTGGCTCTGACAATACAATCAGTGGTTCAGACAATACAATCAGTGGTTCAGACAATACAATCAGTGGCTCGGACCAAAACTTCAGAAATCGTCCACAGATACATCATGAACCCCAGAAGTGAGAGTGGGTCAACTTCAAAAGCTAAGGCTTCCTCCAATAATGTGTGTCATGAGGTAATATGACGGCCACCAGGGGAACCATAACACAAAATGTCACCAGATTTAATAATTTCCCTAATTGTCAAAGAGCATTGCTTACAAAACACAAATCTAAATTTCCGCGTGTCATACGATAAAAAGACACTGACAAGTAAATAACACTGTTGAACACAGAACCACAACAAATGACAAGAAAACACCCCAACTGAAATAGTACACTAGTCATTACTTACCCAACAAGTCTCACAGTTATTTTGCACATTCTGAAGAAGCAATAACCAGTTATATATTAAGATGAAGTAATGGATACGCCTCAATTTGGAGTATAGTAAACTTTCAGACTTGGCTTGCAGTTGGGGACTGGCAACATTTGAATACACAAGTCCATTACAACAAGGAACTTACCTGAGCAAAGCAGAGAGGTACAAAACCAACGTAATAGGCACACAGCATCGAGTTGAAGAGGACTTGTTTGATGCGGCAGTTGAAATCTGTTTTGAGGATCTCGACTTCCTCGCGGACATGTTCAGGAGATAGCGAGCAGACGTGAGTGGGAAAGTCTCGCATGAGCAGGTCCAAGCGAGGCCGGTGTTTAGGTGTGCTTGACGGACTGGTGCTTTTCTCTGGAGAAGCTGGCAGTGGTGGTTTAGGGGGATTACATCGTCCAAACAGGGGCCGTATTGTAAAGCCAAATAACACCAAGTAGGTGGCTAACCTATAATTGGGGGTGTGGGGGGGGGGGGGGGGGTCAAGGAGCAATAACAAATTATTTGTCAAGAGTCAATAACAAATAGGAGTAAAAATGGCTTTTGATGCTTAGAATGATGAGTAAAAACAGCCTCATGGTATAATAAGAACCAATATCCAGGAGTGGACTTATCATTAATTCAGTTGATCATTAAAGGGAGAACCAAGCTGATTTGATGATAAATGTTTACATGAAAATTGTGAATAACTCACGGATAACAAAGGAATAAGCTGTATACGAGAGGATGCGTGAGCACCACGTGGTACGCAGAGAAGACGAAGGTCGCGGAAACAGACATCAATACCAGGAGCTTAATCAGCTGCAGCAGCCAGTTAAAACAACGGTGCTTGGCCCGGTTGACCTTCACCTGAAACGGAGTAGGTTAAAGTCATGCAAACCATTGTGAATTAAGATAACAGTGAAAGACTATGTGTGCGTGAACAATCATATCCACTACATCCTTATGATGTACCTCTACTTACCTCAGCAACAAAGCAGTAAACCAGTCGTCGCGAGATGATGACCACTAATAGGACCGACAGGTAAGGGTCTATCAGGTAAAAGTTCTGAATTACAGAAAAATTATAGATAAATGCACAAATATGATCCAAAAGTTTTGGTATCAATCAAAACAGTACAGCACAACATATTCAGATTTCCTACAAGAAAACGAGGGGAAACATCCCCTGAAGATGACATGCAATGCAGACTCACGAGGGCATAGTTGGCTGTTGAATGCGGGAGCCACCATACTGTCTTGTACAGATTGATGTACTGCAGACCTAAAGCCATCACCGAGTACACAAAGATCATAGCCTCAAAGACCAGATTGGAGTCTTGTTCGACATCGGGAATGTGAGCATGTCTAGGTTGCATGCAAACCGTACTTGGAGGTTCAGAGCTAGTCACATCTTGCACAAAGCTGAAACATATATACATCATGTTCATAGCATATTTAAAAATTTCATACTCTTTCACAACGGAGTGGTAAAGACTGTTTTGTCAATTACCCAAGACAGGTACCTGTATCGTGTATATATATGACCACTGTATACATATAATGTAGCCCCAGCTGAATGGCCATTTTTTCATAGATTGTAACACCCTGATTCAATGCACGCAAACACAATATAAATGCATTTTAAGAATTTTCCGAACTTCAGCACACCTGATGTGTCAACTTAGACTACTGAAATAGTGACAACAATGACAACTGACCTGCTCGTGTTTGTCGCACTTGCCTCCCTTTCTTTAACTTTTGCTATATTAATGGGAGGTCCTGTTGTGCCTGGTGTCCTGGGAATGCTCCTACGAGCTCCGGGCATTTTGATTAAGCATTTGAGGGTGATATATAGATTTTTGAATACTGAAAATTTTCAGTGATATCCCCCTGTGGTTACAGACCAACTTTTCAACACAGCGAACAAAATTGAATGCTATCACGAGATTTGCTGGGTCTAATGTGGCTCTTTATCAAATAACCTCACAGAGAGAAATTTCTGTAAAGGACTGTTTTAGGGCGTTAAGAGTGATTTGTTCATATTTTTATTAACACCCGCTTCCTCTCTGTGCGTCAGCATCATATAACATTCTCCAAGCCGAGCATGATTATACCTTCATGACCGGTTGGTACGCTCTGTTTGTCAGCTGCTTCCGTTTATACGGGCCACTTAGGCCCGTGGTGGGCGGACCCTAATAATCTCAGCCCTTATTTTTTCGTAGAAAAAGAGGTTGCTGTGAGCTCCCATGGGGCAAAATATCTGACTCACATTTTGATCACACCTAAGATCAAGCACAAGGTGGCCCAATCATGTATCTGAATCGATTAAATGACGTAAAGCAGCAAAAAATCGATGCTGGTGTAGGTGTGTACGGGGGTGAGGCGGTGGGGTGTAAAATTAGTCACATCCAGTTGGACGCCTATGTAAATCAAAAGAACGATGAAACCCGTGCGCCATCTACTTTCAGGTACAATCAGTGATTTGGCTGTCTTAAACAATCTAGCGATGGTTGTTTCAGAACTACCAATCAATTGGGAATTCACTATAAGCCAGGGTAATCTCAGCATGTGGCTGAGCTTTATCAGGTATGATGCAGGTAAGCCTAGACAGTGTCCACTATTTATCAGGTAGGGGACGACCGCCGATTGAAGTGATAGACGTCGATCGAAGGAAAACCCCTTGATCGAAGTGACTCTTACAACGCAGAACTCATTGCACCAGCAAATCACCCCATCTGTTATAAAATACCCTTCGGTGTTTTCGATTGGTTTAGAGGTATAAACACAAGTGGCCATCTCCAAAATCGCAAAAGCACGTGCGTAGAGCGAACAAACAGCCTTGTAATCGAAGTGAAGTGGCTATATTCATACCGAAAGCGTCACCGGATGCGGGATCCTTATATTTTCTATCATCTCTGGAAATCTACCAAATCGTCGGTCGGAGTTGGGACTACTTTTATCGTAAAGGCGAGGCTTTAATCTGTAACTAAGTTAAAATCTACCGTCCTATTACCGAGATATCATTCATTCTAATGAGGCACCGTCTCAAACCCAGATGACTCCATATTACTCATTACCAGCACATGTACTTCATGCCTCTTCTCATTGATCATAATGCTGCTCGATCGGAACTGTAATTCATGGAGATATATTCTTATCTTTTGTTGTTTGATAATTATGATATTATTATTGAAATTTTATAGATTTATAACAAATTCATTTGAAAACAGAATAATTAAGTTCAATGTGCCCTGGGATATAAAGTGATCAGGTAACACCTGATTTAGGTGATACCCTTTACCTACTCTATGAATATAAACATGAACATGTGCATTATATATATATATATATATATATATATATATAACAGCTAAATTGGTCTACAACAGCACCTTTCCGTAAGTGTTCTGCGGCTCAGCTGTTTCAGGAGGTCAGCTTGTAGGCCAGACATTCCTTCAAGACCACAATTTGAATTAATGGTATAGTATGTGTGTCTGTGTTATACTATACCTGAATATTTGCCTGTCCACAACAGACAACTAAAACCTACTCATATATATATATATATATATATATATATATATATATATATATATATATATATATATATATATATATATATATATATATATATATATATATATATATATATATATTAATTAGGAATTTGCAATATTCGTAGCCTACCTATCTTTCTCTTCGGTGCAGTATGGGCCGAATCATTAGCTGTGTCTTAGGGTGTGTGATCTTTATATGGACAGCTCCCTAATACACTTTGTTGTTGTACCAATAGTCATGCTCTGACTATGGCTAATCTTACTCCAAACTCATCATTGTTTGCACAGGTGAAGGTAGCAAAATCAACAGAATTATTGCTGACGTCATTCCTTCTTAATGCTCTTGCTTTGGACATTGTTCTTTGATATCAATTAATTGAGTTACAATCATAGTGGTGCTTCAACTAGCCATGCCTGCAAACATGAGAAACACCACTAAAGCAGTTACGTCAAAAGAAACAATCATGATATTTATCATACCTTTCAAATGAAAAGAAGGAATTCCTTCTTAACATTAATGACACCTTAGTTGGATCACCTGACAGGTGATGTAACATATATATAAAATATAAAATGTTTGCCAGTTCATTTTAATACCATACAAATACTTTTGCATAACTTTTCATACCTTAGAGATCCTTTACTAGCACAGACTTGCCAAAGACTGAATAGGGAAACTGCCTTCTGGAGTTGGGATTTGGGCAATATGTTTTATTAAATACTTAGCCAAATCTTAAAGTAATAAAACATATCTAACTACTTAGAAGAGAACCACCAACCAAGGACTTGATATAATGCCTTGTACCAACCCTGCCCCTAGCCGTGCATGACGTGTATATATTTATATTACCGTCGTGCGCGGCTACCTTGCCCCTACCTGCCTACACCAGCCCCACCAATGACACCGGGGACCGCATAGCTATTGGTCAGTCTTTTCTTGACTGTTTACATTATAATAGTTTGAATGCTTATACTGATCAGGAAAAAAATGGTTTCATGTTGAATATTGCGAATAATCTTATATTTACTGATAAAAAGCTTGTAATGTGCTTCGTTTTCAATCGCAAATTAAATATTCAACCGCTGTATGGTGCTCACTTTATGACAAGGTCACTTCGATCTAAGGGTTTTCCTTCGATCGACGTATATCGGCGGTCGTCCCCTACCTGTTTATACTGCGCAGAAAGAGTAAAGCACAGTGTAAATATTTTAGTCGTTTTGTTAAAAAGCATGAATCTTTGTTGCGCAAAGTGGCTCTTGTTAATAAGCTTGCTGATTTTTTTAACTAAGGCCTTCTGGAGAGAAATTAAATGTTTTTATAATAGTCGTACTCCGTCATCTACCAGTATTGAAGGGGTCACTGTGGAGACCAACATAGCTGCGCCTTGGAGGAAGCATTTCGATGATTTGTATGTGTCCCTAGTAGAGGAAGTAGATAATGATAGTTCATTGTGTTGCTTTTGTAACACATGAAAATCGATACTTAAAATCAAGGAGTTATATAACTCCTTGTTAAAATGTAGTCTCGATCTATTGTCATACCTCTGTGTTTCTGTATTATGCTATAATCAATGTTCGTTGTTTTTAACAATTACAAACTATTAACGTCACCAGCTCGATAGGTGCAACCCTCTATGGTGTCCGGTTATGTGACTCTGTCAACTTAGGTTTGTTCTAGTTCACACATAACAACGCTTATGTCTAAGGTCTTTTGTGTCTTACAGCTGCTGATTAGTTTGTAGGATAGGCTCATCTGAAAGACGAATTATCCTTGACTATTCCAAGACTCGCGATCAGCTGAGTACCCGGGGCCGCTGTGTCTACCCTGTCCTTCAATAAAATAATTTCCCGATTCATTCGCAAACCTGACCATTGTGTGAAAACCCCATTTCCAAAATTGCGAAAAAACCGACCGATACTGGCATATTATCCCCGTAAACCATCACTATTGGAGAATGCCACTCCCTCACTAGGCTACGTCTCTGACTTCATACAAGTCCCAGCTCAAATTGCTTAGATCAAAAGACATGTTTTTAAACGAAGTAATAGACTACAGCTATAAACAACAGATGCGTACAACCTAAAGGAAAGCACTTCGACCGAAGTATTCGAAAATATCGCTTCATCTTCACCATAATGTCATATTTGAAGCTGCAGTTCGATAGAGGAGTGTAATTAGAAAATGAATAGCTCGTCTTTATAGACGCAATTTATTGACCATGTCTATCTCTGTAAGTTTTTCACTCCTGAGATCCCCAAGGTGGGACTAATTCCAGCGCTCGATGACACTTTCCCATCCCCATGTGGTAGCTCAATGCTGGTAGTTATATGTTACAACAGAACTGAAAGAAATAGGGGTCGTAGTATAACCACGCCTCCCTCATATCTGTGTGATCGTGCAAGGTCATATATTTCATTGAGGTATATGGATGGGCTTTTTCAAAGATTTGGAATACCTAGGGGTCTATTTGTTAAAGATTCGCTACATTGATGTATCCCTTTTACCCACTTTGGGTTAGTCTAGATATGGGTGTGTTGTTTTTTTTATCCCATGGAGGCTGATATATATCCATACCTTTTTTTTCTAGGAAAGAACCCTCCTACCAGACACTGAAGTGAGGCAGTAGACTGGTTTGCGGGTTCCACTATAATCTTCGTTACGGTTTAACACACCACAAGTCACAGTAGTACATATAAATGTCCGCCTAGTTTGATTGTATCGATATTTCATGAAAACCAGCAATTGAAAACCTGAGCAGTTAAAAATTGATTTGTCAACTATTGTGGTGTAACTTGGTGGGTATTTTTGTTATTGTTTCGTATAAATCAGTTGACTAACTTTAGTCAAATTATAGACTTTTTAGACGCTGCTCAAGGAGTTACGAATATATGTTTAACTCCTTGGTATAATAAATAATTTGCCAACATATGTCCGGTTGATTCTTGAATGTTGACATTGAATTTAATTATAATTATACAAATCATTGCAAGAAAAACAAAAATAATTTGAGAGGAACACAGGCACGCGAGTCCTAAAACGCTCCTGGTTCTTAGCAGCTCAGCCAGCCTGTTTAGGCCAAAAATTTCCAGGATGGGGTTGCTTGTCATCTGCGGAAAGTTATTTCGGTATTCATAAAGTCTCGTGCTGCCTAGGCTCGGTCGGACGGTGGTGCACATCAACAAGACGTCCTCGCCGCAATGATTTAGGATAATCACAATATTAAAAGTGAATGGTCGTGCTTAAATCTTTTTAAATTTATTATCATATAAAATTTTGTGCAATTAGCTCAAATTCGTTATCATTGAAATTTACCTATTTGATGAAAATAGCTATTTAATCAGGTTAATTTTTTTATTGAACAATATTTCTGCTGTGACTCAGTCAAAACATGAACGACCGCAACAGCGCAACATAGCTTCTAGTTACATAGCCCTACAAGACGTCTGAGGTATAAATTCATGTTACCGTTCGACCGGAGCTACTAGTGACAGCGCCGCGCTATTTACTACTTAGGCAAGTCTACCGCAGACACAGTAGCTCTTCAGAACGAAGTACGGGAGTGATGCATGCACTCCCTCTTACGACAAGGTGATAAATAGAACCTGACGTTCACGTTGGTCTATTGAGTATTGGGCTAAGGCACAGGGGCCGATTGGATGGTTATAGGTAATTACTCCATGTACTGATAGTAGGCCAGTAGTCCATTTCAGTTCACAGTGCCTTACTTACTTGTATAGCATGTTCAGACTAATGCTATTACTGTCTGACAATGGCTTTACAACATCACATTCAATAATATAATTCTATTTTATTATTACAGGTGCTGATATTGTGACACTGGGATGCGTTTCTATCTGCCACCCTCTTTAATGGGATCACGTCTCCTACGCTGCTTGGCTGGCCTGCTTTTTGTGACATTTCTCTTTGGCATGCTTCTTGGAATAACACTGATAACAAACACAGATTCCTCTACCAAAGCCAAGATGGAAGCAAATGTTCCAGTTCATGAGGTGAAACACGTACAAGATCACCCATTGCCAGGTGAAGTTCTGAGTGCACAAAAAAGGACAGCAGTTCCCTCAGTGCCTGAACCTGCAGACAAGAAACCAATAAGCCAATCCAATCAGCACTTGGCTTTAGAATCTTATGATGCAGAGGAAAAATTCCCCGAACCTAACTATAATGTACATGTGTTTTATTACCATTGGTATGGTACACCTGTATTGGATGGTCAATATTACCATTGGAATCATGAATATTTACCCCACTGGGAACCAAAGGAAGCAGCAAAATGGCCCAAAGGAAGGCACGTCCCTCCTGATGACATTGGCTCCAATTATTATCCAGAGTTGGGGCCCTACAGCTCCAGTGATCCTGATGTGATTAACAAACACATGATCCAGATCAGAAAGGCAGGCATTGGTAGAGCAAATCTTATTTAACTCAAGAAAACAATGGATGGCTTGTATTTGATTTTATGTTAAGAATTTGTCAGTATAATGAAAACAAGTGACATCTCATAGAGGAATAAAAGCTAATTCCTGTTGTTTTATATGCTGTTCCAGAAATATAATCTTAAATGTGTTGCTTTTCTTTTGGTGCAAAAATCTTTAATTGTGATTTTAGGTGTGTTAGCAATTTCATGGTATCCTCCATCGTTGACTGATGATTCCGGTAAACCTGGGATGTCTGACAGCATGATACCAGCACTGCTCGATGCTGCTGACAGGTTTCAACTTAAGGTACTGCTTTATTTATATTATTAATGAAATGATTATGTTGCCATTGGTATGCATTTTCTACTGTATTGAACTTGGAAATTTCAGGTTTGCTTCCATATTGAACCTTATGAAGGGAGGGACATCAAATCACTTCGAGGGAACATCAGTTATATCATCACCAAGTATGCTTCACATCCAGCCTTCTATTGGTATCTCAAACGGGACAAAAAACTCCCCTTTTTCTACATCTATGATTCATACCATATCTCGGTGTCTGAATGGTCACGACTGTTGAAACCTGATGGAGATTTCACTGTGAGGAATACTGAACTTGATAGTGTGTTCGTTGGATTGCTCGTGGAACCTAAGCACCAGACTCAGCTGTTGGTTGGGGCGGGATTTAATGGATTCTACACTTACTTTGCCAGTGAGGGGTTCAGCTTTGGTTCCAAGACCCATAACTGGAAGTCCTTCAATGACTTTGCATCATCTCACGGTGCGTTGTTTGTCCCTAGTGTTGGGCCAGGATATGTTGATGACCGAGTGCGACCGTGGAATAGTAAGAACACAAAATCACGAGAGGATGGAAAATATTATGAGAGATACTGGAAGGCAGCTCTGGAAGTCAAACCTCCTGTTATTTCCATCACCTCCTTCAATGAGTGGCATGAAGGGACACAGATTGAAGCTTCTGTTCCCAAAAATATTAAGGGTTACAAGTATGATGATTACCAACCCCATGAGGCTGACTACTACTTATCACTAACTAGGTCATGGTCACATCGATATAGACAACTGATGAAACCCATCTCCTGACATGACAGCCAAAGTTGATTTGTAAGATTAACAGAATTTATGTTGATTCCAAATGAATAAAATCAAATTGCTTCCTATGAGGAACGAGTATAGTATGCAAAATAATTAAGTTATTATGCAGATACTGGATCCTGCACTGGACACAAGGTCCACAGCCTGCATTCATCAAGCAAACATGTATGCTATATATACATAGTTATATATTTATATAAATGTGTTCTGTATATGTTTTATATATATATTTATATATATATATGTATGTGTATATATATGTATGTATATATATATATGTTCTATATATGTTTATATAAATATGTTCTATATATGTTTTATATATTTATATATATATATGTATGTGTATATATATGTATGTATATATATATGTATGTATATATATATATATATATATATATATGTATGTATGTATGTATGTATATATAAGCAATGTCACTGTGAATAGGTCCTTACTGTATTGGCACAGGTGATTGGAAAGCAGAAGCCGTCCATTATTATCTTAATAATAGACTCTTTCTTTATATATCATTACTCGATTGTCACTATACCATGACATTTGAAATATTGGCATATCGTACAAATACTTTGGCAAATAGCATACAGCTTTGCTGCTAAGGCAAATAGCTTATAGCTATGCTGCTAAGCCTCACTCCGACCAGGTGTGGGGTACAAACTTGACCAGGGTGTTTTGTGGCGCAAAACCTAGTGTTTGGGCATGGAAATTTGGTGGTCCAAAGTATTGTTTAGTCATCCAAACCTCATAAATGATCGTATTATTGGTTTTATATGTACGGTGGTCAAATCCAAGAAAATTTGCTGCATACCAACTTCATAGGCCCAAACAAATATCGTATATGCACAGTGTATTTAGACATGCTATATCTAGCACGACATATAGTAGTATATATAATGGGGGTACTGGCACACCTACCTCCCCTATATATACTACTGACCCCTGGCTGCTTTTACACGATTTTATCCTGCTCAAAGCCCTCCATGTATGGGTTGTTGGCGTGGCTGCGCGACACCATGCTTATCCCACCGCGCAGCCCCTTCTCAATAAAGAGGTGCTTGTCATAATCGGTGAGAAGCTCGAGTTCCACCCCCGTGCTCTTAAGAAGCGCATCCCACGAAAAGCCTGGGCTGGTGTAGTAGTGGGCCGGATCTAGCCCATACTGCTTAAGACAGGTTTTCCGGAATGTTTCAAACATATCAGCCAGGAGCAGTACGTCCTAGCGCAGGTACAGGTCATGGTAGTTCCCCATTTTTTGCAACCGAACACGTTCCAGACTTTCTGTGCATGGGCATAGTCTGCAACAGATATCCCCTGCTCAGAGAGCTTGCTGTAGAACTCAAAACTCGGTGGCAGTGGAGCATCAAACTTATCCCAGCCATCCATGAACTCGTAGGGGTACACTCCTTTACGCAGCAGCAAGCGCCGCTTCGGTTCATCTGGCTCATATTCCGCCGTCACAGCAAAGGCATGTGGGTTGTTAGCAGACACCAGCTTATTGAGCGAGGCCAGGAGGAACTGTGTACTATCAATGAAGCGCAACTGTCCAAGCGACTCTGAAATATATTTCTCCATGTTGTTGGGGATACAGTTGATGTTCCCCTCCACTTTGCTCATGGCTTGCATCAAGAGGTGGGAATCACATCCCCGTAGATTGTGGAACACCATAGGTACGGGCGTTGTCTTGAGACTCAACCGCAGCTTCAAGTTGCATACCTTATGCGTGGCTCTCCTATACTTACCTGTTACATGACAATGGTCGTGGACAGAGTCCCAGCTTAGTTCTTTGTTGCACACATGACAATGAGTTGCTCATTTGTGCACTCTTTTCTCATGTCACGTCATGTGCATGCAGATAGGCTTTAATAGAACTGCTTTGATCTTTTGCTTCTCCAGCTGAATAGCCTGTAAGAACTCCTCCACAGCATCACTTCCTCTGTAAACCACAGGGGGTTCTGTCTGACCATCACAACGGACAACCACATAGCCTGTGTTCTCTGCATGTTGCTCTTCGAAGCATCAAGCGCAGGGCCAGGAAGTTTAACAGTCAGTGCCTTAAAAATTGGCGTAGATACAGGATGGAGCGGGGAGCTGTTTCTGCCAATTCTGAAAGGATAGGATGTTTTTCCCTTCCTCGGGCATGTCTACTCAGACGGCAGTTTGCCCTATACCCATGCACTTGGGTCTGTGCTGGTTGAGCAGTTTCTCCGTGGTATAACCATGCAAGCATCGCTCGCAGAAGAACTTGCGCTCTTTATGTTTATGCTTACTCTGATCATAGAGCAAGCGGTTCAGATATTCGACCTGCATGTAATGAAACCTGCCGTCCTCCTCAATCAGCATGAGGTTTATACATGGACCAGGCTGTTTGCTGATACGGTGAACGATGGTGGCCTTTCCATCCCAGCCAAAGACGTTCAAGCCGCTTACTTTAGCATCTTTTTCTATCTTCTCAATCTGCGAGATATGTGTTGGATAGTCCACGCCTTTCCCTGTGGTTTTTTGGCAAGCCGCTTCAATTGAACTTAGAACGTAGAATGGTGCCACCTTTCAATGGCAGGTCAATCCACAGAGTTGTGACCGACTCAATTTCCCAACCGGAACCTCTATTGGTCCACTTCTCCAACCGCTCTTGGATATTAGAGTCCGCTCCTCTATGACCATAGTTGACAACCAGCTAGACTAATGGAAACAGGATTTGGTATACACAATGGCATATGGATTACAGAAATCTACCTGTCACGCTAGAAACACTTGTGCATGGCCTAGATTGGGGTCATATGAGCTATGCGGAAAGGCTTGCAGATTTGAATACTGTAAGCAGCACCGGTGACGAGCAAGCAAGGGGGTCGAGCCACCGAGCCCCTGTATACACTGTGGACGCGCAGCCATCTTGAGTTTGCAGATTTGTGCATATTGTGGTTCTAATGGGAAACGCGACGTCCTACGTTGGACAGAACAACGATGTAGACAAATCTTTTCACAGGTGTTGGAACAGCTAGTAGCTTGCACTATTCCATGTAGAATGGATCCCAAATTGGGGTAGGCTTTGGGGCCTGCTCTGGTTTTGGTTGTAACTTCTAAGTGGCTTCTATGTTGTTCTTTGTGATTTTCCGGACCTTCCACGCAAGAAATGCGGCAAATCCTGCATATCCCGCCATTTGCAATCCTGTTGAAAACGTGGCCAGGTCCGCAATTCTTCCTTCACCAATTCCAACCTCTAGCACCAGTTTGTGCTGGAAGAACTGGTGTCGGTGCTCGCAAACTGGTGTGCGGTGCTCGCTAACTGGTGTGCGGTGCTTGCAAATTGGTGCGGTGCTAAAATTAACCCATCTGTCAGACCTTGGTGGAATCTCCACTGGAGACAAGATCAGCAAAAAGTATGGTATAGGCACCACCAGGCTGCACAAAATATGGGCAAATGGGGGCGAGCCGAAGGTGTGCAGCATAAAGTACGAAAAATTGTACCATAGTAAGCAACAAAAAGGAAAACATAATATAGAAATAAATAATCTGCAGATGTTTATGACCTATCTGTTGATGGGTCAGACCCATCTGCAGATGGTTAAGACCCTTTGTTAGGATGTATAAGACTCAACTACAAAAAAAGTATCACATCATGATTTTTTTATTAACATTTATCAATTTTGTTGTGCAGCAAAACCAACAAAAATTCAATAACCACAGCCAGAGAAGAAAGCTATTATGCCAAATAAAAACAACATAGTATGTAATAGAAATCAACATCAAACCCAACACCTACATATATCATCATTGACAAGAAACAATGAGAGTAAAGGCCATCTTAAAGTGACATTAGAATTTCTTGTGCTCACCAGTAGCCACTTTTTGTAACAGGAACATCCAGTACATCTTTTTGCCTAAGGCTGGCAAATCCATTAAGTCAAATTGCTTGGATTTTACATAATGTCGAAAATGTGGATTGATTTCTTCAGCTGGTTTTTGAAGATGATGCACAATGTATTTATATTTCTCGCCAGTGATCACTGGTGTTGTTTTACTCCCAAGAAGCTTCTGAACATGTTCATCCAAGATGATACGCCGGGGTTCTCCATCATCCATTTCTTTTTTTTTATGTTCTCAGTGGTCAGTTTGAAAGTGAAAGGTAATTTTTATTATATTTAATTTATATTCAAAATCTCCAAGATAGCACAACACTGATGGCCCACCGGTGGCGTGACCAGCTGATAGCTGTCGGCCCACTGACGGCAAGCTGACAGTGGCCCACCAATAACTGGTCAATTATTTTAAAACGCCTCAAACTAATATACAAAGAAGAACAGCAACACCATATTTCAATTAGTTTATTATGAAAACTAAATTTCTTCTTCCGAAGACATATCACTGGAATCGATAAGTGCGAGGAGCCTTGTCATCACCTGTTGTTCTTCAATCAGATCTTTGTCTGAAATCAAGTAGACATGAAGATTTTTATTAACAATAATTATATTCATATACAATTTTTTTCACTGAAAGATTACAATTATATTACCAATCACACAGAAAAATAGCAGTATGTGGCTGGTGAATGATTTGGATGCCTTGGCCAGGATATGGATTATATTAATTCATAAATGAAATGAATTGACATGTGGGGAATTCTTTTCTAAACAGAATATAATATCACTTGCCAGCTTTCCGTTGGGCCCGCATCTTTCGCCCGCCATCCCTATCACCTGCATTTTTCAGCCATAGCCGAATACCAGCCTCCATCTGGGATTCGGTGAGGCGGTTTAGTTTGCCAGCTTCTGTAAATCAAGTGGCTAAAGACTACAGAATGCAAAGACTATGTAGATCAACACTCATGAAATGAAATTATCTAATTAATTTTACTTGTAATGCATATAATGCTGAAGATGAAAAAACTAACTGGTATAAATTTTCTACCTAGAATAACAGTAGCTAATGTCAGCTTGGCCAGGCCCAGCTTGGGGGCCTTACCGGACCAGTTATACTGTATGGCCAGGTTTGTGGTGAATAGGCAACCCATGATTCGGTTGATCACCTCTTTGGCGGAAAATCCACCAAGGGTTGAGAGATGACTAACCTACATATGCCCCCCAAAAAATTAAGTTAATATTTGCATATCGATGATAATCTATGATAAAGTTAGGTCTGATTACATATATTTATATTATGTGCAAAAGCCAACAGAGCTTATGCACATCAAACAGTGGATAACATTTCAGTTCTGTTATTTGATAATTGCAACTGATTCGTAATGAGCAAACAAAGAAATATCTTTTATTCTGATTGCATAATACCCGGTATTTACCAGTTTTTTGCGATGTGTAGTGTCTCGTACCATCGCATTCACTTTCTCCACATCTTGTTCGGTTTTCATGGGAAGATCGAACTCGTCCACGCCTGCAGACTCAATCGACAGGCTGGTGCGCTTCTGTTCACTTAGCTTTTTGATAGCAACAGCATTGTTTCTTACCATTGCCTTAATTTGCAAAAGCGTAGAAAAAATCATGCGATCCCTGAAACGATAATAATTTTTAAATGTGAAATGCCAAGCTTGATTGTTGCAACCAGAATTTCTTAAGGTTGATTCACCACTCAACTTCTTGTTGTTCTGTGTAAACATATGGATAATACAAATTTACCTTTCTAATGGGTCTGCAGGCATATCTATATCAGCATCTAATGCATTGTGCAGAGCAGACATGGTCACCCTGGCAAGACAACAGTAATGCCTCAGTTCAACAATTCAGATCTAGACATTGAGAGTAATGCAACATACACACACACATATATATATATATCATCATTTATATGCTAACAACAGTTTACCTGGGTTGTGTACCACCTGGTTTTCTGCTTGTTGTGGGTCTGAGAGAACAAATGCACATATTGTCTAATCAACAATTCAACACAACAATGGAAACCACCATATAAATGTGTTAATGGCAAATATCATTTATAATTCAATGATATCTGTCAGTTACCGAGTAAAAGAGGTATCATTATGTCCAGGCTGCCTGGGAAGGGGAAATGATTTCCCTTTTCTAATGTTACACAAAGTAAGGTACATTGTAGGACAAAGTAAATGCATATTTAATGTTACCATGGAATAGGAGGTAACTTAGGGACTTTTGGTTGAACTGACTCCCTCCATCACACTGCTGAAAATGTCATTTAAAGGGACTATTTACTGCATGTGGCTTTAACAAGTCCTTAATATGTTGAACACCAAAAAACTGTGGTACAGGTGAGATATGTACATGTCAGACTGATGATCCTGGGCTGCCTCTGCTTCTTGCTCTTCATCAGATCTATACTTTGAAGGACGCAATCTGTATTGTGGTAACAGATGTCAATCTTCTAATATGGAATGTCAGAGGCAATAAGTTTCGAATATGTGTACCATTATGATGTCATTTTATCAGTATTTACCCTGTATAATATTTTTGTGATCAAAAATGCCATGAGGGAAGGAATCGCCTGAAATAAATGAAACTGACCTTTTTCTGACTATATTCTCACCGTCTGTTGCATCTAAATCTGTGGTGATATGTTCCTCCACCTTTCTACATTTCTGCCTGGCTTTTCTGTAGTTAGCTACAATTAAGTAGTAATAAAAACATACACATACATATTATATTCTCTTTTATAAGTACTGTCTCAATACTATTGTTTAATATAATTTATTTACATGTTTTGCTGGGGATTTTTAATTTGTGAATGCAAAAGAAACTGACTTACAGCCCACTTCTCTGACAACTTCAGTATTTTGGCAAACCTGCCAATCACTGTCGGGTGGCAGTTGATTTTCAATGGCCTTTGTAAGGCTGGCCCCCCTCAGATGGGAGGGCCAGAAGCATTTGTTGCCATTGACCCAAGACTTTGGCACAACTTCAACTTCTTCGCTGTTGAAAAGCACTATCAAATACATATCTGAAAATGTAAGAAATAGGATATATCAATCATCATATTGAATCCATGCTGTAAATATACACGAGTTTAATTATTCCATTGTCTTTCTTTACAAAAAAAGTCGCACTATCTAATGCTACACTAATATTTGAAAGACAAATTATGAGAAGATGCTGTAAAGAGTAAAGTTAAAATTTTATTTTTTGTCTGCACAGTAAAGCATAAAGGTAACCCACGCAAAAACATGAATGTATTAATACATGGAACCCTTTGACAAACAAAAAATGCAAAATTTTTTTGTAATTGCACCCCGGTAAAGTTGTACTCGGCATATTAACATAACAAAACAAAATTTCCCCTAAACATTTCACAAAATGCAGATCACAGCATTGGTATAGAAACAAAATGTTTCTCGTCAAATGTTAACAGGACAACTTTTGACGTTATATCAGATATGTTAAATAACTTCAAGTGTCCGGAGAGATTTCCAACAAAATATGGATCTTTTTCTAATTTGGTTTTGATACCATTCTCAATCCCAAAATGATTGTATTGGCCACCATGCAGCTATGTCATGTACAACACATGTTCTTAAGGTTTGCAAAAGTGTACATCCATCCTTGAGCAAAAAAGGGAAATGTTGTCTCAATATTGCAAGTAAGCTATTCAGATGTACAAGCGGAGTACCACTGCCAAGTGCCCACTCGCTAAGCTGCTCTTCAATTTCCTCAGGTTCAGACAAACAGATTGCATGTCACTATCAGTTAGCAGGTCTGAGTCTGAAACTCTGATGGTGGAATGACACATAAGGGTGATTCAATCATTCCAAAATCGGGTAACAGGGGACTGTTTGACCCCACAAGTAGCACAATATCATGACTATCATCCCCTTCACTCTCAATATCATTATTACTTGATTCATTGTAGAACTGATCTATTCTGGAAACCTCTACTGCTGCACGTTGGTTAATGGTTCTGTCAGATATTACTGTATCATCCGCGTCACTTTCTTTGGTTAAAACGTCCATATTTAAATGATAACGGTGACACAGATAGTGATAATTAACAAATATGGCTTGCAACAGTGAGTTTAGAGCGATCTAGCCACGCACGACGGTAATATAAATAAGACGTCCTGCACGGCTAAGAGTAAGAGCGATCATGACGTCTTGTAGGGCTAGATTCACGTATGAAAAAAACCCAACCAAATACAAAGAAATGCGATGAATACAAGACGTTTTCATATTCCATGTGTTCTATTAATACGTATTTTAAAATGGATAAAAGTACGGTAACTCACTTACCACAGTATAAGTGATAAACACTGATAGATTTGAACAAATTGCCAAAAATACCCGCCGAAATTCAATGACGTTTGTAATTTTGAAAATTTGCAGCTAGATGGCGCAATGGCAGACATCCAGACAGAGACCAGCCACCGTTGGGCCGCCGGTGGACCGTCAGCTGGGAACTGCCGACGGTAGCCACCAGCGGGCCACTGGCGTTGTGTTATCTTGGCTTCATTCCAGCTGGGGCACGGGAGCGTTCGTGACGTGTGATTGCATTGATTTGTTTTCCTGTAGCATTCAATTGAGAATCATTGTTGATCCATCACAAATACTGCTCATGGCTGACATTTCATTAAGGAGCACATAAGCACAAATATTAGCTTCATTAGCACAGGAATATATACATATTGTAGAATATGGAAATAAACTATTTGCATACATTTCAGATATGCAGGTATACGTGTGAATATATATATGATAGTGTGCGGTCACATGCATGCACACCTTTCTTCTGTACACAACCCAGATCATACAGATACCGACACAAACCATGATACAATATTAAGTAAGCTCAATATATATGCGAGAAACTCGTGTAACATATCAGAGGGTTGGACATTACACACTACAATCCGCACACTTAACATTGTTGCACTGTACACTATTCAGGTAGGTAGACAACAGACTGTTCCGGACGCTATCTTTAAACTGTGAGATGGACGACGTAGTGGCGGCATCGGAACACCGTTTGTTCCTTATACGGGGAAAACTTTTATATATGAAAGAAGAAATAAATGAATAGTGTTGCTTTATAGTAATTAGTTAAGCAAAAAGTGGACGATATTTGATTGTCAAATGTATAGTGCAGTATATAAAAGGATAGTTAGCACTCATTTAAAATAGCAGTTATAATTGAGAAGCACCAGCACGTATAAGACAGGAGGCCACACTTTGATGTTGCTGTTTGCGATTTAAGAGAGCACCAGCAAGCAAAAATGACCAACTGGTCCCACAAAGCAGCAGGCTAGCAGTGAGTTAATATGTGTGTTGAGCGGTGTAAATAACAAGAGGCCCATGGGAGCCATGTGGGAACTTGGCGAACTGCATCCAAATAATTACAGAATCGGGCCACAGTTGGCCAAAATGGGCCAAATATTACTTAAGTTAAAAATCATAAGGTACACATCAAATGATATCAAGGACTGAGGCAAAGCTATCGTGACCGGAAGTGACGTCATCCACACTATTTAAAGATACGTCTAAGTATGTCTCGGAGAACATGTAAACCAATTTTTATTACCATCGGACATGTATTGACTGTTTAATAGGCGCTCAACTTATTCATGAAACAATTGTTGCCATTTGGACCGATACCACTTTTTTTCGACCTTAGACGCTTGGGAAAACCATTGGTTGAATCGCCGTATATGTCATTAGAAAAAGTTTGCAATTTGAATGAGCTACACGATGGTGTAAACTATGTAACGATCCGACCATTATTAACGGAGTTATTCGAGGTACTAGTTTTTCACTTATTCGATGACCCTGACCTTAGTTTTGGGTCAAGGTCAAAACAAAACCTCTCGGTTCTGCGCATACATGCCACGCCCTGCGGGCTGACCGCGGTTCAGCACGGCCTTTGTGCAGCGCGTGAGGCCGACTGTTGTTAACAAACCAGTGGAGAGCCAACAGAAGTGATGACCGATGTACTTCAAGTTTACTTTGTGAGAGATCTGTCTGATATTTAGAGCAGATAATTTTACACCTATGTTCAGAATTGAATAGGCTTCCTTCGACTGCAGACAAATTCACGATACGACCATTCACGACGGTCGAACGACGCTATAACTTCCGATTTCAGTCCCTTTTTAACTTTGATTCGTTCGAAACCGGAAGTGACGCAACCGATATCAATAAAATTTGCGAATTAGATTCGCGCTGTTCTAGTCAACATCTGAGTTCATTTTTATGACTATTGAACTGATATTTACGATTTTATTAGCAATGGAAAATTTTACGAAAATTGACTAATTGAAATTTGCTTTTTTAACTCAACGCGCTTTGAAAACGACGAATATATTGAAAGCATATGTCAATAATGAAAGTTTGGTAATTACATTAGCTTTCAGAAAATGTTAATTTTTTACGATCGGACCATAATTAATGAATCTATTGCGAAAAAGTTTAGAGATTTTGGCTACCAGAAATTTTCGACCTGCTACGATTTTTTTTTACGATGCATTATTTACAACTAAGTATATTTAGAAAAAGTTTACAATTACATTACACATTCAGAATATGTAAACTGTAATGAAATTTGATACTAAAGCATGGACGTATTGAGCATTGAACTTGTGTCATTTTTTGAAAACTTTGATGCTTTCGTGACCGGAAGTGACGTCATCGACATTCATGAAATCTATGGATCCGTCTTAAGCTGTCATTGACTACATGTGACCCAATTTTTATTGTTATCGGATATGTATTGACAATTTTATAGGCGCTCAAAATATTCATGAAACTTATGTTGACATTCGGACCTATACCACGATTTTTCGACCTGGGGCGCTTGGGAAAACCGTGGGTTGGATGGCCCTGTATGTCATTAGAAAGAGTTTGCAATTAGAATGAGCTACATGATGATGTAAATTATGTAACAATCCGACCATTGCTAACGGAGTTATTCGAAATACTAGTTTTTCACTCATTCGATGACCTTGACCTTAGTTTTAAATCAAGGTCAAAACAAAACCTCACGGTTCTGCGCATTATTCATGCCTAGCGATTGAAGAAAAAATAATTTGAAAATATCAAAAATTGCGACCTGTATCGCGGATCAAAGCATGCATGCATACATACATACATACATACATACATACATACATACATACATACATACATACATACATACATACATACATACATACATACATACATACATACATACATACATACATACATACATACATACATACATACATACATACATACATACAACATACATACATACATACATACATACATACATACATACATACATACATACATACATACATACATACATACATACATACATACATACATACATACATACATACATACATACATACATACATATACATACATACATACATACATACATACATACATACATACATACATACATACATACACATACATACATACATACATACATACATACATACATACATACATACATACATACATACATACATACATACATACATACATACATACATACATACATACATACATACATACATACATACATACATACATACATACATACATACATACATACATACATTTTACAGACACGTGTGCTATAACGCGCTTAAAAAAAATGGGGCGTCAACCCAAACGTCACACATCACTGACCAGCATTCGCCTTTATCTACCCAACTACTGCGTGGTTTGCTCACAGTTCAACTGTGCAAGGCACCCTTGTCATAGAACTTTTCCGTTCGTTCTGTAATCTGTTGCCGTTTGACACCCATAGTGTGTTATCAGATTAAGCTCAGGATCATAAAGTATACCTTGCATTTTCCCGACAACATCATCAGCTGAAAAGCTTACTGAACGGAAGCGATAGAGAACAAGTGCTTCAGAACATCTACTTCGAGGTGTGTATTGAATATTTCCTTTTACCACCTGTTTGCCTCTCGTTAGCCTCGTCTTATCCTTACCTGTGGGTACATGTTGGTAGGTTTGTGGTGTGGTGCTCGGTTCGATATCGATACTGGTGTTTTTCTTCGCTTCATCTGATGCTATTTCTATTATAAAATGAACAGTATTGTTGTATTGGTCAATCTCTCCGGTATATCATCTCCATTCATAAATAGTTCAATATTTTCGTTCATGGTAATATTCCATAGTTCAACATATACCATGACTTACAACGCCCCACCCTAAAACCAGCCCGCCATATTGCCATATTGCGCAGTAGCAACTTCTGAGGGGTTGGGGTCATGGGTCGCTAGTTAACAACAGAACGCCCGTCAAACAGGTTGTTTTCAAAGAACTGTATCAAGCGCTCCTCTGCAAGAGTGTTGAGTTAACAGGGGAGTTGGCCAAGCCCTTGGCAGAAATACGCTTTGTGGACAAATAACCAGATTACGAGAAGCCACTTGACACAAGTCACGACGGAGTCTGTGCAGATATAGAGAAGCGCAAGTTACTTACGTATACATAAAATCCATATTAAGACGAATATTTGGAACGTTACATTGCAAGCTACGCAGTAAAGTGTGTTTGTGTTATTTTGAGAGGGCCTAAATATGTCCAGTTTCAAACGACCAAACTTGCCATCTTGGCTTCTTTCATCACCCAACAAACGTAAGCATACACGCATGCATTTACAAACCCACCACTTCTCGATCCCTCCCATCCCTCTTTGGCTAGAATGCTTACAACCCAGGCTTTCACTGACAATGTTCCTTAAGCCTGTATAATGCATCTACTAGTGATTTGCTTGGGACAACGAGCCCTTCCTTCGCACTTCGGTAATTCTTCTGGTCATGTATATCATTGACTACAGAGATTGTGGTTTATGCATATTGCACACAACTTAATTTCAGGGCAATATAGCCAGAAACATGTGGTAGAACATTCACTGCAGCGCAGAAATACCCATTTATGTTTGACTTCTAGTCAAACATACTCGCGAGTCATAACGTTGGTTGGCTGCTGCGCGTCGAGCAGTTTCAACAAATGTAGGGGGCGCTGCTTACACGGCGTCACGGAATTTGTCGGGCGAATTGCCGAGTGGGTGTCTTATTATAACACGAGATGCCCATGAGGACATGGGTGAACTTGGCTAACAATGTCGGAAACTTTTGAAAATTTCAATATTGACCCAAAATTGACCAAGTTACTCTAGATTTATCGATAAACTATGATTCAGAGGCTGACACAAGGAAAAGCATATTTTCATATTTAATAGTACCGCGGCCTGCCGTACTTGCCGCGCCACGCGCCCCGCGCACCCCGAACCGAGAGCAGATTCCTTTGTTCAGCGCGAGAGGCAGGCTGTTGTAAACAAGCCAGCGCGCCGAGCCATCAGAAATGACACCCACTGTACTTCAAACTTACTTTATGCGAGAACTGTCATATATTTTGAGCAGAAAATTTTACACCTATGTTCAGAATTGAATGGGCTTCCCTCGAGCGCAGACAAATTTACGATACGACCATTCACATCGGTCGAACGACGCTATAACTTCTGATTTGAGTACCGTTTTTGCTTTGATTCGTTCGAAACCGGAAGTGACGCAACCGATATCAATAAATTTTGCGGATTAGATTCGCGCTGTTCATGTCAACATCTGATTTAATTTTTATCACCATTGAACTGATATTTACGATTTTATTAGCAATCGAAAATTTTACGAAAACTGACTGAGTGAAATTTGCTTTTTCAACTCAACGCGCTTTGAAAACGTCAAATATATTGATTTTAAATGTCAATTATGAAAGTTTGGTAATTTCATCACCTTTCAGAAAATGTAAATGTTGTTACGATCGGACCATAATTAATGAATCTATTGCGAAATTAAAAAAGTTTAGAGATTTTGGCTACCAGAAATTTTCTACCTGCTACGATTTTTTTTATGATGCATTATTTACAACTAAGTATATTTAGAAAAAGTTTACAATAACATTACACTTTCAGAATATGTCGACTGTATTGAAATTTAATTGTAAAGCATGGACATATTGAGCATTGAACTTGTGTCATTTTTTATAAACTTTGATGCTTTCGTGACCGGAAGTGACCTCATCGACATTCATGAAATCTATGGATCCGACTTAAGCTTTCATGGAGCACAAGTGACCAAATTTTCATCATTATCGGACATATATTGACGGTTTTATAGGCGCTCAAAATATTCATGAAACTTATGTTGCCATTTGGACCGATACCACGTTTTTTCGACCTTAGGCGCTCGGGAAAACCGTTGGTTGGATTGCCGTATATGTCATCAGAAAAAGTTTACAATTTGAATGAGCTACACGATGGTGTAAATTTTTGTAACAATCGGACCATTATTAACGGAGTTATTCGAGATACTAGTTTTTCACTTATTCGATGACCTTGACCTTAGTTTTGGGTCAAGGTCTAAACAAAACCCCTCGGTTTCTGCGCATCATTAACGCCTAACGATGGGTGAAGAAAAAATTGGAAAATTTCAAAAATTGTGACCTGTATCGCGAAACAAAAAAAATGTTAACAAACATACATCCAAACATCCCACAAACGTACAAACCGGGCCTACATGCATACGACAAACTGATACATTTACCTCAGCCATTCATACATGGCTAGGTAAGGACATACCATTGTCACTACATGTTATTTAATACATACATACATACATACTTTACAGACACGTGTTGCTATAACGCGCTTTCACAAAATGGGGCGTCAACCCAAACGTCACACATCACTGACCAGCATTCGCCTTTATCTACCCCAACTACTGCGTGGTTTGCTCACAGTTCAAACTGTGCAAGGCACCCTTGTCATAGAACTTTTCCGTTCGTTCTGTAATCTGTTTGCCGTTTGACACCCATAGTGTGTTATCAGATTAAGCTCAGGATCATAAAGTATACCTTGCATTTTCCCGACAACATCATCAGCTGAAAAGCTTACTGAACGGAAGCGATAGAGAACAAGTGCTTCAGAACATCTACTTCGAGGTGTGTATTGAATATTTCCTTTTACCACCTGTTTGCCTCTCGTTAGCCTCGTCTTATCCTTACCTGTGGGTACATGTTGGTAGGTTTGTGGTGTGGTGCTCGGTTCGATATCGATACTGGTGTTTTTCTTCGCTTCATCTGATGCTATTTCTATTATAAAATGAACAGTATTGTTGTATTGGTCAATCTCTCCGGTATATCATCTCCATTCATAAATAGTTCAATATTTTCGTTCATGGTAATATTCCATAGTTCAACATATACCATGACTTACAACGCCCCACCCTAAAACCAGCCCGCCATATTGCCATATTGCGCAGTAGCAACTTCTGAGGGTTGGGGGTCATGGGTCGCTAGTTAACAACAGAACGCCCGTCAAACAGGTTGTGTTTTCAAAGAACTGTATCAAGCGCTCCTCTGCAAGAGTGTTGAGTTAACAGGGGAGTTGGCCAAGCCCTTGGCAGAAATACGCTTTGTGGACAAATAACCAGATTACGAGAAGCCACTTGACACAAGTCACGACGGAGTCTGTGCAGATATAGAGAAGCGCAAGTTACTTACGTATACATAAAATCCATATTAAGACGAATATTTGGAACGTTACATTGCAAGCTACGCAGTAAAAGTGTGTTTGTGTTATTTTGAGAGGGCCTAAATATGTCCAGTTTCAAACGACCAAAACTTGCCATCTTGGCTTCTTTCATCACCCAACAAACGTAAGCATACACGCATGCATTTACAAAAACCCCGCACCCACCACTTCTCGATCCCTCCCATCCCTCTTTGGCTAGAATGCTTACAACCCAGGCTTTCACTGACAATGTTCCTTAAGCCTGTATAATGCATCTACTAGTGATTTGCTTGGGACAACGAGCCCTTCCTTCGCACTTCGGTAATTCTTCTGGTCATGTATATCATTGACTACAAAGATTGTGTTTATGCATATTGCACACAACTTAATTTCAGGGCAATATAGCCAGAAACATGTGGTAGAACATTCACTGCAGCGCAGAAATACCCATTTATGTTTGACTTCTAGTCAAACATACTCGCGAGTCATAACGTTGGTTGGCTGCTGCGCGTCGAGCAGTTTCAACAAATGTAGGGGGCGCTGCTTACACGGCGTCACGGAATTTGTCGGGCGAATTGCCGAGTGGGTGTCTTATTATAACACGAGATGCCCATGAGGACATGGGTGAACTTGGCTAACAATGTCGGAAACTTTTGAAAATTTCAATATTGACCCAAAATTGACCAAGTTACTCTAGATTTATCGATAAACTATGATTCAGAGGCTGACACAAGGAAAAGCATATTTTCATATTTAATAGTACCGCGGCCTGCCGTACTTGCCGCGCCACGCGCCCCGCGCACCCCGAACCGAGAGCAGATTCCTTTGTTCAGCGCGAGAGGCAGGCTGTTGTAAACAAGCCAGCGCCGAGCCATCAGAAATGACACCCACTGTACTTCAAACTTACTTTATGCGAGAACTGTCATATATTTTGAGCAGAAAATTTTACACCTATGTTCAGAATTGAATGGGCTTCCCTCGAGCGCAGACAATTTTACGATACGACCATTCACATCGGTCGAACGACGCTATAACTTCTGATTTGAGTACCGTTTTTGCTTTGATTCGTTCGAAACCGGAAGTGACGCAACCGATATCAATAAATTTTGCGGATTAGATTCGCGCTGTTCATGTCAACATCTGATTTAATTTTTATCACCATTGAACTGATATTTACGATTTTATTAGCAATCGAAAATTTTACGAAAACTGACTGAGTGAAATTTGCTTTTTCAACTCAACGCGCTTTGAAAACGTCAAATATATTGATTTTAAATGTCAATTATGAAAGTTTGGTAATTTCATCACCTTTCAGAAAATGTAAATGTTGTTACGATCGGACCATAATTAATGAATCTATTGCGAAATTAAAAAGTTTAGAGATTTTGGCTACCAGAAATTTTCTACCTGCTACGATTTTTTTTTATGATGCATTATTTACAACTAAGTATATTTAGAAAAAGTTTACAATAACATTACACTTTCAGAATATGTCGACTGTATTGAAATTTAATTGTAAAGCATGGACATATTGAGCATTGAACTTGTGTCATTTTTTATAAACTTTGATGCTTTCGTGACCGGAAGTGACCTCATCGACATTCATGAAATCTATGGATCCGACTTAAGCTTTCATGGAGCACAAGTGACCAAATTTTCATCATTATCGGACATATATTGACGGTTTTATAGGCGCTCAAAATATTCATGAAACTTATGTTGCCATTTGGACCGATACCACGTTTTTTCGACCTTAGGCGCTCGGGAAAACCGTTGGTTGGATTGCCGTATATGTCATCAGAAAAAGTTTACAATTTGAATGAGCTACACGATGGTGTAAATTTTGTAACAATCGGACCATTATTAACGGAGTTATTCGAGATACTAGTTTTTCACTTATTCGATGACCTTGACCTTAGTTTTGGGTCAAGGTCTAAACAAAACCCCTCGGTTCTGCGCATCATTAACGCCTAACGATGGGTGAAGAAAAAATTGGAAAATTTCAAAAATTGTGACCTGTATCGCGAAACAAAAAAAATGTTAACAAACATACATCCAAACATCCCACAAACGTACAAACCGGGCCGATCGCCATAACTTGGCGTTTCGATAACGCCAAGTTAACAAGAGGCCCATGGGAGCCATGTGGGAACTTGGCGAACTGCATCCAAATAATTGCAACATTTTCAGAACCGGGCCACAATTGACCAAAATCGGCCAAAAGTTACCAAAGTTATCATGGTTATCAAATTTTCGAGTGCGGGCTACGGGGCGAAATATGCACAATTTATCATGACAATTGATATGAACAATTGGCCAATAAATCATGCTACAAGGAACTATAAATCTTTTTAAAGTCGCACCATACATTAGGGTGATATCAAGGATTGAGGCAAGGTTATCATGACCGAAAGTGACGTCATCGACATCCACAATATTTAAGGATACGTCTTAGTATGTCTCGGAGAACATGTAAAACAATTTTTAGTACTATAGGACATTTATTGGTTGTTTTATACGCGTTCGAAATATTCATCAAACTATTGTTGCCATTTGGACTGATCCCTCGATTTTTCGACCTTAGACGCCTGGGAAAACCGTGGGTTGGATGGCATCATATGTCAATAGAGGTACACAATGGTGTAAAATTTGTAACAATCCGACCATTATTAGCGGAGTTATTCGAGATACTAGTTTTTCACTTTTTCGTTGACAACCATCTTATTTTTGGTCATGGTCAAAAGAAAACTTATCGGTTCTGCGTATCATTGCCGCCTATCGATTGAAGAATAAAGAAATTAAAAAAATTGTAGTATTGTCAACCAATTTTTATTAGCAACGGTTATGTAGGTCCGTATCCAAGAGGTTGACGGGTGAATCGGACAATACCCCCAACTCAGCCTCAGTATTTTCGCTCATATGCCAAATTTATCCTTTAATCATGGTCAGAATGGCAGTGTATGCTAGAAGATCTGCTTAGCTCATTTCAGATAATCCCTACATTAATTCCTAGTAACGGGTCTGAAGTTTACAATTACATTACACTTTCAGAATTTTAAGGTGTTTTAATATCAAATTATTATGCCCGTATATATTAAGCAGTGAATGCGATTGGCCAAGATTACTAGGCGAATACAATTTCGCGATATTAACAATAGTCTCATGGTAAGTTAAGAATTGAGTTAGCCGCGGACGGTGATAATATAAATTTATACCGGCGGCGTGCACAGCTAGAATTGGGTGGGCTTCCATAAAACTGTTTTCCGGGTTCATGATAGATTGACATTGATTTAGCTGGCAAAAAGAAATTAATAATATATTAATAAGTTTCGCGGCGTGCCATAGTTGCCGCGTAAATGTCGTAATAATCGGACATTGGACTGGTCCGTATTGCTGCTTGCCGGCTTTACGCAAAGCGAGCTGGCAGCAGCGGTGACCTTTGTGAAACTATCAACCTTAAACATTCATTCAGAAGCCAAACAACATTAAGCAATAAAAAATCCGTATCAACCTATAATTAACAAAATTACTATGAATTTATCAATCATGTTGAGTGTTTAGCTGTTGTTGGCACCTGTAATACTTATTATTTATACATGACAATGCATGCTAGTGTGCTAGGCCGCGTGGCGTAGCGGAACAGTTTCAGACTTCCATGCCAGAGGCCGGTGTTCAAATCCAGTACACGGACATAATTTTTTTTCCCCAATTTTCGTGCCACAACAATTATTTCATCTTATTTCAATAGAACACGATTCGTGCTGTCGATGACAACAGCTGAGCAGTTTTTTATGACTATAGAACTGATATTTACGATTTTATTAGCAATCGAAAATTTGACGAAAATTGACTGAGTGAAATTTGTTTTTTCAATTCAACGCGCTTTGAAAACGACGAATATTTTGACATCATATGTCAAATCCAAAGTTTGGCAATTGTTTCAGCTTTCAGAAAATGTTAATTTTGTTACGATCGGACGATAATTAGTGAATTTATTGCGAAATAAAAAAGTTGAGAGATTTTGGTTACCAGAAATTTTCGACCTGCTACAATTTTTTTAACAATGCATTATTTACAACTAAGTATATTTAGAAAAAGTTTACAATTACATTACGCTTTCAGAATATCTAAATTGTTTAAAAATTGAACTCTTAAGTATGGACGTATTGAGCATTGAACTTGTGTCATTTTTTTTAAAAACTTTGATGCTTTCGTGACCGGAAGTGACGTCATCGACATTCATGATATTTTAGGATACGTCTTGGTATGTTGCTGAGAACATGTGAACCAAATTTTATTACCATCGGACATGTATTGACGGTTTTATAGGCGCTCAAAATATTCATGAAACTTTTGTTGCCATTTGGACCGATACCACTTTTTTTCGACCTTAGACGCTTGGGAAAACCATTGGTTGGATCGCCGTATATGTATTTAGAAAAAGTTTGCAATTTGAATGAGCTACACGATGGTGTAAAGTTTTTGAAAATCCGACCATTATTAACGGAGTTATTCGAGGTACTACTGATTTTCACTTATTCGATGACCCTGACCTTACTTTTGGGTCAAGGTCAAAACAAAACCTCTCGGTTCTGCGCATCATTGACGCCTAACGATTGGCGAAAAAAAAAAATTGGAAAATTTCAAAAATTGCGACCTGTATCGCGAAACAAAAAATTGTTTACAAACCAACATCCAAACATCCCACAAACATAAGGACCGGGCTGATCGCCATAACTTGGCGAATGCGAATTCGCCAAGTTAAAAATAGGCCCATGGGGACATGGGGGAACTTGGCGAACTGTGATAGGAAAATTTCAGAATCGGGCCATAATTGGCCAAAATCGGTCAAAAATTATCTAAGTTATCATGGATTATAATTTTTTGTGGACGAATGGGAAACTTTCAATTTGTTCGAGTTAACAATTGAGATAGGCTTCCATAATATGGATTTTAATCAAATATATACAATAAGATGAATTAGCTGGCCGATTTTGAAATTTTCCTGATGCAGTTCGCCAAGTTCCCCCATGTTCCCTTGGGCCTTTTGCTTGTGTAGCGCGAGAGGCACTGCGACTTGACCTGATTCTCGCAGCCAGCCGCGCCCAGCGCATTCCTTTGTTCTGCGCGACAAGGCGGGTGTAGCGAAGTGCCAGCAGAAATGACACCCACTGTACTTCAAACTTACTTTGTGAGAAAACTGTTGAGTATTAAGAGCAGAAAATTATACACTTTGTTCAGAATTGAATGGGCTTCCTTCTCGAGCAAACCAATTCAAAATACGACCATTCACGACAGAGAAACGACGCGATAACTTCAGATTTTAGTCGAATTTTAACTTTCACTCGTTCGTGACCGGAAATGACATCAGCGACTTCCCCAAAAGAAGCATCATTCGGTACACGCTCTCCATGGTAACATTTTACCCACGTTTTGTGACCCTCGAACGAATATTGTCGATTTTACAAGTGATCGAAAAAAAATTGCCAATTTTAGCTGTTTTCCGAACTTTTACCTGCGATTCGTGAGAAAACTACGCAAAATTCCTGCTGCTATACTGGGTACGAAATGTTACTCGAAAAGTAACCTTCAAATGCATGTTTAAATTTTCAAAATCGACCCAGTAGTATTAAACATATTGGGGTGTTAATGCATTTGGGGGGTCACTTTTTAACTTTAAGCTCAGTTTGTGAGAAAACTATAAGACATAAACAATTAGATGAATAAGTTTCAAGTTCGGAAGTGTATGGGCTACCTTCAGGTGCAAACATTTTTACGATACGACCATTAACGACGGAGTAATGACGCGATAAATTCGGATTGCACAGCTAAATAACGTTGTTTTGCTCGTAACCGGAAGTGACGTCATCGACATAAAAAAAAAAACACTTATCTTCCGATAGCCAGTGCTTCTGTGAACATTCGACCTAATTTTTATGACCATCCATCGAATATTGTTGAAGTTATACGCGATGGAAAAATGTGGTAAAACACTACCGCAAATTTTCGAGTGGGGGCTACGGGGCGAACTATGCATATTTTTTCATAATATTTGGTATGAAAAGTTGGCCAATAAATCAGGCTACGAGGAACTATAAACTTTTTTAAAATCGCACTGTAGGTAAAGGTGGTATCAAGGATTGAAAAATTTGAAGCGTGACCTTGACCTTATTATGGGGTCAAGGTCAAAACAAAACCTCTCGGTTCTACGCATTAATTGTCCCATTAGTTTCCCAAAAAAAATTCTGAAAAATTGTCAAAATTGCGACCTGTATCGCGAAACAAAAATATGTTAACATACAAACATCCAAACATCCGAGATGCCCATGAGGACATGGGTGAACTTGGCGAACAGTGTCAGAAACTTTATAAAATTTCAATATTGTACCAAAATTGACCAAGTTACTCTAGATTTATCGATAAAACAATGGTGATTCAGAGTCTGACATCAGGAAAAGCATATTTTTTATTTAATAGTACCGCGGCCTGCCGTATTTGCCGCGCCACGCGCCCCGCGCCCCCTAGCTTAGAGCAAATTCCTTTGTTCAGCGCGTGAGGCAGGCTGTTGTAAACAACAAGCCGCCCGCCTCGAGCCATTAGAAATGACACCCACTGTACTTCAAACTTATTTTATGAGAAAACTGTCGGTTATTTTGAGCAGAAAATTACACATCTATGCTCAGAATTGAATGGGCTTTCTTCGAAAGAAAACAAATTCACAATACGACCATTTACGACGGAGAAATGACGCGATAACTTCAGATTTCAGTCGTATTTTAACTTTGATTTGTTCGTGACCGGAAATGACATCAGCGACTTCCCCAAAAGAATCATCATTCGGTAGACGCTCTCCATGGTAACATTTTACCCACGTTTTGTGACCCTCGAACGAATATTGTCGATTTTACAAGTGATCGAAAAAAAATTGCCAATTTTAGCTGTTTTCCGAACTTTTACCGGCGATTCGTGAGAAAACTACGCATAATTCCTGCTGTTACACAGTGTACGAAATGTTACTCGAAAAGTAACCTTCAAATTCATGTTTAAATTTTCAAAATCGACCCAGTAGTATTAAACATATTGGGGGGGTTAATGCATTTGGGGGGTCACTTTTTAACTTTAAGCTCAGTTTGTGAGAAAACTATAAGACATAAACAATAAGATGAATAAGTTTCAAGTTCGGAAGTGTATGGGCTACCTTCAGGTGCAAACATTTTTACGATACGACCATTAACGACGGAGTAATGACGCGATAAATTCGGATTGCACAGCTAAATAACGTTGTTTTGCTCGTAACCGGAAGTGACGTCATCGACATCCAAAAAACACTTATCTTCCGATAGCCAGTGCTTTTGTGAACATTCGACCCAATTTTTATGACCATCCATCGAATATTGTTGAAGTTATAAGCGATTGAAAAATGTGGTAAAACACTACCACAAATTTTCGAGTGGGGGCTAAGGGGCGAAATATGCATATTTTTTCATGATATTTTTGATATGGAAAGTTGGCGAATAAATCAGGCTACAAGGAACTGTACACTTTTTAAAAATCACACCATAGGTTAAGATGATATGAAGGATTGAAAAATTCACAACGTGACCTTGACCTTAATCGGAGGTCAAGGTCAAAACAAAACATCTCGGTTCTGCGCATCATTGAGGCCTAACGATTGGTGAAAAAAAAATTGGAAAATATCAAAATTTGCGACCTGTATCGCGAAACAAAAAAAATGTTAACAAACAAACAAACTTACAAACGCGACTGACCAACGTAACTTGGCGTTATGATTACGCCAAGTTAACAAACCGGGCCGATCGCCATAACTTGGCGAAAGCATTCGCCAAGTTGACAAGAGGCCCATGGGAGCCATGTGGGAACTTGGCGAACTGCATCCAAATAATTGCAACAATTTCAGAATGGGGCCACAATTGACCAAAATCGGCCACAAATTACCTAAGTTATCATGCCTCTTATGTTGAAAATCATTATGATTGCGAAGTGATTCATGGGAAATGAAAAATCATAACGTATAAATCAACATTACGTTATGATATATACAATAAGATGAATTAGTGGGCCAATTTTGAAATTTGCCCGTGGGCCTCGAGGTTTCCCTATGTATCTACGGGCCTCTTGTTGTGTAGCACGAAAGGGAAATGAAAAATCATAAGGTACGTTATCGTCGTTATGATGTCTAATGGGAACCATCGATAACCAAGGGTGATAAAGAAGTATTGACTGGCATGGTTTCGTTTGCGATGTGTTGCATCGATATGCAAATTTTTTTAGAGGACATTCATTTTTACAGTGAATTGGACTGGTCCGTATTGCTGCTTGCCGGCTTTACGCAAAGCGAGCTGGCAGCAGCGGTGACCTTTGTGAAACTATCAACCTTAAACATTCATTCAGAAGCCAAACAATATTAAGCAATAAAAAATACGTATCAACCTATAATTAACAAAATTACTATGGATTTATCAATCATGTTGAGTGTTTAGCTGTTATTGGCACCTGTAATACTTAAGGTATATATATGACAATACGGATCATTGTGCTAGGCCGCGTGGCGTAGCGGCATAGTTTTAGACTTCCATGCCAGAGGCCGGTGTTCAAATCCAGTACACGGACATAATTTTTTTTCCGAATTTTCGTGCCACAACAATTATTTCATCTAATTTCAATAGAACACGATTCGTGCTGTCGATGACAACAGCTGAGCAGATTTTTATGATTATAGAACTGATATTTACGATTTTATTAGCAATCGAAAATTTGACGAAAATTGACTGAGTGAAATTTGTTTTTTCAACTCAACGCGCTTTGAAAACGACGAATATTTTGATAGCGTATGTCAATTATCAAAGTTTAGTAACTGTGTCAGCTTTTAGATAATGGTAATTTTGTTACGATCGGACGATAATTAGTGAATTTATTGCGAAATTAAAACGTTGAGAGATTTTGGTTACCAGAAATTTTCGACCTGCTACAATTTTTTTAACAATGCATTATTTACAACTAAGTATATTTAGAAAAAGTTTACAATTACATTACACTTTCAGAATATCTAAACTGTTTAAAAATGCAACTCTAAAGTATGGACATATTGAGCATTGAACTTGTGTCATTTTTTGAAAACTTTGATGCTTTCGTGACCGGAAGTGACGTCATCGACATTCATGATATTTTAGGATACGTCTTGGTATGTTGCGGAGAACATGTGAACCAAATTTTATTACCATCGGACATGTATTGACGATTTTATAGGCGCTCAAAATATTCATGAAACTTATATTGCCATTTGGACCGATACCACGTTTTTTCGACCTTAGGCGCTCGGGAAAACCATTGGTTGGATCGCCGTATATGTATTTAGAAAAAGTTTGCAATTTGAATGAGCTACACGATGGTGTAAAGTTTGTAACGATCCGACCATTATTCACGGAGTTATTCGAGGTACTAGTTTTTCACTTATTTGATGACCCTGACCTTAGTTTTGGGTCAAGGTCAAAACAAAACATCTCGGTTCTGCGCATCATTCACGCCTAACCATTGGTGAAAAAAAAATCGGAAAATTTTAAAAATTGCGACCTGTATCGTGTAACAAAAAAAAGTTACAAACATACATACATACATACATACATACATACATACATACAAACGTACAAACCGGGCCGATCGCCATAACTTGGCGAATGCGAATTCGCCAAGTTAACAAGAGGCCCATGGGAGCCATGTGGGAACTTGGCGAACTGCATCCAAATAATTGCAACATTTTCAGAACCGGGCCACAATTGACCAAAATCGGCCAAAAGTTACCTAAGTTATCATGGTTATCAAATTTTCGAGTGCGGGCTACGAGGCGAAATGTGCACAAATTATCATGACAATTGGTATGAACAATTGGCCAATAAATCATGCTACAAGGAACTATAAATCTTTTTAAAGTCGCACCATACGTTAGGGTGATATCAAGGATTGAGGCAAGGCTATCATGACCGGAAGTGACGTCATCGACATCCACAATATTTAAGGATACGTCTTAGTATGTCTCGGAGAACATGTAAACCAATTTTTAGAACTATAGGACATTTATTGGTTGTTTTATACGCGTTCGAAATATTCATCAAAACTATTGTTGCCATTTGGACTGATCCCTCGATTTTTCAACCTTAGACGCCTGGGAAAACCGTGGGTTGGATGGCATCATATGTCAGTAGAAAAAAGTTGGCAATTAGTTTGAGGTACACAATGGTGTAAATTTTGTAACAATCCGACCATTATTAGCGGAGTTATTCGAGATACTAGTTTTTCACTTTTTCGTTGACAACTATCTTATTTTTGGTCAAGGTCAAAACAAAACTTATCGGTTCTGCGCATGATTGCCGCCTATCGATTGAAGAATAAAGAAATTAAAAAAATTGTAGTATTGTCAACCAATTTTTATTAGCAACGGTTATGTAGGTCCGTATCCAAGAGGGTGACGGGTGAATCGGACAATACCCCACACTCAGCCTCAGTATTTTCGCTCATATGCCAAATTTATCCTTTAATCATGGTCAGAATGGCAGTGTATGCTAGAAGATCTGCTTTGCTCATTTCAGATAATCCCTACATTAATTCCTAGTAACGGGTCTGAAGTTTGCAATTACATTACACTTTCAGAATTTTAAGGTGTTTTAATATCAAATTATTATGCCCGTATATATTAAGCAGTGAATGCGATTGGCCAAGATTACTAGGCGAATACAATTTCGCGATATTAAATATATGACAATACAGATCAGTGTGCTAGGCCGCGTGGCGTAGCGGCACGGTTTTAGACTTCCATGCCAGAGGCCGGTGTCCAAATCCAGCACACGGACATAATTTTTTTGCCGAATTTTCGTGCCACAACAATTATTTCATCTAATTTCAATAGAACACGATTCGTGCTGTCGATGACAACAGCTGAGCAGTTTTTTATGACAATAGAGCTGATATTTACGATTTTATTAGCAATCGAAAATTTGACGAAAATTGAGTGAAATTTGTTTTTTCAACTCAACGCGCTTTGAAAACGACGAATATTTTGATAGCATATGTCAAATCCAAATCGGACATGTATTGACGGTTTTATAGGCGCTCAAAATATTCATGAAACTTATGTTGCCATTTGGACCGATACCACTTTTTTTCGACCTTAGACGCTTGGGAAAACCGTTGGTTGGATTGCCGTATATGTCATCAGAAAAAGTTTACAATTTGAATGAGCTACACGATGGTGTAAATTTTGTAACAATCGGACCATTATTAACGGAGTTATTCGAGATACTAGTTTTTCACTTATTCGATGACCTTGACCTTAGTTTTGGGTCAAGGTCTAAACAAAACCCCTCGGTTCTGCGCATCATTAACGCCTAACGATGGGTGAAGAAAAAATTGGAAAATTTTAAAAATTGTGACCTGTATCGCGAAACAAAAAAAACAAAAAAATGTTAACAAACATACATCCAAACATCCCACAAACGTACAAACCGGGCCGATCGCCATAACTTGGCGTTTCGATAACGCCAAGTTAATAATTCAATTAAGGAGTCGTGAATGAGGAAACAAACTGCTGCTTTGAGTAAGGGCTTATGGATATTGCTACAGGAATGTGATGAAGCTCCAATTCATTTGATTATTGTTTTTTCTGGATGAAAAATGACTGTGCAAATTGTCGATTGTGATGACAACAAGTCTGTGTTGAGAAAGGAAAATAGTCGCCATCGTGACGGGTGTGAATGTTTGTATTAAATATTGGCGTTATGAATTTCTACATCACACTTGAATTTACTCATCATAACGGTAATATTTACACTATTTCTTCAGAAAACACTATACCGGATGTGTTCACAAGCTGTCAAACTGATGTTTTGACGTGGATATTATGCCACGGTATCGGTGGTTTCTCGCTGAATGAGGTTATCGAACCAACAAAATTTATTGAAAACCGTGAGTTTTGATCGATTGAAATATTTTGTTGAACACAGAGATTAGACCAGGCTGAAAATGCGAGCTGGCCAGAGTAAGTGCTGGTAGCAAATGATGACTGCAGTACCCTACTTTGTAAGTGTTGACTGTACAGTGTTGAGACATGGAGGATGCACTGAAGCTGCTTCTGAAGGAAGCCACAGGAAACAAGCATTCAACACTCAGGCAATCAGCTCAGACAGCTCTAGGTTTGGTCAGCTTATTTGATCTATATTGTGGTGATGAACAATTAAGCAAACCCCATTTTAGCTCCGGTCGAACGGTAATATGAATATATTTTTTTTATATGCCGTTCTGCTTCAACAATTGCCGCGCATCGCTGAAAACGCGTTAGGGTTAAAGTGCTGCATAACGCATATAGAAAATAACTTGTATCAAGTGCATGTACAACAAAAAGTACTAACACACCAAAAAACTTACCCCCACTCGACGCTATTCTTTAAGAAATCCCATCGATATATCATTTTGGAAAAATCGCGATACGATGACCGCCATTTGGGAAAATATTGGGTCGCATTTGAAAACATATGCAGTATTAAATCTCAGGCAAGGACACAAATAGTGTTCTCAAACCTTTTAATTGTTTGTGTTCAAGGGTTCTGTATATGTTTTTTTGTTCAATATCTATACAGATTTGCTACAAGATGTTGCTGCATCCTCTTCAGCTGAGCCCTGCCTACTGAGGTATGATTCTCTCTGTCTCCTCTCTTCATTCATTATTTTTCATGGGAATTTTAATCATTGCAACCCTTGCTTACTGTATCCCAGGCACACCTTGCATATTCTAAGCATGATTTAGTCCAGTGAAAATCGTTGAACCTTTTTCCTTTCTGATCGGTTTCAGAGAGAGGTGTTTGGAACCACTGCAGAAGGGTATCGAGTCAAAAAGTAACAAGCTAGCACTCATTTCTGTAAATGGCATCCAGGTATGTTGTACGGCAGTTTGGTTGATGCATTCAGTGAGCTAATTTCTTGAGAAGTTATCACATGCTTAGCATTAATAATAAGCAACAATATGGTCAAACCAATTGTGCTTTATTTAGCCTTTGATTATTGTACCAGACACTTTTGCTCACAGACAGATTCCTGGCTTGCTTCCTTCACATAGACAGCTTAACTGGAAAACATTTAATATGAAAATGCTTAGGTGATAATCTATGGGGTAGTTCAACTGAATTAAACTTAACCATAGAGGTATCCATAAAGATGTATTTATCTATAACATATATCAGTTTTGTATGGATTTGCAGGGACTGTTGGAGGACGGTCGCTTCCATACAAGCATGGAGAGTGAGAAGGTTGAAGATTGGCTGCCCATGCAGGTGCTCAGGGCTATATGGACTGCCCCAAGCTTGCCTGAGGAAGTACAAGTCGAGATTCTCAAGGTAGGCTTTGTTTACATTGACACTGGGCACAGCTGCATTCTCATATCTTGATATTTGCTGATTGTTTTTATGAGTAAGGTGGTTTTGTCTTTGCAGATGCTGTTAAATATGACCTTTTCCACACCCTGGTGCATGAATGCAAAGGTCATCACCAAAATGTTAGAGGTCAGAATGATTTATTATGTCTCTAAACAGAATCATAATTGACACTCATAATCGTCACTATGATAGCGGTGCTCATGTTGAGATCTGTGAACACCACTTCACATTTCTGCATCTCATTACCACTTTGCATTTGATGAAATTCATGCAATGCTAAATATATCAAGAGAGAGGCCTCCTTGATGTCACTGTGAATACTCTTTGGTTGATGATTGATTTCACTTGTAGTTGTTGTTCTTGTTTCAATGCATGGTCAGATCTATTTTTTTGTGTTACCCTAACCAATTAAGTCACATCATGGCAAAACACTGGTATCAAGTTATTTCATTGCACGTTGCTTCATTCAGTTTCACTATATAAAGTGTGCAGCGTTATTCGTTCTAATAGTGCTCTATAGATGTTCCGTCTGTTCTACATATGCACCTCCTGGTTGTGATTCCTTAGTCGGAGTGTGGGTGTATAAGCTGTCTAACAGGGTGGTGTCCTGATCCGCCTTCATGTTGTAACAAGTGGTACACTCTGTCTGCAGTTGTCTTTGGCTATCTACATGCAAACGTCCAAGCAGGGCATGCGTAAAGTTATCCTTAACGCCTTTCTTCGAACACTCGGGTTATTTGCCCGGCAGTCAAACAGACAAGCTGGCCCTTTACCCCCCGACAGAGGCAAGGTAACTTAGGAAGCTACACTCACTGTACATGTTCTAACATAAGGTGAAATGCTTCTCTCTTGGGCTGCGGTTCATATCCTCCCCTGTATATACGCACGATACAAGAGCCACACTCGACCAACTGCTCACAGCTATTGCCGAACGTCTCCGTGATTCCTGCGTGTTCACGGTATGTCTCTGGGCTCCAAGATCCTTTACCGTGCATAAGTGTAATTAAGAACATCTGCCCGTTGTTTGGGATGACTAGGTGATGTTTCTTTTTTGTCAATGGCTGTTTTCTAAGGAGAATGAAATTTTGGTAAACTACATTGCATGTTTCCCATCCATTGAAAAAAAATTGCCTGTTACACATATAATATAAAGAAATTTCATATTATCAGTATATATGATTGATGTTCAAATGCTGTTATCCTCATCTTGATTTCAGGGAGAAGAAATACCCAACTCCATTTCTGATTTCACATCTAATGGTAAATACAAACTATAAATCTGAAATATAGCCTCTTCTGGTCTGGACCATCTCAAGCCAAACTCACTCATTCACTCACTTCCTCATTCATCACACTTCCTCGCTCGCTACAACCTACCTCCCTCACTCCCTCACATGCACACACACAAACACACACACATACAATCAATATCCATCTGTTTTTGCCAAATATAGTTCACTTCTAGAACTTATGACCAATGAGATGACTGTTGCTACAGAGCCACAGATGGAATCTGAGTCTCTCACTAAAGACATAGTAACACTGTTGGAGTTCCTTTGTGAGCGTCTACGTACTGCTCAGACACAGGTGCCCACCCGCTCCACGGTCCCCCTTCTGCTTGATGGGGTCCACGCCATCCTCGCTAAAGTCCCCATCAACTTAGCCAGCAACCAACAGTTTTTAGACCTAGTATGGTAAGCTCATTAGATCATCCTCACCTGACCAGAGCTCACCAATACAGGTGTTTTAATTGGTAAGGATGGGGTGGATGCTATCATGGTGTTGTGTGTGCAGGCAGAAGCTGTGTCCATGTCTGGTGAGTACGCTAGGGAACCCTCTCTCTGATAAGAGTGTGACTACACAGAAGACGGGGTCGGCACAGGAGGATGTCGGGCGTGGCTCCGGATGTAGCTCATCCGCACCTAACATCCAGAGCAATTCCGCAAAAGCCATCTATGGGTAAGCTACCACGGCTTATGTTTAACGAGTACATTTGATTTCTTTTTCTCTTCAGGGTTTCTTCATGTGGTTAGTTTGATGTGTTTATGTGGCTAGCATCTCGGTGCAGTTGGTACGGCTTGTTGGCGGTGTTCCCTCGCTGAGACCGGTGATTGAATCCATGCTGTAAATATACACGAGTTTAATTATTCCATTGTCTTTCTTTACAAAAAAAGTCGCACTATCTAATGCTACACTAATATTTGAAAGACAAATTATGAGAAGATGCTTTAAAGAGTAAAGTTAAAATTTTATTTTTTTCTGCACAGTAAAGCATAAAGGTAACCCACGCAAAAACATGAATGTATTAATACATGGAACCCTTTGACAAACAAAAAATGCAAAATTTTTTTGTAATTGCACCCCGGTAAAGTTGTACTCGGCATATTAACATAACAAAACAAAATTTCCCCTAAACATTTCACAAAATGCAGATCACAGCATTGGTATAGAAACAAAATGTTTCTCGTCAAATGTTAACAGGACAACTTTTGACGTTATATCAGATATGTTAAATAACTTCAAGTGTCCGGAGAGATTTCCAACAAAATATGGATCTTTTTCTAATTTGGTTTTGATACCATTCTCAATCCCAAAATGATTGTATTGGCCACCATGCAGCTATGTCATGTACAACACATGTTCTTAAGGTTTGCAAAAGTGTACATCCATCCTTGAGCAAAAAAGGGAAATGTTGTCTCAATATTGCAAGTAAGCTATTCAGATGTACAAGCGGAGTACCACTGCCAAGAGCCCACTCGCTAAGCTGCTCTTCAATGCGGGGATCATTTTTATCATCAATTTCCTCAGGTTCAGACAAACAGATTGCATGTCACTATCAGTTAGCAGGTCTGAGTCTGAAACTCTGATGGTGGAATGACACATAAGGGTGATTCAATCATTCCAAAATCGGGTAACAGGGGACTGTTTGACCCCACAAGTAGCACAATATCATGACTATCATCCCCTTCACTCTCAATATCATTATTACTTGATTCATTGTAGAACTGATCTATTCTGGAAACCTCTACTGCTGCACGTTGGTTAATGGTTCTGTCAGATATTACTGTATCATCCGCGTCACTTTCTTTGGTTAAAACGTCCATATTTAAATGATAACGGTGACACAGATAGTGATAATTAACAAATATGGCTTGCAACAGTGAGTTTAGAGCGATCTAGCCACGCACGACGGTAATATAAATAAGACGTCCTGCACGGCTAAGAGTAAGAGCGATCATGACGTCTTGTAGGGCTAGATTCACGTATGAAAAAAACCCAACCAAATACAAAAAGAAATGCGATGAATACAAGACGTTTTCATATTCCATGTGTTCTATTAATACGTATTTTAAAATGGATAAAAGTACGGTAACTCACTTACCACAGTATAAGTGATAAACACTGATAGATTTGAACAAATTGCCAAAAATACCCGCCGAAATTCAATGACGTTTGTAATTTTGAAAATTTGCAGCTAGATGGCGCAATGGCAGACATCCAGACAGAGACCAGCCACCGTTGGGCCGCCGGTGGACCGTCAGCTGGGAACTGCCGACGGTAGCCACCAGCGGGCCACTGGCGTTGTGTTATCTTGGCTTCATTCCAGCTGGGGCACGGGAGCGTTCGTGACGTGTGATTGCATTGATTTGTTTTCCTGTAGCATTCAATTGAGAATCATTGTTGATCCATCACAAATACTGCTCATGGCTGACATTTCATTAAGGAGCACATAAGCACAAATATTAGCTTCATTAGCACAGGAATATATACATATTGTAGAATATGGAAATAAACTATTTGCATACATTTCAGATATGCAGGTATACGTGTGAATATATATATGATAGTGTGCGGTCACATGCATGCACACCTTTCTTCTGTACACAACCCAGATCATACAGATACCGACACAAACCATGATACAATATTAAGTAAGCTCAATATATATGCGAGAAACTCGTGTAACATATCAGAGGGTTGGACATTACACACTACAATCCGCACACTTAACATTGTTGCACTGTACACTATTCAGGTAGGTAGACAACAGACTGTTCCGGACGCTATCTTTAAACTGTGAGATGGACGACGTAGTGGCGGCATCGGAACACCGTTTGTTCCTTATACGGGGAAAACTTTTATATATGAAAGAAGAAATAAATGAATAGTGTTGCTTTATAGTAATTAGTTAAGCAAAAAGTGGACGATATTTGATTGTCAAATGTATAGTGCAGTATATAAAAGGATAGTTAGCACTCATTTAAAATAGCAGTTATAATTGAGAAGCACCAGCACGTATAAGACAGGAGGCCACACTTTGATGTTGCTGTTTGCGATTTAAGAGAGCACCAGCAAGCAGGAAATGACCAACTGGTCCCACAAAGCAGCAGGCTAGCAGTGAGTTAATATGTGTGTTGAGCGGTGTAAATAACAAGAGGCCCATGGGAGCCATGTGGGAACTTGGCGAACTGCATCCAAATAATTACAGAATCGGGCCACAGTTGGCCAAAATGGGCCAAATATTACTTAAGTTAAAAATCATAAGGTACACATCAAATGATATCAAGGACTGAGGCAAAGCTATCGTGACCGGAAGTGACGTCATCCACACTATTTAAAGATACGTCTAAGTATGTCTCGGAGAACATGTAAACCAATTTTTATTACCATCGGACATGTATTGACTGTTTAATAGGCGCTCAACTTATTCATGAAACAATTGTTGCCATTTGGACCGATACCACTTTTTTTCGACCTTAGACGCTTGGGAAAACCATTGGTTGAATCGCCGTATATGTCATTAGAAAAAGTTTGCAATTTGAATGAGCTACACGATGGTGTAAACTATGTAACGATCCGACCATTATTAACGGAGTTATTCGAGGTACTAGTTTTTCACTTATTCGATGACCCTGACCTTAGTTTTGGGTCAAGGTCAAAACAAAAACCTCTCGGTTCTGCGCATACATGCCACGCCCTGCGGGCTGACCGCGGTTCAGCACGGCCTTTGTGCAGCGCGTGAGGCCGACTGTTGTTAACAAACCAGTGGAGAGCCAACAGAAGTGATGACCGATGTACTTCAAGTTTACTTTGTGAGAGATCTGTCTGATATTTAGAGCAGATAATTTTACACCTATGTTCAGAATTGAATAGGCTTCCTTCGACTGCAGACAAATTCACGATACGACCATTCACGACGGTCGAACGACGCTATAACTTCCGATTTCAGTCCCTTTTTAACTTTGATTCGTTCGAAACCGGAAGTGACGCAACCGATATCAATAAAATTTGCGAATTAGATTCGCGCTGTTCTAGTCAACATCTGAGTTCATTTTTATGACTATTGAACTGATATTTACGATTTTATTAGCAATGGAAAATTTTACGAAAATTGACTAATTGAAATTTGCTTTTTTAACTCAACGCGCTTTGAAAACGACGAATATATTGAAAGCATATGTCAATAATGAAAGTTTGGTAATTACATTAGCTTTCAGAAAATGTTAATTTTTTTACGATCGGACCATAATTAATGAATCTATTGCGAAAAAGTTTAGAGATTTTGGCTACCAGAAATTTTCGACCTGCTACGATTTTTTTTTACGATGCATTATTTACAACTAAGTATATTTAGAAAAAGTTTACAATTACATTACACATTCAGAATATGTAAACTGTAATGAAATTTGATACTAAAGCATGGACGTATTGAGCATTGAACTTGTGTCATTTTTTGAAAACTTTGATGCTTTCGTGACCGGAAGTGACGTCATCGACATTCATGAAATCTATGGATCCGTCTTAAGCTGTCATTGACTACATGTGACCCAATTTTTATTGTTATCGGATATGTATTGACAATTTTATAGGCGCTCAAAATATTCATGAAACTTATGTTGACATTCGGACCTATACCACGATTTTTCGACCTGGGGCGCTTGGGAAAACCGTGGGTTGGATGGCCCTGTATGTCATTAGAAAGAGTTTGCAATTAGAATGAGCTACATGATGATGTAAATTATGTAACAATCCGACCATTGCTAACGGAGTTATTCGAAATACTAGTTTTTCACTCATTCGATGACCTTGACCTTAGTTTTAAATCAAGGTCAAAACAAAACCTCACGGTTCTGCGCATTATTCATGCCTAGCGATTGAAGAAAAAATAATTTGAAAATATCAAAAATTGCGACCTGTATCGCGGATCAAAGCATGCATGCATACATACATACATACAAACATACATACATACATACATACATACACATACATACATACATACATACATACATACATACATACATACATACATACATACATACACACACATACATACATACATACATACATACATACATACATACATACATACATACACATACATACATACATACATACATACATACATACATACATACATACATACATACATACATACATACACATACATACATACATACATACATACATACATACACACATACATACATACATACATACATACATACACATACATACATACATACATACATACATACATACATACATACATACATACATACATACATACATACATACATACATACATACATACATACATACATACATACATACATACATACATACATACATACATACATACATACATACATACATACATACATACATACATACATACATACATACATACATACTTTACAGACACGTGTGCTATAACGCGCTTAAAAAAAATGGGGCGTCAACCCAAACGTCACACATCACTGACCAGCATTCGCCTTTATCTACCCAACTACTGCGTGGTTTGCTCACAGTTCAACTGTGCAAGGCACCCTTGTCATAGAACTTTTCCGTTCGTTCTGTAATCTGTTGCCGTTTGACACCCATAGTGTGTTATCAGATTAAGCTCAGGATCATAAAGTATACCTTGCATTTTCCCGACAACATCATCAGCTGAAAAGCTTACTGAACGGAAGCGATAGAGAACAAGTGCTTCAGAACATCTACTTCGAGGTGTGTATTGAATATTTCCTTTTACCACCTGTTTGCCTCTCGTTAGCCTCGTCTTATCCTTACCTGTGGGTACATGTTGGTAGGTTTGTGGTGTGGTGCTCGGTTCGATATCGATACTGGTGTTTTTTTTCGCTTCATCTGATGCTATTTCTATTATAAAATGAACAGTATTGTTGTATTGGTCAATCTCTCCGGTATATCATCTCCATTCATAAATAGTTCAATATTTTCGTTCATGGTAATATTCCATAGTTCAACATATACCATGACTTACAACGCCCCACCCTAAAACCAGCCCGCCATATTGCCATATTGCGCAGTAGCAACTTCTGAGGGGTTGGGGTCATGGGTCGCTAGTTAACAACAGAACGCCCGTCAAACAGTTTGTTTTCAAAGAACTGTATCAAGCGCTCCTCTGCAAGAGTGTTGAGTTAACAGGGGAGTTGGCCAAGCCCTTGGCAGAAATACGCTTTGTGGACAAATAACCAGATTACGAGAAGCCACTTGACACAAGTCACGACGGAGTCTGTGCAGATATAGAGAAGCGCAAGTTACTTACGTATACATAAAATCCATATTAAGACGAATATTTGGAACGTTACATTGCAAGCTACGCAGTAAAGTGTGTTTGTGTTATTTTGAGAGGGCCTAAATATGTCCAGTTTCAAACGACCAAACTTGCCATCTTGGCTTCTTTCATCACCCAACAAACGTAAGCATACACGCATGCATTTACAAACCCACCACTTCTCGATCCCTCCCATCCCTCTTTGGCTAGAATGCTTACAACCCAGGCTTTCACTGACAATGTTCCTTAAGCCTGTATAATGCATCTACTAGTGATTTGCTTGGGACAACGAGCCCTTCCTTCGCACTTCGGTAATTCTTCTGGTCATGTATATCATTGACTACAGAGATTGTGTTTATGCATATTGCACACAACTTAATTTCAGGGCAATATAGCCAGAAACATGTGGTAGAACATTCACTGCAGCGCAGAAATACCCATTTATGTTTGACTTCTAGTCAAACATACTCGCGAGTCATAACGTTGGTTGGCTGCTGCGCGTCGAGCAGTTTCAACAAATGTAGGGGGCGCTGCTTACACGGCGTCACGGAATTTGTCGGGCGAATTGCCGAGTGGGTGTCTTATTATAACACGAGATGCCCATGAGGACATGGGTGAACTTGGCTAACAATGTCGGAAACTTTTGAAAATTTCAATATTGACCCAAAATTGACCAAGTTACTCTAGATTTATCGATAAACTATGATTCAGAGGCTGACACAAGGAAAAGCATATTTTCATATTTAATAGTACCGCGGCCTGCCGTACTTGCCGCGCCACGCGCCCCGCGCACCCCGAACCGAGAGCAGATTCCTTTGTTCAGCGCGAGAGGCAGGCTGTTGTAAACAAGCCAGCGCCGAGCCATCAGAAATGACACCCACTGTACTTCAAACTTACTTTATGCGAGAACTGTCATATATTTTGAGCAGAAAATTTTACACCTATGTTCAGAATTGAATGGGCTTCCCTCGAGCGCAGACAAATTTACGATACGACCATTCACATCGGTCGAACGACGCTATAACTTCTGATTTGAGTACCGTTTTTGCTTTGATTCGTTCGAAACCGGAAGTGACGCAACCGATATCAATAAATTTTGCGGATTAGATTCGCGCTGTTCATGTCAACATCTGATTTAATTTTTATCACCATTGAACTGATATTTACGATTTTATTAGCAATCGAAAATTTTACGAAAACTGACTGAGTGAAATTTGCTTTTTCAACTCAACGCGCTTTGAAAACGTCAAATATATTGATTTTAAATGTCAATTATGAAAGTTTGGTAATTTCATCACCTTTCAGAAAATGTAAATGTTGTTACGATCGGACCATAATTAATGAATCTATTGCGAAATTAAAAAGTTTAGAGATTTTGGCTACCAGAAATTTTCTACCTGCTACGATTTTTTTTATGATGCATTATTTACAACTAAGTATATTTAGAAAAAGTTTACAATAACATTACACTTTCAGAATATGTCGACTGTATTGAAATTTAATTGTAAAGCATGGACATATTGAGCATTGAACTTGTGTCATTTTTTATAAACTTTGATGCTTTCGTGACCGGAAGTGACCTCATCGACATTCATGAAATCTATGGATCCGACTTAAGCTTTCATGGAGCACAAGTGACCAAATTTTCATCATTATCGGACATATATTGACGGTTTTATAGGCGCTCAAAATATTCATGAAACTTATGTTGCCATTTGGACCGATACCACGTTTTTTCGACCTTAGGCGCTCGGGAAAACCGTTGGTTGGATTGCCGTATATGTCATCAGAAAAAGTTTACAATTTGAATGAGCTACACGATGGTGTAAATTTTGTAACAATCGGACCATTATTAACGGAGTTATTCGAGATACTAGTTTTTCACTTATTCGATGACCTTGACCTTAGTTTTGGGTCAAGGTCTAAACAAAACCCCTCGGTTCTGCGCATCATTAACGCCTAACGATGGGTGAAGAAAAAATTGGAAAATTTCAAAAATTGTGACCTGTATCGCGAAACAAAAAAAATGTTAACAAACATACATCCAAACATCCCACAAACGTACAAACCGGGCCGATCGCCATAACTTGGCGTTTCGATAACGCCAAGTTAATAATTCAATTAAGGAGTCGTGAATGAGGAAACAAACTGCTGCTTTGAGTAAGGGCTTATGGATATTGCTACAGGAATGTGATGAAGCTCCAATTCATTTGATTATTGTTTTTTCTGGATGAAAAATGACTGTGCAAATTGTCGATTGTGATGACAACAAGTCTGTGTTGAGAAAGGAAAATAGTCGCCATCGTGACGGGTGTGAATGTTTGTATTAAATATTGGCGTTATGAATTTCTACATCACACTTGAATTTACTCATCATAACGGTAATATTTACACTATTTCTTCAGAAAACACTATACCGGATGTGTTCACAAGCTGTCAAACTGATGTTTTGACGTGGATATTATGCCACGGTATCGGTGGTTTCTCGCTGAATGAGGTTATCGAACCAACAAAATTTATTGAAAACCGTGAGTTTTGATCGATTGAAATATTTTGTTGAACACAGAGATTAGACCAGGCTGAAAATGCGAGCTGGCCAGAGTAAGTGCTGGTAGCAAATGATGACTGCAGTACCCTACTTTGTAAGTGTTGACTGTACAGTGTTGAGACATGGAGGATGCACTGAAGCTGCTTCTGAAGGAAGCCACAGGAAACAAGCATTCAACACTCAGGCAATCAGCTCAGACAGCTCTAGGTTTGGTCAGCTTATTTGATCTATATTGTGGTGATGAACAATTAAGCAAACCCCATTTTAGCTCCGGTCGAACGGTAATATGAATATATTTTTTTTATATGCCGTTCTGCTTCAACAATTGCCGCGCATCGCTGAAAACGCGTTAGGGTTAAAGTGCTGCATAACGCATATAGAGAATAACTTGTATCAAGTGCATGTACAACAAAAAGTACTAACACACCAAAAAAACTTACCCCCACTCGACGCTATTCTTTAAGAAATCCCATCGATATATCATTTTGGAAAAATCGCGATACGATGACCGCCATTTGGGAAAATATTGGGTCGCATTTGAAAACATATGCAGTATTAAATCTCAGGCAAGGACACAAATAGTGTTCTCAAACCTTTTAATTGTTTGTGTTCAAGGGTTCTGTATATGTTTTTTTGTTCAATATCTATACAGATTTGCTACAAGATGTTGCTGCATCCTCTTCAGCTGAGCCCTGCCTACTGAGGTATGATTCTCTCTGTCTCCTCTCTTCATTCATTATTTTTCATGGGAATTTTAATCATTGCAACCCTTGCTTACTGTATCCCAGGCACACCTTGCATATTCTAAGCATGATTTAGTCCAGTGAAAATCGTTGAACCTTTTTCCTTTCTGATCGGTTTCAGAGAGAGGTGTTTGGAACCACTGCAGAAGGGTATCGAGTCAAAAAGTAACAAGCTAGCACTCATTTCTGTAAATGGCATCCAGGTATGTTGTACGGCAGTTTGGTTGATGCATTCAGTGAGCTAATTTCTTGAGAAGTTATCACATGCTTAGCATTAATAATAAGCAACAATATGGTCAAACCAATTGTGCTTTATTTAGCCTTTGATTATTGTACCAGACACTTTTGCTCACAGACAGATTCCTGGCTTGCTTCCTTCACATAGACAGCTTAACTGGAAAACATTTAATATGAAAATGCTTAGGTGATAATCTATGGGGTAGTTCAACTGAATTAAACTTAACCATAGAGGTATCCATAAAGATGTATTTATCTATAACATATATCAGTTTTGTATGGATTTGCAGGGACTGTTGGAGGACGGTCGCTTCCATACAAGCATGGAGAGTGAGAAGGTTGAAGATTGGCTGCCCATGCAGGTGCTCAGGGCTATATGGACTGCCCCAAGCTTGCCTGAGGAAGTACAAGTCGAGATTCTCAAGGTAGGCTTTGTTTACATTGACACTGGGCACAGCTGCATTCTCATATCTTGATATTTGCTGATTGTTTTTATGAGTAAGGTGGTTTTTTGTCTTTGCAGATGCTGTTAAATATGACCTTTTCCACACCCTGGTGCATGAATGCAAAGGTCATCACCAAAATGTTAGAGGTCAGAATGATTTATTATGTCTCTAAACAGAATCATAATTGACACTCATAATCGTCACTATGATAGCGGTGCTCATGTTGAGATCTGTGAACACCACTTCACATTTCTGCATCTCATTACCACTTTGCATTTGATGAAATTCATGCAATGCTAAATATATCAAGAGAGAGGCCTCCTTGATGTCACTGTGAATACTCTTTGGTTGATGATTGATTTCACTTGTAGTTGTTGTTCTTGTTTCAATGCATGGTCAGATCTATTTTTTTGTGTTACCCTAACCAATTAAGTCACATCATGGCAAAACACTGGTATCAAGTTATTTCATTGCACGTTGCTTCATTCAGTTTCACTATATAAAGTGTGCAGCGTTATTCGTTCTAATAGTGCTCTATAGATGTTCCGTCTGTTCTACATATGCACCTCCTGGTTGTGATTCCTTAGTCGGAGTGTGGGTGTATAAGCTGTCTAACAGGGTGGTGTCCTGATCCGCCTTCATGTTGTAACAAGTGGTACACTCTGTCTGCAGTTGTCTTTGGCTATCTACATGCAAACGTCCAAGCAGGGCATGCGTAAAGTTATCCTTAACGCCTTTCTTCGAACACTCGGGTTATTTGCCCGGCAGTCAAACAGACAAGCTGGCCCTTTACCCCCCGACAGAGGCAAGGTAACTTAGGAAGCTACACTCACTGTACATGTTCTAACATAAGGTGAAATGCTTCTCTCTTGGGCTGCGGTTCATATCCTCCCCTGTATATACGCACGATACAAGAGCCACACTCGACCAACTGCTCACAGCTATTGCCGAACGTCTCCGTGATTCCTGCGTGTTCACGGTATGTCTCTGGGCTCCAAGATCCTTTACCGTGCATAAGTGTAATTAAGAACATCTGCCCGTTGTTTGGGATGACTAGGTGATGTTTCTTTTTTGTCAATGGCTGTTTTCTAAGGAGAATGAAATTTTGGTAAACTACATTGCATGTTTCCCATCCATTGAAAAAAAATTGCCTGTTACACATATAATATAAAGAAATTTCATATTATCAGTATATATGATTGATGTTCAAATGCTGTTATCCTCATCTTGATTTCAGGGAGAAGAAATACCCAACTCCATTTCTGATTTCACATCTAATGGTAAATACAAACTATAAATCTGAAATATAGCCTCTTCTGGTCTGGACCATCTCAAGCCAAACTCACTCATTCACTCACTTCCTCATTCATCACACTTCCTCGCTCGCTACAACCTACCTCCCTCACTCCCTCACATGCACACACACAAACACACACACATACAATCAATATCCATCTGTTTTTGCCAAATATAGTTCACTTCTAGAACTTATGACCAATGAGATGACTGTTGCTACAGAGCCACAGATGGAATCTGAGTCTCTCACTAAAGACATAGTAACACTGTTGGAGTTCCTTTGTGAGCGTCTACGTACTGCTCAGACACAGGTGCCCACCCGCTCCACGGTCCCCCTTCTGCTTGATGGGGTCCACGCCATCCTCGCTAAAGTCCCCATCAACTTAGCCAGCAACCAACAGTTTTTAGACCTAGTATGGTAAGCTCATTAGATCATCCTCACCTGACCAGAGCTCACCAATACAGGTGTTTTAATTGGTAAGGATGGGGTGGATGCTATCATGGTGTTGTGTGTGCAGGCAGAAGCTGTGTCCATGTCTGGTGAGTACGCTAGGGAACCCTCTCTCTGATAAGAGTGTGACTACACAGAAGACGGGGTCGGCACAGGAGGATGTCGGGCGTGGCTCCGGATGTAGCTCATCCGCACCTAACATCCAGAGCAATTCCGCAAAAGCCATCTATGGGTAAGCTACCACGGCTTATGTTTAACGAGTACATTTGATTTCTTTTTCTCTTCAGGGTTTCTTCATGTGGTTAGTTTGATGTGTTTATGTGGCTAGCATCTCGGTGCAGTTGGTACGGCTTGTTGGCGGTGTTCCCTCGCTGAGACCGGTGATTGAATCCATGCTGTAAATATACACGAGTTTAATTATTCCATTGTCTTTCTTTACAAAAAAAAGTCGCACTATCTAATGCTACACTAATATTTGAAAGACAAATTATGAGAAGATGCTTTAAAGAGTAAAGTTAAAATTTTTATTTTTTCTGCACAGTAAAGCATAAAGGTAACCCACGCAAAAAAAACATGAATGTATTAATACATGGAACCCTTTGACAAACAAAAAATGCAAAATTTTTTTGTAATTGCACCCCGGTAAAGTTGTACTCGGCATATTAACATAACAAAACAAAATTTCCCCTAAACATTTCACAAAATGCAGATCACAGCATTGGTATAGAAACAAAATGTTTCTCGTCAAATGTTAACAGGACAACTTTTGACGTTATATCAGATATGTTAAATAACTTCAAGTGTCCGGAGAGATTTCCAACAAAATATGGATCTTTTTCTAATTTGGTTTTGATACCATTCTCAATCCCAAAATGATTGTATTGGCCACCATGCAGCTATGTCATGTACAACACATGTTCTTAAGGTTTGCAAAAGTGTACATCCATCCTTGAGCAAAAAAGGGAAATGTTGTCTCAATATTGCAAGTAAGCTATTCAGATGTACAAGCGGAGTACCACTGCCAAGTGCCCACTCGCTAAGCTGCTCATCAATTTCCTCAGGTTCAGACAAACAGATTGCATGTCACTATCAGTTAGCAGGTCTGAGTCTGAAACTCTGATGGTGGAATGACACATAAGGGTGATTCAATCATTCCAAAATCGGGTAACAGGGGACTGTTTGACCCCACAAGTAGCACAATATCATGACTATCATCCCCTTCACTCTCAATATCATTATTACTTGATTCATTGTAGAACTGATCTATTCTGGAAACCTCTACTGCTGCACGTTGGTTAATGGTTCTGTCAGATATTACTGTATCATCCGCGTCACTTTCTTTGGTTAAAACGTCCATATTTAAATGATAACGGTGACACAGATAGTGATAATTAACAAATATGGCTTGCAACAGTGAGTTTAGAGCGATCTAGCCACGCACGACGGTAATATAAATAAGACGTCCTGCACGGCTAAGAGTAAGAGCGATCATGACGTCTTGTAGGGCTAGATTCACGTATGAAAAAAACCCAACCAAATACAAAGAAATGCGATGAATACAAGACGTTTTCATATTCCATGTGTTCTATTAATACGTATTTTAAAATGGATAAAAGTACGGTAACTCACTTACCACAGTATAAGTGATAAACACTGATAGATTTGAACAAATTGCCAAAAATACCCGCCGAAATTCAATGACGTTTGTAATTTTGAAAATTTGCAGCTAGATGGCGCAATGGCAGACATCCAGACAGAGACCAGCCACCGTTGGGCCGCCGGTGGACCGTCAGCTGGGAACTGCCGACGGTAGCCACCAGCGGGCCACTGGCGTTGTGTTATCTTGGCTTCATTCCAGCTGGGGCACGGGAGCGTTCGTGACGTGTGATTGCATTGATTTGTTTTCCTGTAGCATTCAATTGAGAATCATTGTTGATCCATCACAAATACTGCTCATGGCTGACATTTCATTAAGGAGCACATAAGCACAAATATTAGCTTCATTAGCACAGGAATATATACATATTGTAGAATATGGAAATAAACTATTTGCATACATTTCAGATATGCAGGTATACGTGTGAATATATATATGATAGTGTGCGGTCACATGCATGCACACCTTTCTTCTGTACACAACCCAGATCATACAGATACCGACACAAACCATGATACAATATTAAGTAAGCTCAATATATATGCGAGAAACTCGTGTAACATATCAGAGGGTTGGACATTACACACTACAATCCGCACACTTAACATTGTTGCACTGTACACTATTCAGGTAGGTAGACAACAGACTGTTCCGGACGCTATCTTTAAACTGTGAGATGGACGACGTAGTGGCGGCATCGGAACACCGTTTGTTCCTTATACGGGGAAAACTTTTATATATGAAAGAAGAAATAAATGAATAGTGTTGCTTTATAGTAATTAGTTAAGCAAAAAGTGGACGATATTTGATTGTCAAATGTATAGTGCAGTATATAAAAGGATAGTTAGCACTCATTTAAAATAGCAGTTATAATTGAGAAGCACCAGCACGTATAAGACAGGAGGCCACACTTTGATGTTGCTGTTTGCGATTTAAGAGAGCACCAGCAAGCAGGAAATGACCAACTGGTCCCACAAAGCAGCAGGCTAGCAGTGAGTTAATATGTGTGTTGAGCGGTGTAAATAATAATTCAATTAAGGAGTCGTGAATGAGGAAACAAACTGCTGCTTTGAGTAAGGGCTTATGGATATTGCTACAGGAATGTGATGAAGCTCCAATTCATTTGATTATTGTTTTTTCTGGATGAAAAATGACTGTGCAAATTGTCGATTGTGATGACAACAAGTCTGTGTTGAGAAAGGAAAATAGTCGCCATCGTGACGGGTGTGAATGTTTGTATTAAATATTGGCGTTATGAATTTCTACATCACACTTGAATTTACTCATCATAACGGTAATATTTACACTATTTCTTCAGAAAACACTATACCGGATGTGTTCACAAGCTGTCAAACTGATGTTTTGACGTGGATATTATGCCACGGTATCGATGGTCTCGCTGAATGAGGTTATCGAACCAACAAAATTTATTGAAAACCGTGAGTTTTGATCGATTGAAATATTTTGTTGAACACAGAGATTAGACCAGGCTGAAAATGCGAGCTGGCCAGAGTAAGTGCTGGTAGCAAATGATGACTGCAGTACCCTACTTTGTAAGTGTTGACTGTACAGTGTTGAGACATGGAGGATGCACTGAAGCTGCTTCTGAAGGAAGCCACAGGAAACAAGCATTCAACACTCAGGCAATCAGCTCAGACAGCTCTAGGTTTGGTCAGCTTATTTGATCTATATTGTGGTGATGAACAATTAAGCAAACCCCATTTTAGCTCCGGTCGAACGGTAATATGAATATATGCCGTTCTGCTTCAACAATTGCAGCGCATCGCTGAAAACGCGTTAGGGTTAAAGTGCTGCATAACGCATATAGAGAATAACTTGTATCAAGTGCATGTACAACAAAAAGTACTAACACACCAAAAAACTTACCCCCACTCGACGCTATTCTTTAAGAAATCCCATCGATATATCATTTTGGAAAAATCGCGATACGATGACCGCCATTTGGGAAAATATTGGGTCGCATTTGAAAACATATGCAGTATTAAATCTCAGGCAAGGACACAAATAGTGTTCTCAAACCTTTTAATTGTTTGTGTTCAAGGGTTCTGTATATGTTTTTTTGTTCAATATCTATACAGATTTGCTACAAGATGTTGCTGCATCCTCTTCAGCTGAGCCCTGCCTACTGAGGTATGATTCTCTCTGTCTCCTCTCTTCATTCATTATTTTTCATGGGAATTTTAATCATTGCAACCCTTGCTTACTGTATCCCAGGCACACCTTGCATATTCTAAGCATGATTTAGTCCAGTGAAAATCGTTGAACCTTTTTCCTTTCTGATCGGTTTCAGAGAGAGGTGTTTGGAACCACTGCAGAAGGGTATCGAGTCAAAAAGTAACAAGCTAGCACTCATTTCTGTAAATGGCATCCAGGTATGTTGTACAGCAGTTTGGTTGATGCATTCAGTGAGCTAATTTCTTGAGAAGTTATCACATGCTTAGCATTAATAATAAGCAACAATATGGTCAAACCAATTGTGCTTTATTTAGCCTTTGATTATTGTACCAGACACTTTTGCTCACAGACAGATTCCTGGCTTGCTTCCTTCACATAGACAGCTTAACTGGAAAACATTTAATATGAAAATGCTTAGGTGATAATCTATGGGGTAGTTCAACTGAATTAAACTTAACCATAGAGGTATCCATAAAGATGTATTTATCTATAACATATATCAGTTTTGTATGGATTTGCAGGGACTGTTGGAGGACGGTCGCTTCCATACAAGCATGGAGAGTGAGAAGGTTGAAGGTTGGCTGCCCATGCAGGTGCTCAGGGCTATATGGACTGCCCCAAGCTTGCCTGAGGAAGTACAAGTCGAGATTCTCAAGGTAGGCTTTGTTTACATTGACACTGGGCACAGCTGCATTCTCATATCTTGATATTTGCTGATTGTTTTTATGAGTAAGGTGGTTTTGTCTTTGCAGATGCTGTTAAATATGACCTTTTCCACACCCTGGTGCATGAATGCAAAGGTCATCACCAAAATGTCAGAGGTCAGAATGATTTATTATGTCTCTAAACAGAATCATAATTGACACTCATAATCGTCACTATGATAGCGGTGCTCATGTTGAGATCTGTGAACACCACTTCACATTTCAGCATCTCATTACCACTTTGCATTTGATGAAATTCATGCAATGCTAAATATATCAAGAGAGAGGCCTCCTTGATGTCACTGTGAATACTCTTTGGTTGATGATTGATTTCACTTGTAGTTGTTGTTCTTGTTTCAATGCATGGTCAGATCTATTTTTTTGTGTTACCCTAACCAATTAAGTCACATCATGGCAAAACACTGGTATCAAGTTATTTCATTGCACGTTGCTTCATTCAGTTTCACTATATAAAGTGTGCAGCGTTATTCGTTCTAATAGTGCTCTATAGATGTTCCGTCTGTTCTACATATGCACCTCCTGGTTGTGATTCCTTAGTCGGAGTGTGGGTGTATAAGCTGTCTAACAGGGTGGTGTCCTGATCCGCCTTCATGTTGTAACAAGTGGTACACTCTGTCTGCAGTTGTCTTTGGCTATCTACATGCAAACGTCCAAGCAGGGCATGCGTAAAGTTATCCTTAACGCCTTTCTTCGAACACTCGGGTTATTTGCCCGGCAGTCAAACAGACAAGCTGGCCCTTTACCCCCCGACAGAGGCAAGGTAACTTAGGAAGCTACACTCACTGTACATGTTCTAACATAAGGTGAAATGCTTCTCTCTTGGGCTGCGGTTCATATCCTCCCCTGTATATACGCACGATACAAGTCCCCTTGAGTCATATCATCTTCTGCTGTTTTCTTGATTTGCTTCTTATTGGTTCATGTATATATGATTTGGTTTAATCATATTTGATGATGATTTATGAGGTTACACCTTACACTTGTATGAATCCTCCCCTTCTGTATGACATCTTCTGTTACCTGCATGCTCTCAGTCTGTCCTGTCCTGTGATTGGCTCTGTGCGATGCAGTGTATTGCCTGATGTGGCCAGTACCTGGTTAACCTATTATAACATATGTTTCCACCCAAACCCTTACTTCATGATGACGGTGCATATATTTTGGTGAAATTGAGTGTGGTAAATGAGGTGACTGACCTGTCTATGAATACAGTATGCATGCTGTGCCCTTATAGTCGCCTCCACCCACCCACAAACCGCAACTTGTGTGCCTGCACTAAGCAGTTAGTGTGCTTGTTGCCCACTAGGTGGTGTTGGCTATGTATAGTGCGAGTTTGCCGGGTAGTGTAAGAACAGCAGTGAGAGCCACACTCGACCAACTGCTCACAGCTATTGCCGAACGTCTCCGTGATTCCTGCGTGTTCACGGTATGTCTCTGGGCTCCAAGATCCTTTACCGTGCATAAGTGTAATTAAGAACATCTGCCCGTTGTTTGGGATGACTAGGTGATGTTTCTTTTTTGTCAATGGCTGTTTTCTAAGGAGAATGAAATTTTGGTAAACTACATTGCATGTTTCCCATCCATTGAAAAAAAATTGCCTGTTACACATATAATATAAAGAAATTTCATATTATCAGTATATATGATTGATGTTCAAATGCTGTTATCCTCATCTTGATTTCAGGGAGAAGAAATACCCAACTCCATTTCTGATTTCACATCTAATGGTAAATACAAACTATAAATCTGAAATATAGCCTCTTCTGGTCTGGACCATCTCAAGCCAAACTCACTCATTCACTCACTTCCTCATTCATCACACTTCCTCGCTCGCTACAACCTACCTCCCTCACTCCCTCACATGCACACACACAAAACACACACATACAATCAATATCCATCTGTTTTTGCCAAATATAGTTCACTTCTAGAACTTATGACCAATGAGATGACTGTTGCTACAGAGCCACAGATGGAATCTGAGTCTCTCACTAAAGACATAGTAACACTGTTGGAGTTCCTTTGTGAGCGTCTACGTACTGCTCAGACACAGGTGCCCACCCGCTCCACGGTCCCCCTTCTGCTTGATGGGGTCCACGCCATCCTCGCTAAAGTCCCCATCAACTTAGCCAGCAACCAACAGTTTTTAGACCTAGTATGGTAAGCTCATTAGATCATCCTCACCTGACCAGAGCTCACCAATACAGGTGTTTTAATTGGTAAGGATGGGGTGGATGCTATCATGGTGTTGTGTGTGCAGGCAGAAGCTGTGTCCATGTCTGGTGAGTACGCTAGGGAACCCTCTCTCTGATAAGAGTGTGACTTCACAGAAGACGGGGTCGGCACAGGAGGATGTCGGGCGTGGCTCCGGATGTAGCTCATCCGCACCTAACATCCAGAGCAATGCCGCAAAAGCCATCTATGGGTAAGCTACCATGGCTTATGTTTAACGAGTACATTTGATTTCTTTTTCTCTTCAGGGTTTCTTCATGTGGTTAGTTTGATGTGTTTATGTGGCTAGCATCTCGGTGCAGTTGGTACGGCTTGTTGGCGGTGTTCCCTCGCTGAGACCGGTGTTGGAGTCCCTCTTCCACCGCATCCTCCTTTACCCACCTCCAGTTCACCGCCTCGAGGCCCTCAAGTCAATCAGAGAGGTCACATTCCTTATCATCCATTAAGCAGTATTCAACCTTACATTTATATTCAATAAAGATTATTTTTTCTCTGGCCATTCTCACTGTGAAAACTAATGTGATAAGTCTAGCTCTTTTCCTTGTTTAGTTGCTAAATGACACAGAGAACCTGCTGTCATTGGCAGGACCAATGACGCCTGCTCCCGACGAAACACAACGCACCAGGAGAAACAGAGGGAGTTCCTCCAAGAAAAAGAATGATCCAGAACTCTCTTTACTTAAACTGTAAATATATCCTCTATGTTTGCACTCTTCAATTATAATTGTATTATGATATTTAAATTCAAATCTTTAAGCTATACAAAGGAATGGTAGGAAATGTTTCGAAAACTGCCACTGGAATGTTGAATTTATGATCCCTGATTTTACACAAATTCAGATATGGGTCTTCCTTATAGAATGGGATAGTGTTTTGGATGCAAAACTGGTCAAATATGACAAAAATGGGGTAGTTTTATGGTGTTATGTCAACTTTTAGTGCAATTATCCTTGCTTTTGTAGTGATGACATTTTATGGACCCCAGTGATTTAATTATAAATGGATTTCACTCTACTATTAAAAAAATGGTCCTTGGAAATGGGTATTGGAAGTTCCATGTTCATGTTAGAGTCCTGTTGGTTTTTTTTTGACACGCCCACTTTCCATTGTGTCCTGTAGGATGGTAGATGCCATACAGGAATGCTGCCACTGTGATGACTCCACTGTCTGCATCACCAGTGTCAGCCTCATCAACGACCTCTTGACCTCAGTTGAGCATTTGGTCAAAGGGCAGGGTCTATCAGATGCTAAGGTCAAAGAGATATTGTGGTTATACAGGGAACAAGATGGCAAGTTCAAATTATTTTGTACTTAAGTTTATGAATTTGGCATTTTCACCTTATATCAGGGTGTGAAACACATCTGATCTGACACTTTTGGCATTGATCAAACCTGTAGGTTTGATTCCATCCACACCTCCAAACAACGAACGAGATTTCACTGACAGCAGCTCGGATTCAGAAAGCGATACAGGAAAAGATCGCACCAGTAAGGGTGTCGAGGGTGTGACGATCAATACTGACCTGACTAACGGAGACAATCACAGCGTAGATCTAGGCTCTCATGATGCTGAGGCTGGGTTCCATCCCAAGAAACTCCATGACCATGAAGAAATTGAACTCAAATACAGAGTGCGGATGGACAAAACGGATTTTGAAGAGATTGAAAGGCAATGTGCCAATGTGTATGTTCAGGAGCTGGAGAGCTTTTTGCCCTCTTTGCTGGAGAGCTATACCACATATGATGCTGATCAGCTGATTCAGCAGTTTGCTTCCAGTGTTTGCACAAGTATGTATGATTCCCATTTTTGCTAATTTCACCCAATCTGACAGACCATAACAATGTTTACGCAGAGATGTAAAATTAGTTGTAAATACTTTGAAGTAAATGGGCCTGATCGATTCACATTGCCTCTTCATGGCTCACCACCATTATCCTGTGATGTCTCAGAAATGGCTGAACATCAGTGTGAACTAGAGGGGGATGCAGGTGTTTCTGCATCCATCCTCAACGCTGATGGGGTTTACCTGGCCACCTACTCGGCTCTGCTACTCAACCTCAAACTTGTCCACTCTGGCTACTTCACCAGTCATGAGAAAAGCCTGCCGATCGCCGAGGTAAGCACAAAATGAAGTGTCGTGAACACATATATAAACATATTCACCTGTGTATGCATCGTCATTAAAATAATTGTATCCAGTATCTTTGAGGTGGCTGTTCACATGAGTTTAACAATGTGTGTCAATACAGAGTCAGTTTGTGGATGACATACTTAACACTGGTCTGCTTCTGTACCTCACACCTGCTTGGCTTGCTCAACTCTTCCATTACATCATTAACACTGACTTGCTTGCTAATGCTGGTTTCTTGGGTAAGACTGCTGATGCCCTCGATCTACCGGCACTGCAACTCCTCACAGGTAAATCAATCCTCTGAGGCTTCATGGCTGCTTCATGGTTGGTTTTCTGGTTAACCACAGCAATATTTGTCTTCTTTAAGAAGATATTGGGTATATGGTATTTTTCGGTTTGTATGACTGTCAAATCCTATTGTTTGCGGTTATTTTTGTTGTTGTTCCTTTGAAACACGTCAGCATGCATCATACCGTGAGATGTGATTGTGCTGTAGATGTAGATGGATTGGAGAGTAGGAAGTTTGAGGGACAGATGCTGTCCACCCACCGAGAGCCATTCAATGCACTGCCTGTATCTGACAGTTTGAACCTGCCGAAGGGGGTCACAGGGTCAGCAGGGTCACCGCAAGTCAACACCCCTGCTGAGGAGGCTGGTGGGTGTGGTTCAATGCTATGTCCTAATCTAGTCCCACTCTACCCCATTTACCTCCACATCTAGCCCCACTCTACCTCATGTACCTCCACATCTAGCTCCACTCTACCTCATGTACCTCCTCATCTAGCCCCACTCTATCCCATGTACCCCCACATCTAGCCCCACTCTGCCTCATGTACCTCCACATCTAGCCCCACTCTACCTCATGTACCTCCACATCTAGCCCCACTCTATCACATGTACCTCCACATCTAGCCTTACTGTATCCATGAACTTCCTCGTTTAGCCCCACTCAGGTACCTCAACACCTAGCCCTCCTCTACCACATGCATTCATTAGACCAACCATGCTGTTGACTTTTTGCTCCCCAGGTCAGCTGTTTGCTCGCCGCCTTGTGAAGACTTGCTGGCCAGGCATTTTAGATGTCCTCTCAGTTCTGATCAACGGCAAGAGCGCGTGTGGCATCACGTCCAGCCTGGCCATCATGCTGAATGCTAAAGAGGAGAGTCAGAAGGCAAGAGGGGCTATCTGTACTAGTCTAGAGGGACTCCAGAAAGCAGCCAGACTCACATCCGTTCTTGGTAGGCTTCATCCATTACTGGCATTATTTGTATAGGATTCATGAAGCCTTGAAAACAAGGTCATGATTTGTGTGTGTGTGTAGACCTACAGGATCAATGTGGAGCGGTATTCTCCCATCTGGCCACAGCCTCCTGCGTGTCTGAGCTGGAGGACATAAAGAGGGAACGACAGCAGCAGCCTCAGCAGCCCGCCCCAGAGAAGAAGATGATTGCCTCATTGTCTGTCAGCAGTAAACCCAAACTAGCTCGACTTCACGCGGCTCATGCTTTCAGCATGGATGTAGTGCTGAGTAAAGGACTGGAGATGGGGTCACATTCAGCAGACTGCTGGCCACATGTGTTCAGGTGACTCAATAATGAAAGTAAGGTGGCCTGTACACCTGTGTATGAAGCATGAAGTATTTGACTTGTGAAGTTTTTCTACATGATGGTAACTCTTTTTTGTGTACCAGATGCTGTGCTCACATTGCTGAGTTGGAACACACATACTTCAGTCTACAAGGCAAACATCAGAGTGGAGTTCCCAAAGTACAGCGTGATGCCAGCTCGCAGCTGCCAGCTGACTCACTAAATGATCAGAAGTAATTCCCCAACAAAACCTCTTTGTCATCATATCTACTGTAAAGAGGTGCCACTCACCTGTGCTGTTTGTGCTACCTGTGTTTGTGTTTGTCTACCAGTGGCTGTATGGACTACTACAATTCCATGTTGATGTCAGTAGAGCCAATTCCTCCCATCATCAATATGCATGAGTTGCTGCAACAGAGCTCATTAGAGTCAGGTTGGGATGTGGACATCACTGGCGGAGGTGTCCTCAAAGCCGATCAGGCCAGTAAGGTGCTCTGTGGTCTCTCACAAGAGGTCGACAGGTACGCCACTACACACAATGCATTAAAGACCTAACAAGACATCCAGGGAATAGATCACCTGTTTCTGTTTGTTCCTCATTATGTCCACCTACACTGTAACCTAGAATTAATGCAAACCCTCTATTTGACAGGCTGTATGAGGATGCAGCTAATAAGTTGAACATGAAGGCCCTAGTGAGCTTCCTGGATGAATTGTGCAAGTCAAGTCGTAGTCAGCTAGCTTGGCACGGGCGGCACTACATGGCTGCTGCTGCTGCAGCTGGCACTGGGGATGCTGTGAGAACCATGGGTATCCCCACCACAGCATTGCATCTCTATCGACTGGGAGACATTGTCCTCAAATGTGTTCATGGGGAGAGGCCCCTTCTGCATATCATGAAAGTGTGGAGTGTAGTTGCTCCTCATTTTGTAGAGGTGAGACTTCCTGCTCTTGTGCTTCTATGGCATTTTAATGGCATTTGTAGCATTCTAGATCTGTATTGTAATGATGTCATTTAATGAATGCCCATCACAGACATCACCTGGAAGTTTGATGTTTCACACATGTTAATGAACATCTATTCCAGGCTGCCTGCCATCTAGATCTCACCATCGCGAAGAAAGCTGTAAACTGCATCCATGAAGTGGTCACCGTGCTTTTGGCTGGTAACCAAGAGTTACCTCACTTCCACTTCCACGAGTCTCTGTGCAAGCCATTTGAGAACTTGCTCTGTCTGGAGCTGTGTGATGGAGATGTGCAGGACCAGGTGAAGGGCTCATCTTTACTACCTGTTGCTTTTTCAACCCATTCTAGAATTGTCCAACGGATGAGCATTGGAAGAAATGGCATCTCATTCTTTGCCAAGAATGTTTAGCTTGTATGTTGAGTGTCGAAGCAAATCCCACCTTAAGTCAGTTCAAAAGCCACACATGACATGTGGTTAAATTATTTGCGACCCCAAGCAAGAACTGATGATTCTGACTTCTTTGGGCTGTACCAAATGTTCCTGCTGCTTATGGCTTTTTGTCTGTTTTTTTTTCAGATTGTATGTTCCATCTGTGAGTTAGTGGAAGCCTGTGCATCAGATATTAAGTCTGGTTGGCGGTCTCTATTTGGCGCCCTGCGTGCGGTTAGGATTGAATACACCACCAACGAGGAGGTGAATGAAGCCAGACAACGCCACGTGGCAGCTGTACTCGACGTCTTTGAAGTCTTCCTCAACACAGACAATGTTCTGGTGTTCTCTAATGCCGCAGTAGACTGCATCCTCTGTCTGCTGAAGTATGTCCGAGGACCTGGTGAGCTCTTAACCTACATCGTGATCTACCACTTAGTATAGAGCATTTTCCTGGACTGACATGATAATCCATTTATGTCACATCCCTTGAAAGTTATCATCTCCATTCATGGTACTTGATTGAATGGAGAATGCACAACTTCATATATGAGTTTTCCCACTTTTTAGTATACCTCTACCTCAAGTGGTGTTGCTGTGCATTGTGTCTGTCTCTGGCAGTATATATTTCCCTCATACAGCCCTTGATTAGTGGTAAGCAGGTTATGCTGTATTGTTGATTACAGGTGAGTTTGAGTCCAAGGGAGACGAGGATTCTGACTCCGGCAGTGAGCTTCCTGCTTCACCCCAACACTTGTCAGCCGGGGAGAACCTGTGTCTACCTGCCCTGAAGTACTTAGAGAAGTGCTGTGGCATCCTCTCTTCTATGTGGACCATGCCAGCTTGTCCTGCCTTTGATGGCGCTCACAGGTGTGACACGGGGATGAGGGTCTGTTTAGAGGAACGTTTTATTCATGTTTATTTCCATTTGTTTCAACCATCGCTTATTTTTCACACTTGGCAGGATCACTGTGAATACAAGGAAGGTAGTGGATCCAGCAATACCAAGTGTGGATCTCACAGCCTTCCGCAAGTCCTTCAACCTTCATTCTCCACTCTCAGTACCAACTCTGTCCTCCCCTGCATCAACAGACAACTTGGCCTTGATGAGCATTGTGACCCCGAACCGGGCAAATGCTGGCTCGAAGAACATCAAATCTCACGATTCAGGTAGTGGAACCAAAACATCCCCTGACGCCACAGCAAGCTCCCTCTCAGCTGACAGAGGTGCTGATAAGAAGCAGAGGAACTCATCCCAGAATCGCCAAGATGGCATCAGCAGGAATCATGATTATATATTCTCAAGTCTTGATGAGCAGGACAATCAGACAGGGCTCCTTCATGTGTGGTATCTGGTGGTGGAAGGCCTTGCTAGCAGTGTAGCCTGCTGCCCCAAAAACTACCAACCCCAGTCCCTGGAAACTCTCTTCAGCCTGATGAGGTCGGCTGTACCCTCCCCAGGTAAATCTAACCTACATGTGTTCTCTAAATATTTAAATATAGAATTAAATCACAAATAGACCTACTGTGACCCATTTGTGCCGCATCTATTGTTCCCACTATCAAGCATTACGATTGAATGCTGTTAAAACAATGGTTATCTTTTTCCCACAGTTCAGTGAAATAAACCCAAATAGCCATTTATGATACTTAGCCGTATATCCAAGCTTTATCAACACTACAATCCGAAACCATTAAAAAAAACATGCTTTGTCGTAAATGTCGAGCTGTGTTTTTGTAGGTGGTACGTTTGCTCTGCACTGTGTCAACCACCTGCTGCTTCCAACACTTCAGAGCTGGCTGCGACGAGGCAACCAAATACAGACTTACTGGGACACGAAGACCACTGCTAACTTCAAGCAGTTCTCTGGGCTTTGTACAGATCTAGTGGTCGAATATGTGGTCCAGTTTGCCAGTGAGTGCATTGCTTATCCTCATGATGGTTTTTGAAGTAATAATCGTCTCCTCATATTGATGTTGTCGCTTGCTCCTCGAATGGCAAGATTCGGATAATCCTGAGCAACTTGTCGACGAGTAGCTGGCCAGTCAGGTATTTATCTCTGTGTGTTTCAGATCAGAGAGACCACCACACAGCAGTGGACCTCATGTTACGACAACTCATGCTCGTACTGACCGAGTGTGTGGCCCAGCCTCTGGAGTCACTCTCCCGCCTCGGCTGTGCCTGTATACGGTTGGTACTTAAACGTGTTGCATCACAGAATTGACCGCATACCAATACTTCAACTCTTTGATCCATCACTCGGATGTCATTAAAGTGGGTATTTGTGATGTTGACAGCCACTGCTTGTTGAGTTCGGGCGCGCTGTTGACGGAGGACATGTGGCAGACAGCAGTGCTCTGTCTGGAGAGAGCTTGTGACGTCACCCTGAACTCGCTACAGCTTCTCATGACCCCATTTGATGCTCACTCCGATAACTTCTATGGAGATATAGGTCAGGTCAAGGTCGCTGTTAGAAGAGACTGTTCTAGTATAGAGAGTGAAAGACTACAGCAACTTGCCCAACAGGTAACCGGTTCATTTTGTTCATTCCAGAATAAACTAAGCTCCCAATCCCTTGGATAACACAACTGGAAAGATAAAATTCCCAGACCTTGCAGGTTCACACATAACTTAACTATAGACCTGATTTCACCCTGTATTTGACCTGCTTCATTCTCTGAGTTGTGTGGCTGTTGCTTTCGTCTTTACTGATGATTATATTTCCATACCAGGTGTTCCTGTTGGACAGTCAAAAAGGCACAAGTTCCATGATAGACTATGAGGCTGAAAGTGATCTCTCCTACATCTTCCTCATGTTCCCACCTGATACTGATGTCACACCTGATAATGACCACCTCATTACCAGGTAGACCACGACCTTCTTATGTTCATTGTGACCTTGGTATCTGGTCAACAAACCCCACATCGCAGAGAGCACATTGTACATTCATAGATCAGTGTATTATGTGACCCACTATCTGTGATGTGTGTCAGAGTGCCGTTCCGTGGACTTGTGGTCAGTCTGCTGTCTCATCAGCTTCTCATGCAGACCATCGGTTGTCTGCTCCTCCATGGCACATCCAATATGGCTGACACCGAGCGCAGTCTCATGCCCTCCTCCCCACAGCACAACCCACCCGCACCGTCCTCTGCGGGAGGCAAAGCTGGCGAGGCCGATTCCCTTCTCATACCAAATACTCCTCTACCAGGTCACAATCTAGTTTATAGTCCAATGAGAATATATTTATATCTCAATGTAGTGATTATATGTGTTAATTGTAGGGAAGGTGTGAGATATATGCATTGTGATTGCTGAAGCATACTGTGGTTACAGGGATGCTGAAGTTCCTCTCCTGTAGAAACACCCTAGTCCTACTACGCTGCCTGTATAACTCCTACCATGCGGCAACGCAGTTTGATGCCAGACCTGGACTCAAATTCCTCATACAGAAAGTTGCTAAGGCTGATGTTGCTTGTAACATGTACAAACAAGCTGGGGTCAGTTTGACCTTCTACACCCACACCTTGTTAGAGATCTGTTCTCGTTATGACAATATCTGTGTAGAGAGCGTACAGAATTTGCTCTCCCAGCGGCTCTATTCCTCCACACAGGGTCAAGGTCGCGGTCAGGATGACCGTGATGCAGATGAATCTGGTAAAATTTTAATCGATCCTCAGCTTGAAGAGAAAGATGCAGAGCAACACACAGGGAAGATGGATATATATATGGGAATGTTTGTGTGCAAACTCAAGATGATATTTGATGAGATATGTACCAGTTATATTGATCTGTACCTGGATAAGGAAGGTCCTAATGCGGCCGACAAGCTGTCTTCTCAGACCCTAGTCTTCCTTCTTCTGCCTCACGATGAGATAGCCACTCTGAAGAGGGATAAGTCCATCAAAGAGATGGTGGCCGAGAGGCTGCGGTCGAGGAAGGGATCAGACAAGTCGTGTGGGGAAGAGGAAGGCAACCCTCTCATGGCTGGTGCGGTGCTGCCCAATCAGTCTTTACATTTACATGGTAAATAATGCTCTTCTTCCTACCTGTATGATGACTTGCCCAAACCTATTTAAAGCAGGTTTAAAGCAGGTGGTTTGTTGGTTCGGTTCAGATTATGATATGGAGACATCTGAAACGACTCACTCCAGCCCACATTGCGAGCGTGCTTCCCAGCAGGAGACAGATGACAGGGTATATACTGTAGCCACAGACAAGACCATCAAATCCCTCATGTCAGAGTACAAGAAACACAAACAAGTCTACTCCATGCCCTCCTTTGTGAAGGCCACACGGTCAAAGCCCGCCCCTACCAAGCCACTGAGGAAGGAACATGTAGGCTCACAGCTTGATCCTGCCAGCGACGAGATCGAAGAACAACAACACAACTCCCTCATGAAGGTGAGAACAGTGTATTGCTTCTGGCAATTGATTGCTTCTAAACCATCCATATAAGATACTGAAGTTGTGTACTTGATTACATCATTATGTACATGGTTGCCTAAACTTAATTACATAATTTGCCATGAATCACCATTCAATTAGGGGCAATGTAGTTATTATGACCTCATCCATATTACACCAGGGTTCTATATCTTGTGCCGCAGGACTCTGATGCCCAATTAGGGTCGTGTGTAGAGTTGGTTTGCTCCATCCTCCAACTCCTTCACCAGCTGCCGGACCACCAACACAAGGCCCTCCTACCTACCATCTTCCCCTGCCTTACCCAGTACATCTGTCATTCTACACACCCCCGTCTCAGACAAGCCCTGGCCATCTGGACGCATCGCCTCGGCTTCATGTGTGGGTTTGCTCCCCATGGTGATGGCCAGTGCCCTGTACCCAGACTTCGACCTGACGAGCTCAAAGGTGATGTCAAATAGCGAGGCTCTTTAACCGTCTCTGCCCACCTGAAGATGACCGCCTGGCCAGTCGTAGAACCCAGGTTAAGCTCCGAGGATGTTGGTGTTACTCAGTTCTGGTTCCTGTGATCAATGTATGGATGTGTTCATATTGTGAATCGTATAGATAATGGTATCAATCAAAGAAATCACTGGGTCATGACCTGTTAATAGTAATGTGAAAACAACATTCCAGGGTATAACATTTATCAAATGTAATGTATGTAATTGAAAAGGTGTGTTAGATATGTAATCTGAAATCGCTTACAGGTGCCTCATTGTTGATATCTAGGTCCTGACTATTGATAATGTCATGTTGGTAGTACGTGCTTTGTATTTGATAACACGGTCCTTATAATTGTCAGTATGTTTCTTATTATTGGTGATATGGTTATTGGCAGGATGGCCAATTATTTAGATAACATGACCTTGAATTGATCATATGACCTTGTTGTGGATAAAATTGTCCTTGTTTGTTGGGAGATTATCGTAAGTTGTAAATACACAGAAATTATGACAACATTACTGTCATCATCGTTCACTGATGTAGCAGCTCAGGGCTGTATATAGTGTGATATAAATAGATCACTTCCTCTCTGGCCTCTTGGAGTGAGTTACACACCATCAATAGCAGCATTCTCCATCATCATCATCCTCTGTTGTCACCCTGTACAGGATGTCGTTATATCACCTGGTAGTAGACAGGTGAGACACTTGGTGTGAAAATAGTTAATTCGATTTACATATGACAAGAACGTGTCATCAGAAACAGTCATGAGCCTAAAGCATTCTGGCTTGTTGGGATGATCTGTTGCAGTCAGTGAGTTATGTATTGATTATTAGTGATAACATGACTTGTACCCAGACATGCATCAACATGTGTGAATTGATTGTAGCGTGTGATGTTAACGGGCTTCTCCTCGCTAATGAAACGCCATTCCACGACCATTGTTGACCGTTTGATGTACATTCCCTGTATGAGGTATCATATCTGATATCTCAAACACTGCTGCATACATACCTATCCTCAGTCAATAAACCCCTGCATTCCTTTGAGAGGTTTAATTTTGAAAAAGAGAACTTTTTAATGATTTGTCTGTGAGACTTATCTGTGGTCATTTAGTGGTGTCATCTTGAGAAGACTTGTATAGTCTATAGCATACCAGGATAACGATAGGGCATACGACTTTTCCAACACTGGTGACAGGTTGTATTGATATTTGGCAACCGTTTCACAATCCTATATATCTATATATACTTCCAGTTTTATGTGTGTGTGTGTATGTATGTATATATATATATATATATATATATATATATATATATATATATATATATATATATATATATATATATATATTATATTTATATATACATATATTTATGTATATATAAATATATATTTATTCATATATATGTATAAATTTAGGCATTGAATATATATATGTATATATATATATATATTTATATGTGTGTGTGTGTGTGTATTTATATATATATATATACATACATATATCTGCTGCGATTCTTGATTTGATTAATTTACTTTATTCGTTTCAAATTTTAACAATATTTTGACGTTATGATGATACTATAGCAGTCACATTATGACACGTATCAAAGCATTAGTGATCTCTGCTTGTGAAAATATATAATATTCATTCGCTTTTATTTATTTATCAGCAATACCCCCCCCCCCACCACAAGTCTTGTGAAGCTAGTCACAAAATCTTTAATTTTGTCCATTTAAAGTACATGCCAAATGTTTTTTTCTATTATCTATTCTTAACTGTTTCTTCTACAAAATTATGTATGTATGTCAATTATATAATATACAGAGGTATATTGGTAAAGGGATAGATGCTATTGTTTGAGAGTCTAGCAACCAGGTTATACCAGAATATCATTGTGGGGTTGTGACTTAGTGTTGTTTTTGTTTGTGTCTAGTCATGAATCTCTGTCATCCATCTGTTACCGGTCGCTCAAGTTCTTTGTGATCGATAGTAAATATACAAAGTTGTTGTTCCATATTTTGTGTCTTTTGTTTGTTGTGGATTCAAATGAAGGTTTAGAAAAGTTCAAAAATTATTCCTTAGAATGATTCACAGCCAGTGACTTGACTACTTGAACAAGATATATTTTATGTCGGACTGTCAACAGAATAAATACATTGTTGTGAGCTGATCTGTTTGGCGGCACTGCGTCAGTAATGATTTGCCCAAAATGTCAAGACCATAATGTTACCTGGTAATAATTAATTAAGGGTACCTGACCAAACTTGATTCATTAGCACAACATGTTGTCCTACTTCCAAAAGATAACTCCCCACTCACCAGTTATCTCCCTTTTCTCAACAGTTAAATCCCTTAACTCACCAGTTATCTCCCTTATCTCACCAGTTATCTCCTTAACTCAGTTATCTCCCTGATCTCACCAGTTGTCAGGTGATATTGCAACGGTGATGGATGAGAATGATTGTGATATCATCACCTAATGATAAAAAAACCAACAACAAGATTCATTGCTCCCTCATCCGGCTCCCAAAACTTAAAAGACCCTAACAACAATTTTCATTTTTCCCTCACCCGGCTCCCGAAGATAAAAAAGACCCCAACAACAAGTGTCATAGGTCCCTGATCTGGATCCCAAAGATTAAAAGATCCAAAGAACAAGGTTTATTGGACCCTCATCCGGCTGCCAAAAATAAAAAAAAAAACCAACAACAATTTTCATTTTCCCCTCATCCGACTCCCAAAGCTTAAAAGACCCCAACAACAAGGTTCATAGGGCCCTCATCAGGCTCCCACAAACAAAAAGCCCCAAGCAACAAGTTTCATAGGTCCCTGCTTTAAAGACCCCAACAACCAGGTTAATTGGTCCCTCAACCGGCTCCCAAAGATTAAAAGATCCCGACAACAAGGTTCATGGGTCCCTCATCCAGCTCCCAAAGATTAAAAGATCCCGACAACAAGGTTCATTGGTCCCTCATCCGGCTTCCAAAAATTAAAAAGACCTTAACAACAAAGTTTAATTGGTCCCTCATCCGGCAGCCAAAAATAAAAAATTCCAAACAACAAGGTTTATTGGTCCCTCATCCGGCTCCCAAGGATAAAAAGCCCAAACAACAGGATCATTGGTCCTTCGTTAGGCTCCCAAAGGTGAAAAAAAGATCCCGCCACGAGTTCTACTTGCACCCTAGCATGTTCCCGTGGTTTATATGACCATCTTACCATAGTGAACCCTAACACGCCATCACGGAATTGAAGTTCTACGATCCTTCTCCTTCAATGCCTTTCGAAACTTCGAAATAGCTCGAAGAATTTCCAACCATGTTCAAAACATTTCCATGAATCGTTTTCGATAATCAAAGATAGTGGTTGGTTGAGGGCTTTGAACTCATTCATATAGAACACTGGGGATTTTAGCGCAGTGTAACGAGTATGCCAAGCTGAAAAAATGTCGATACATTGGTCAACATCTTGTGGCTGAACTGTCGGATATGTTGTTGGGATCAAGACGAAAGTACAAAGACGGGTGTCAGTGGTGTTTGATCAGTTTTTGTTGGTCCAGTATTACCTTGGGAAATCAGTCGATGGATCCGAGTGCATGTTTGGTTTTCCACGAAACATGTCATGACCAAGTTGGGGCCATTTATATTTATTCAGGAACTATAGACATGGTGGGCCTACCCGACCACTTGTTTGTTGAGCAGCCCTGCATGATGGCACGGTACGACTCACTCTGAATACTCAGATTACTATACATCTTAACACTGTGCCTCGTGACAAGACAACAAACGACTGCCAACCTGTTAATAGGGGCTTTACCTGGATTTAGTGGCAGGTGTTAATTGGTAATTTACCTATTGTCGGTCCTGTTAACTGACACTTCAAATCTCATAATTATCTCCTATAAATACCGTCTCACAGCGTAGTGTCTTCTTGTTTTTCAAAGTCATCTCCTTTTCAGTCAGGTCACCGTCTGCATGCTGTCGCCATGGGGAACAGTTTTTTTACAGCGTCTCCGTCAAGATGAAAGCTCATTTTGAATTAATTATTGAACATGAAATGTCATTTTTTTCTTGTTCCCCATATGCCATAAATTTCTTAGCATTTGCGTTTTTTCCCGATGCGATTATCCTATTACAAATCCCCGCGCTGCCAGAAGTCTGATGAAAAACAAGTTGGAAGAGAACGTGCTGTCATGGTGTTGATGGCGAAATAGCGCCCCCGAGACCCCCCGCGTTAAGCCCACCTGTTCGTCAACTGCCATCCGCCAGTCTGGCTTTATAGTTTCACTGTTCCACGCTTGGTTGGTGCCCCTTACTCAGCCTACATCTCCTGCATCACCTAGTTTCCAATAAACCCATTGCACAATTTCATCCATGATTAGACGCTATTTGTCGCCTGGCCTGGCATGAGCCTTTGGACCTAACTGTACTTTTTTTCCTGAAGTCAGATTCGCCTTCTGCTACTTGCGAGGTTAACTAGCCCTTGACGGAGTTAAGTGTATGGGCCAACGAGCGTTCCACACGGGAACACCCTATGCAACAGCTTTGAGCAATCCAACCGAGGTCACCAATATGAATTGTTATCCCACAGAGGTGTAAATTGACCGATTGGCGTTTTAATCTTCCATTGTTGACCGTTGTGTGTCGTTCCGTAAGATTTAGTGTGTTGCCTCCCCGCTGAGGGGGTGTTGGTTAGGGCACGCGATCGTCACCTGTGTGCGGTTATAACACCCAGTCATTACCGCGCTAGCCACTCCATCCCACATATTAATCACCCAACCAACTCCAGTCCAAATTCTTTCACATCCCAACGCGATAATAGACTGGTATTGCCGCAACATTTTGCGACAATTCTGGGCCAGTGTCTATCAAATTGACACAAAAGTTGAGGTTTTCATTATTCGTAACTTGCAATGAGTTTAATACTGCCCATTACCATTTCCCGCCAATTAGCGCCTGCGGCCACTGCCACGTGACTTAACGTTAGCCACGCGACACCAACCGCCGTTCGACATATGTTCGTCTTCGAACAAAAAACAAGAAATCTGAAAAGTCCGAGCAACACAGGTCGCGTGGGTTTTCTAATTGTTTCATAACAGAGGAGAGGGTCAGAGGCCGGGGTCAGAGGTTACTCTCAAAAGCAGTATCGAACAATAAGCCGTCACACATATGCTTGTGCCTGCGTAACTCAACGATAAAGATTAAGAATAATGAGATTGATAAACGAAGCTATTTCCTCGACAGCTTTTAATCGATCTGTGCCAGGACTTCATTTAACAAATTTTAAATATACAGATGCAATGCAAACATGAGTATATTTTAAATTTGTTAAATGTGGGATAATATTGGTTTTAATTGAGCTTGATTAGTGTGTATATCTCTTAAATATTATAGTTGCTATTATACTTTAACTTTTGTGCCTTGATCACTCAGCCGAAGGTAAGAATATATTGTATTTGCGTAGCAACGAGACGATAATTATCCAATTCTGTGGAAGCTTGACTACCATTCTCGTGGTCCCAGTAGTTCATGCACACAGGACTCAAAGCCCTTCAAAAAGAAGAAAATTCAATTACAATAGATAGTGCTGGTCCATCATTTGTGCCGATGACATTGTGGTGTAAGTCTAGGCGGCGGTATGTGAATGTTTGCAGGTAGCCGCAGTGAGTTCACGCTGGTCTGGTCTCGCCGCAATTCATCTCCAATTGGAAGCTACGAGATTTCCCTATCGCCAGCGCTCTTTGATCTTTTGGTATAAACACATTCAATGGAATAAGCAATAGGATCTATCATTGGAACTAAGTGATATAATCTCTGATTTAACCAGTGTTGTGGTCCTCCTTTTAGTGTGATGCTATTTACTGAGTTTGATGTTGGAAAGATGGCGACAACCAGGTGGTCTGGGTAGCTTATTTCTCGTCACCACTCACTCTTTGATCTGTGAACACACAGAGCTAATCATTACTTCCATTTACACACCCTTGTAAACCCTCAACCCTCCCGGCACAGCGCTGCCTCGGGTGGCCGCATTTGGTCAAGCGCGACCAGGGTCTCTTATGGGATTTGTGCCTCCGACGCCTTGATAACACTACATTGACTCAGCTAAGCGGTCGATGGCCGCCAGACAATTATTTGCGACTCAAATTGACCAAACTTTGATCTAAGTGAGATCTGATTGAGAGTAAAGAAAAATAAAAGTGAAACAGTTGTCGGGATCAAGAGAGGATGATCTATTGTTCCGGGGTATTAAGCTTTGTTCACCTGGGATTACGCGGGTAATCCCCAACGTCTGCGTCGAATCCAACTTTTGAAACCATTAAGCCCACTTATGTATTGGTTTTTACCACTGTGAAGGAATATAAATCTTCGTAGAATAACCGAATAGACCCAATCACCACCCTTGACAAACCCTTCCGCTTACGACAGCCAATCTAATCCTCCAGCTGCCATACTGTTATATGATGAAAGAAGCAATAGTTTAGTGAGATTTCCGAAGATGGTAATTTCCGAAATTTACTGACTAAGCGGAGTTGAATGACATCAAATGGATATGATATCTAATACGTAAATGACGTACTGTTTCTATAAATAGACATCCTTCCGTTGGTCACAAAAAACCAGTGATGTCATTGGTTGACGTCGATGGTATGATGAGTGGAGCAGCAACAAATCAGCAAATAATAAACTGATTAAATTTATCCATTGATACATGAAAAGCTTCTGGTATGTGTGCTGTTTTTGCTGGGCTGTCAATAATGAAATTTTTCTTTCATGAGGGGTTAGTTAATCTCATTGACGTCATCCTTACAAAGAACATATACCCCCTTAGTTGCTTGACCGACAGTTAGCAGCGCTATCGATGAGAGGGAGACGTGACCGTAGAGTCTGATAAAATACGAAGAAAATGATATTTACGACGAATCCACAGCATGCAGACGCTGTGTTTCTAATCGAGTGAACAATGACTAGCATCCTGTAACAATCATCTCCTCTATCTGAAAATGTGTTGAGCATTAGTGCTTTGCATTGGCAAATTTATCCCGGATTTCTCTTTCGGGATATGCCTCAACCTCTGGATATCGTGTGATATTATCTGAATCCGGGCTGAATTCCGCGAAGTCGCAAAGGGTGAGGGGTATATTCAGAACAGAATAATAACCAGCAGATTAATGGCTCCCAAAAAAATAACAAAAGCTGAAATAAGGTCGAGGCATTATAGAAGTATCTAGGATTGAAGGAGCCAGTAGTTCGCTAATGACAGGGGGGCTTCAGTGGGCAGCGGCGAGCGAGGTAACCACATGAGAGGTCCGCCGCACCTCACACCATACTTCCATTGTACACACATCCTTTGATCGCATAATTCGGTGGACATACCTGGCTTCTAAAGAGCTTTGATCTCGCCTCTGAATATCTCTTACATAGTTAAAGTTATTTTAAACATGTTGATTATCGTCAACTTCAATGGTTCTCATTTTTCATGTTATATGAAGTCTTATAAACGTTCAAGAACAAACTGACGTCCCGAAGATCGCAGTTTCTCGATCATCGGTACAAATACATAGTAAAGTGGCTCTTTTTCTCTATTTCAGTTGAAATATAACCGTGAAAAAACTCGCTGAATATCAGATAGATAGAGCTACAGACGCATGCATAAACACACGCATACATACAAACATAGATAGATACATAGATAAATACATACATACATACATACATACATACATACATACATACATACATACATACATACATACATACATACATACATACATACATACATACATACATACATACATACATACATACATACACATACATACATACATACATACATACATACATACATACATACATACATACATACATACATACATACATACATACATACATACATACATACATACATACATACATACATACATACATACATACATACATACATACATACATACATACATACATACATACATACATACATACATACATACACATACATACATACATACATACATACATACATACATACATACATACATACATACATACATACATACATACATACATACATACATACATAACCCTTAATTAACGTTGACAACAAGCCATGATAACATACGTCATTCATTATTTTGTGTATCTCTTTAAATCCTGGACAAAGTTCGTAAATATAGATGGCATACTTAGGCAAGATGCCTCGCCCCTATTGGTTATTAATGCGGATGTCTACAGTGCGGACTTGGTCGATCGCAAGAAGTAAACAGCGCACGCTGTCAGAGGCGATTGCCTATGCGTACATAGCGAACAACTACGAGGGACATCTTGTTCCCAAACAAAAATTGTGAACCAAGAAAGGATGATGAAATTTTGAAATTGTGGGAGTTTTGTCACGGGGACAGCAGCAGTTGGGCTTATAAATCGCTCAGTACGAAGCTAAGATATAATTGCCGTTTCTAGACAAGCCAGCTGTCAAGGACACCAATTAACTGAGCTCGTCGCGCAATATTTACTGACAGAGGCCTTTCATTGACACGTGCCGAGTGTAGGAGTTCAAGGAATGGAATAGGACATATCATAAAAAGGTCGAGTTAATGTAGGTTCCAGCACATGAGCTTGGTTCCTGACGCAAGGCTTCCCATCGACAAGATCTTTGCCTAACTTAGAGAACCGAGCGCCCGTGATTTCTAGCTCTGTGAGCGTCTGTCGCGTGAATACCCCGAAGCCGCATCATAAACGATTCTCACCCAGTCCAACGTTTATGCCCGGATTTCATATATTAAAAAAAAAAAGCGCTAAAAAACTCTATATGCTACCGTGTAGTATTTCCATTTCGCAGTAAGCAGGCCTGTATCGATACTTATCACGCCTACACCGAGTAACTGAACCAGACTCATCACATGCACAATCCTGACTGCTGATATGTGGGCAGTTGTTATTTGTTGGGATCTTTTTGCGCGCGTGTATGTCTACAATTACACGAATGTTTAAACCAGTTTATGTATGATTCACGACGTGTTTCCGCGAACATTAGCGACGGCACTGCCTGGTTCCGCGGTCGGCTTTGTTCGGTCTCAACTCACTGACCCCATGTAGCTTCAACAAAGCATTCTTCAACACAACTTAGTGTCATCACAAGGAAGTCATATATTAATATAAACAGTTCATAGATCAGTCGTCTATAATAAGACGCAGTCCGAACTTGACAGACTTTCGAAGCATCTACATCACTTGACAGAAGCCAAGAACGTTCTCCACTGCCCGCCCGGTAGATCGTACCATTACAGCTTTCCTGGAATCGCGGCCACACACGAACTAACGCCAGCGCTACTCATTTCTGGATTGAACTGGAGGTATTTCCCTACGCATGCGCGCAATAGCTAACTGTTTAGTCACAAACAAACACGCGGTAAGGAATGGACACATGTTTCTTCAATGTATCTAATGACTAATGTTTATTTGTGATCAGTCTCTACAAGGAATGGATAAGTGAATTATATTACACCACGAGAGACTCACTGACTGAAGCGAGTCGCAAGGAAACGAATTTCACACAGTATATACACAGATTGAGTCATTATGGCCATAAAAAACAGCTACAGAGCATCTAGCCAGTAAACAGAATGACATCACTCTATAACCCAGATAATATCACACACACACACATACAAACGCACTGGCACAAGCGTACGACACATATAGCCGTGGTTTAAGTCGTCAACAGACGCACATATTCAAGTACTTCCGTACATTTATCAAGATTACATACTCTAGATAAATGTGAACATCAGGCGTAAGATACAGGATCTAACGATGTGACCTATAGCTGCCAATCGTACAATATAAACACACGACAGCAATATGATAGAACCGTACACGGCCCTCTCACGGCTCCACATAATTCACCGCTGCCAGCCCAACACGTGTTATGCTTTCGGCCCCCACATATACACGACATCCGGCCCCACATATGCACCACTTCCGGCCCACATATACACTTCTTCCAGCCTCACATGTACACCGCTTCCATCTCCACATATCCACTGCTAACAACATCATACACTCTCTCCTCACATCGATGGAAATACACTGCAGAGATTCCCATTCATACACTGATAAACACTACCTCTCATTAATATACAGCATCTCCATATAAACTCTACATATCTCCGACATCAACAGAAAATTAAATCTGCTAACACGTCTAGTTAATTAGTTGAGTAATTAATTAACATATTCATGAGATATCGAGTAATCGAGAGTAGTAAGCAGTTCAAACCACCTATATAATTCGGTTGAGAGCGTAATACTTAGATCATGAGAATATGCCGTGGCACAAAATCATGTCAGACATCGGGGACACATTGCAAGACTAAATTTCAGTTTATAATGCTGCTGTTGATGGAAATGAGGCGATTGAGAAGACATTCAATGACAAAGTTATGATACAAGGAATGGCAGTGCCGCACCACCAAATGCAACATTGGCAAAAGCACCTTCGGTTCTAAACATATGACACGATTGTGTCATATTCGGCAAAAAAAATATCACCCTTCGCAGAGGGATTATGCGTGATACGCAAGGGACAACTCGCAAGTTAACGACCGAAGGTCACACACAAAGCCATCTTAAAGACTCAAACTAAAGCTAGCCGTCGGATGTAGCGGGAAAACAGGGAAGTAGCGTGAGAGAACGTATGTAGATACGCAGAGATGGAACGAGTCATCAGCCCGCCATTTGAGATCAAATATCATATGTACATGAGTCCAAAAGTAAGACCAAAATAGGGAAACTTTCCTTGAACAACTTATGTCGCAATTAAAATACGTATTATTCACATCATGGTAAAATATAATACCAGAAAAAGTCAAATAATTTACTAAGCACTCAGCTGACCTTAAGCCGTATACATGACAACCTTTGTTGATGTTGAATAACTTGTACATTATAAATGAGATCGACCTTGCATTGGAATTGCTCTGCAATATTCACTCTTCCTCGACACACTGATACACCAGACAAATGCTCAGTAGACTTCTGCTTCGGAAACCCTACAGTACCTCCCTACACAGGAGCGGTGCACGCTAAAAATGCGAGAGTGATATTTGCAAGTATCATCCACGCGATTCTTACGTCATAACCTGTTCCTTCTTAATTAGACTGTAGCCTCTGTGCCACCAGCATGACACCATTTTCAGACACCGTGACCACCGTATGCAGGCATCACCACTTCTGACGAACCTTGGTCATGTCCTAAAGCACGTTCGGACCTAACTCGGTGCTATGAGCAAATCAATGAACGTGACTATCGTCACGTGACAAACTTCTCAATGACTAGAGTAGCACGTCGCTCAGTATGGACGCCAGACAGACGGGTCGTCGTGTTGCGTGGCTACCATCCGCGCGTTAGCTTCCAGAAGAGGCTGGGCGCCGGAGATAGTGGACTTCTCGACCTTGACGCGGTTATTATCGCCCTGGAGCGTGCCCATCTGGGCCGTGTCATGCTGAGCCAGCGTGTCTGATGACGAGGGGGACGATGTCAGAGCAGGCAAAGGACGAGGTGGGAGACAAGAGGTGTCAGTAGCCTGTCCTAACAGTTCCAGTGTACGACCTTCTGTTGTACGTATATAGGATTGGTACTGCGAGCTGGTCGGGTTGAGGGGATAAAGGAAACCCCCAGGTAAGATGGCAGTTGGTGATGAGGCAAGGTAGGATGTGGATGGCAAAGAGGTTGTTGGACTCATTCCGGAAGCTAAGAGGGTGGGCGATAAAAGAGGGTATCCACTCTGAGTACCCGACAGCGTGCTCAGGGTGCGGCTCTGTTCATAAATAGACATATTGGCGTTAGACATGGAGTAGGTGAGGGTGGGTGATGGGGGGAGGAATTGGCGCGATGAGTCGAGACGAGGGTCGGTGAAGCGGAGTTCTGGCGTGAGTCGTGAGTAACGAGGGAGCATCATGGGCAACATGTCTGAACTACGGTGAGGCTCTGGGATGACGGGTAACGTCTGGTCCTGTGTCGACTTGTGTAACGGGGACTCGGCACTCTTGACGGAAGTGATGTGACGAGAAACGTTCTGTGTGATTGGAGCGTAGACCGAGCTGAAGTCTGAGTTGTGACGTAGATTCAGCTCCGCTTCCGCACCGCTATAGAGGTCAGATCGAGGCGGACTGCCGTGGCGACCCAATGCACCTTCAAACACAAGTACAAATATATAAACTCAAGCAAAGGAATAATGGGATATGACCACTGACGGTTAAAAAACATACGCCAGACATAATGAATAACTATAATATAATAACATAGTACATATTCATATTTGCGAATCTTGACCAGAATGAAAAAAATGTATAGAGGAATTAGACAGCGATATATTAGGAACTACTGCACTTGGTTACATCAGCGCGTTATCAGCACGCCAGAGAAGCCGAGCTTAAGAAACAGACGACAGACAAGCGCGGGTTGATGCCAGGGAGAAAACACGCGGGGAAGAATATAGAACGGACTGATTAATTTCTCTGCAAAAGGTCACGGAAATGTATAGCGTTCTTGCTCAGATAATGTCAAATGCGCAATATAGTGCCTTATATATAGCACGTCGTGCGCCCACGTGAAAGGTCGAATGTGCTTGAATATGAGGTGTGTAATTCACTCCGTTTGTGAGGTATGTGAGAGACTCGTTCTGTGAATACACCAGCAACGAAAGCTAAGCTGTCAACGTATTATATTGAATAAGAAAACAACGCAGGGCGACACATAGATGGGGAAGTGTCTGTTAACTACTGTTCCATTTCCCATTCACACATTGCTAAGGCAAGTGTAATCTCGGGATGAAACTAAAAGAATATGCATGAACATGTTTCAAGCGTGGAAATGGCCGGAGCTTGTGTCCAATGTGCCACAGTCAAAGTCTTATACACATCCACTCACAGTGCCGACTTGACCTTGAATCACCATCTGCTCCCAACCCCCACGTCTACCGCCGCGCCCACTCCACACAACCAGAGACAGCTACGCAATTACCATGATGCTATTTTAACAATCGAATTTATGAAACAAAGGCGCGCAATAATGCTCTTAAATCGTCAATTGTGGACGTTAGGCTATTTGTGAATGCGTTGTTACGATTCAAGTCAAAGCATGTATTGATACACGTGAATATTAGTTTAATCAGGGTGATGGTGCTAGTATGATGTAAAGATATTAGTAAGGCATGAATAAGAAAGATTAAAGAAATCATCACTTTGATTGATTTCGCAGAGAGAAAAGTGGGATTAGTACGATCTATAAGCTAGGTGGCGCTGAGAGCCGTCACCACAATCCATCCTAGTTTAGATCTACAGAGGTCACGTGCGGATTTCACCTCATGTCCTACCTGTCATATGTACGCTGGTGCCATTGACAACTGGGGGAGGTTGAAGTGGCTGAGAAGTAACAACCCCCACTCCCATACCAGAGCACGGTGGAGTATTACTCATATCAGCATGCACACCGGAAGCTAGAGGGCTTTGACCAGCATTGCTCATAGCGGTGCCCCCTAGCGAGTGCTGATGATGAGCATAATGTCCTAATGAGGAGGAGTAGCTGGGAGGAGGTGGAGGAGCAGGGCTCCCCCACTGTAGCGGTCCTGACTGAGGGCTTCCACCGGCCGCTGGGGCCAGCGAGGACGGTGGCAAAGGACCTGGTCCCATTGGACCACCACCCGCTAAAGGTAAACTTGGATTGGCGAAGGTCACATTCGTGTCTGGAAACACCACAATAACATCACAACATACACCCACGAACTTAATAAAAACAAATCATAATTCACAGTACCCGGTCAAACACGAGAAATAAGTGGAGTGGGAGGTAATGACAAAAAGACGATGACAAAAGCAATAACTGAGCAAATGGCGACAAATTTAGAAAAATGATGACTTCTTCAATAAAGTTCGGTTCGAAATATGAAATAGGCTAATGCTATGGGGACGATGACAGCGTGAAGGGAAAGAAAAGACATGAAGGGAGGAGAAGGGAAGAAACGCCAAGGTGGTGAAAGGATGGACAGAAACATGGATGGAAAGTGAACGAGAAAACCAAGGACATATCAAAGACCAACGGCATTTCCGGAGTCAAAATGGCGTCCTGTGGCAGAAACACAGAGCTTAAATGGCGACCTGTGGAAGAATTAAACAGAGCCAAAATGGCGACCTAAGACAGAAGAAGAGAGCTAAAATGGCGAACTAGACAGAAAAACAGAACGCGGGAGAGAAGGATGGGGACGGTGTTCATCTTTCCGCCATGTCTGACATCACCATCGGGCAGATTAATTATTTGAAATGACCCCGGGGAGCTTATGATGCTAAGGTGATTCATGAACTGCTGGTGAATAGTTACACTTATAAGCCCCAAGGTTTCCAGCAAGTGGCACTTAACTTTAAGAGAAGGACAAGACGACACACACAGAGACACAACAGCAGTGACAAGATAACTATATATAAGCAAGAACATAAATAAAGTACCCCATTACCCAGGGAAGGAAATGAGAACAAACCACCGCTCACAACAAAGCATTGAGCTCATTGATACGCACATAGACCAACACAATTATACCCAAACAAACACCGAATGCATGCTCTCACTAAGACCACCACTGACTCCAAGCTGAAAATCGCCACCTGTACAACAGCTAAACATCACAAGCAACACCACACACCTGCTGTTGACTGTACATGTTACTGGCAACACAGGTAGCTGCCATATCGCCGCCAGACGGAGCCTGTGTCGCCCGCTGCAGCCGCTCTAGCTCGGCCAGGTGACGAAAGGGTCTGTCGACGCTGATGATGTCAGTGAGTCCGCGCTCAATACGGTGCTGGTGCATGTGTGCCATCGAGCCATGAGGGTGGTGTAGGGAGTCTAGCGGGTTGTGGCGGTGAGCCGGCAAACGCCGGTCATCGGCTCGCATATCTAAAACAGTAAACGTTAGCCACGATCATAACCATGTCATCATCATCATCATCATCATCCTCTACATCACACGTCCTCGTACAAGTGATAATAACTACGATTGTAGAGAATGTCACGTTCCATCATTTTCCGGTAGTCGGAATTCGGAAGTCTTTATTAGGATGTTAACAAGAAACAGCTTTTATTTACAAATCCGTAGAACATAGGCCTGACAATCAAACCACACGAGTCGTTTCCCTCCATCGCCCCTCCTCTTTAGCCTCCCATGCATCACACACCCTCCATTACACCCAGTGGCAATAAGTACCCTAATCTCTGACCCTTCTTATACTAAATGGGACAACGGCAAAACCAGGGCGGATGGAATGTGAATTGATCAAGCAGTCTCCGAGGGAAGGTGTTTTCTCAGTCAAGTGGTCTCCTATGTTGCCTCAAGTAGGCCAGGAGATGATAACAAAGAAGGAAATGGCGCCTCAGTCGGCTCGGTATACCAAGCCTCCGTGTAAGACATAGCGGGATGGCTGGGACCAAGGGGCGCGTGAATTATATCGCTGGGAGCGTTAACAGTATCTCATGGAAAAACATTTTCAATTAGCAGATTAGGTTTCGTAGGATAACGGAGTCGAATATCTGCACGATGAATAGGAACCTCGACTCGAGTACTTTTCGACAAACCATCTCATGGTATTTATTCATCGCAAGTAGCCGGTAATTCGAATGAGATTTTGATTTAGCGTTAAGAACGTCATCTGTTTGCTGCACTCTTTTATGGTCGGGGAAGCATTCCTGTGGTCGAAACACGCCGTCTGGCGAACAGCTCGCAATCACCTCAGTCCGTCATCATTGTCCCGCTACAGTGAAACATATTTCCTCTGCTTTGTGTCAATATGCAGAATGAGTTTAAATTCTTGTGGAAGTTTTCGTCAATGTGAAACCAGAGACGGCCTTTTGTAACTGATACGCTTCCGTCGTGGAGCTGGTAACCGAGCAAAGCTTGCCCCGAGCATTAATGTAGATGTGGTAATCTGTCATAAGAGAGATAAATAAATAGGAGTAATGCACATCCTGTGGTCGCTTACATAAAACACCACACCGATACATCTTACATAACTCGTCAATAACGCCACACCATTCACCACAGATCACACCAACCGTTACCCGTGACCACTTGCACTGATACGCCCTCACAGCTGTGAGCTGCTAGCCGCTAGCGTTATGATGACGCGGTTGACCACCTGACCGCGACCTCACAATTGCTGATCAAAGTCACAACAATCCTTATATATATATATATATATATATATATATATATATATATATATATATATATATATATATATATATATATATATATATATATATATATATATATATTTATATAAAACATATATAGAACATATATATAAAAATATATAGAACATATATATATATATATATATGCTTATACTGTGTACGTGTTATGGTAATTTATAGTATATTACAGAGGCGATATGTCAGTATAATGGCCAGTTTCCTGTTGCTCAAGGATCCTTTGCGGTTACTTCTAAGTAGATGTATTTATTTGGATAAGTCTTCTTTTAAGACGATCATGTTGAGCGAGCCCTAATAGCTCGCACTTCCGATGCAGGTATGCTCCCCTACGCTTTATCTGCACTCGATAGCAAATGAGGTTTTTTAATTTGAGTTCAAACACGTTCGCTAGAATGCGCAGTCCACAGGTTGATCGACATGGAAAGCATGAATACGCAGGGTCGGTGAGTTAATGGGTTGGCAAATAAACAAGTTGTAGTTTGAATTGTGTGTGTGCGTGTTGATGTTTTGAGTGGGTGAGTGAATAGGCGAAATGATCACAGCATCGGACAACAGCTGCATCACAGACACCTCATTCCCAGCCGGAAGTATCGGCTTCCGTCTCGGACACCAACCTGTATCCAGTACCGTCAGAACCTTATGTCAACCTAGCGATAGCTACTCCCAGGGGACACCGGCCACCGCAATCTCTTAGATTACTGAGTGAAATAAACAAAGTACATGCCGCTGGGAAATAGATCGGACGAGAAGGTTAATGACATGCCAGCGAATTTATCTTCCTTCAATAACAAATGACCACCCATATAGTATATAGACTTCTTGGTCCATAGCCCTCCTGTTCTGTAAACCCCACCAGCGCCCTCCCTTACAGCCTTTCCCCAATTCAGATCAACTGGATCAAGGAATGTGAGGCGTTTTGGCGAGGAGTGGTTGTCAATGGTAATTACTTAAAAGACGGTGGGACAAACATGCCCATCACAACTTTTACATTCCTCTGAGAGTGAAGTATGTTGTTTGGACCGCTCCTTATTCTCGGCTTGATCAGCCGACACTCCCCCCCCCCCCAACTCACAGCCTCAGGCATGGTACCCTCATCTATTGACCCTTGGCTATTTAAATGAGTAGAATAAAATCTACTTAACGCAATTAATCTAATGCTCCTCCAGCAGTTAATTACTGCCTATTATTGTCACGTCATCAGTCGAGAAGTAGCTTGTCACAATACCGGAAGTGTTGAGGGTCGCAGATCGGTGTCATGCTGTTGGCTGTGAATGAGGACCCACAGGCTCGCTCTAACGCTCACCCGACACAGTTATTGTCCAGGCATTCATGTCCGCGGAGAGGCATTGTGTTGAAAGGAAAATAGGGACATGCCCACGCGTTATTGTTTGCCGACACAGGACAGGTGAATGGAGAACACCTGCAAACCGGTGTCTTTCTTATCATGGAGTGTCTCTTGTCAAATGCACATGCGCCAGTATGATTAGAGCGGTTTTGAGGCGAGGGGAGCGTCCTGAGGTCTCACGACCAAAGGCTCGTAGTGGTCAACTGGCCGAATTGTAATCATGAGAAATTGGATATGAGAGGATAATTGATACAGAGACCACCTCTGGGACATCAGTCAAGAGGAGCCGATGTGAGCCTGATGGGGGAATCTGTGGGGCCCTTGGGAGAAGAAGGAGGTACAAGGGAAGCTGAATGAGGCAAAGGGAGGCTGAAAGATGACGGGCTGGCTAATGATGAGGCTTCCGTACCAACGGTGACGCTATGGCAAGTTTGGAAAGAGGAGATGGGCAACTCAGTGTCAACATGCGAGGTTCTGCAGCCTCAGCAGCCCAGGAGATGCTTCAGTATCGTATCCCTCTGCTCACGGGCGGTGGCGATTAACCTGTCTCCCACGGGGACCCTCTTCAAGAGTTGTCGAATGACAATGACTGATGACAAGGTCCTCTCTGTGGGGACTTGGTTGAATGGACGGTAATGATATAGTTGGATTTCGGGGCGATGCGCAGTCTGATCAACTGGGATTACGAGGTTCCCCGAACTCGGGCGGCCATGAGACGCATTGGCCCACAGAGGAGCGTAAATTAGGAAGCAGGTCTTTGTCTGCGAGCTTCCACCATGTGTAGAACACCACACAGATAGACAACTGTGATTCCAAGTATTATGTACAGATGAAAGCATAACCTGGTGTGACCTTAGTCAAAAAGGTCACAATAGAACGCCTATCAGTTGGATAAAGGTTTCCAATATAACTCTACGTTGTAACAGTAAGACAGTAAAGATATCCAGCAGTCCATTTTATTGTCATCGTCTTGGGCAATGTAAATAATGGAATAACGGGTTCTTCATGTGTTATAACCGACGCTAGCCGCCAAACGCTATGTCAATTGATGTCATTCTATTCACTTGGGATGACTGCTGTTTGGTGACCTGGGTCATCATGCAATGACCCGCGTTCATTAAACAAAACCCGCCTGTATAACAAACGGGGAATTTTTAAGCACACCTTAATATGATGTTGTTCAAAAGCTCGATGCGAGGGGGAGTACGAAAACCAACACACAGAGCAATTGTCACACCTGTTGATGGAGCTCCAGGTGTTAAAATGCGGAAACGAAGAGGTGCTCAGAGAAAACCTGGGTCCCGTGATTAGATTGTCATTGAATCTGTCAGGTAACAAGCCCACGCCAATCTGCGCACCTGTCTGTCTCTTACCTCTTGAGAACGTCAATAGAGCCGCGTGCTCAACTGCTCAAGAGGCAGAAGTTAAAGGGTAAGGTCTAGTTTTATATAGTCGTTGTGGCTGAACAGACGCGCCTGTCTTATTTGGCAAGATTTTATCCTTTGGTAAAGTGGAAAGCATGTATTCCACGAACGTGTCGATTACTCAAATAACAGAAAGAGGCACCACAAATGCAGTCATGCATACAGATGGGAATGGTCCAAGTTGGCCCAACGACAAAACTAATTTACGTAAGTACTTATGCATTTTATGGATTGGTGATTTAGTTACATATGAACGTCAGATATTTCTTTGGTGTGCCAATAATTTCTTTTATGAAACCTGTTATTCGAATGCAGATCACTTTTGCTGGATCCTTTGTGTGCCACCCGTGGACCAAACATTTGTGATCATTCATTGGTATTTGAGGATTAGCGTCTAGACGGAATCTTGACATGTGACAAGACCTCGTCAACTAATCAATGGCTTTAAACCATCAAACACAATGAGTGTTTTTGATGTTCAAGAGCGATTGAATCTACTTACTTTTCAGAGAGCTTAATTTGAATTGATGTATATATTTATAACCCGTCTCAGCAGACACCTGCGCTTAACAATTAATACCGAGTTCCCTCCTGGTCTTTACCACCGTACGCCTATCCTGTGTAAAGAACATCCGTCTAATGCAGGCATGAAATCTGCTCCGATGTCAAGTGAATTAATATAAACGTTTGACTCAGGTTTTACGGTAAACATTTAAGGTGGACCAATGCACTTGTGGCATAATGAAAATACGACCCCACACATTCAGACCACAGACGCCAACGACTGTCTCGGCGTTCAGGAGATAATGATCCCGTATGACAAACCTCCCTGCCCACCCTAGACGCTGTCCTCATTGGCAACTTGGGGAGCAGACTTTGTTTTTCTTGAGGCCAATTTGGGGAAAATTCGAAACCAAAACAATGTGGCCTATTTGGAGGGAGAGGCTGAAAACACGACCGCACATATTGCTGACAGAATTGCAGAGACCACAGGAAGCAGAGAGGCTTACAATATGGCTTATTATTTGGATAAAAGGTAACCAATTGCATCAGAGAAATTTAATTCACCTCGGTTTATTGCTCTACTGGCGCCTCTACGCGACAGAGGATGAAGACTGAAATCTCTCGCCGACGCGTCGCAGGGATAATGATGGTGTTGCGTAAAAATGGCGGCAGGTGTGGTGTGAAAGTATTTGGCGGTCATATTCGTCAATAAAATCTTAAAATTTTGTGGTTTTTCGATTACCCATCATTATATGACGGTCGTCGAATCACCGAAAAATCAAACATATTTTCATGTAAAAATAAACAACCAACGAGGGCGGGCTCGCAATATAACTTGTATTACAGCTTGGAAAAAAGCCTCCCTGTAAAGTGTTATTTGATGAGCTGTTTTTGTTGGCCGGACAGCGTGCGTGGGTGGTGCGTTCAGCTTTCACACTCACAAATGGACGAATGGAATGCGCGCTAGCATCGCGAACAGCCCCACTCTTCTAGACTTTCACTGACCCAGTTAAATGAGATTATTTGGTCACATAGAGCGCCCACGCATGTGTCAGCAGAAGAAAGTAGCCCTCTCTGTGGCATATCAGCGTATGCCTCTTTACACAGGAGATAGTGCCGGTAGTTGTATTAAATAGTGAGATAACGAGAACGAGAGGAAGTGGTGTATATAATCTACACACCAACACGTGACAAGATGTGTTGCTGGGGTTATCACCTGTCCAATTGAGCGGTCATATCATTGCCTAGTAAGGCGTAGGTGACGTCAGCACCCATGTGGGTATTCCTGTCATATAACCATGGACTCTTGGCAGGAATAGGCATGAGGATGGGCTGGGTTGGTGGGGGGATGGCAGTAATTATTTTTGTGGGGGGGGGGGAGGTTTATGAGCAAACTTAGAAGAGAGGATAGGACGTTTGTTGGCGCTTCACAGTACTGCTGACATCTATTTTTGTCATTCAGGTAGGTGTAATATGGTGTGGGTCAAGGTGAATTTCACACATAGCCACAAATATACACAGGCAACACACAAACACACACACACACTCAACACACACAGACTCCCTCAAGGGCGTATCTTGCTTGCTGATTGATGGAACATTGACTCATCCAGCAAGTTGGTTTTGACTGAACTGACGTAACGACAAGGACGCTGCGCATGACGTCTGGTTGCAGTAAACGTCAGTAATACCGCTGAGCGGGAGTCATTAACGTTGACTGGATATCATCAACCGCAATAATCCAACCACGTCGTAAGCTTCCATTGTGTGACAATATGGAGAGAGAGAGAGAGAGAGAGAGAGAGAGAGAGAGAGAGAGAGAGAGAGAGAGAGAGAGAGAGAGATAGAGAGATAGAGAGAGAGAGAGAGAGAGAGAGATGAGAGAGAGAATGAGAGAGAGAAAAATAGAGAGAAACATGGAGAGAAAGAGAAAGAGGGAGAGAAACAGAGAGAGAGAGAGAGAGAGAGAGAGAGAGAGAGAGAGAGAGAGAGATGATATAATGAGTCACGTTGCAGGTAAGGGCTGTTTACAATATGACGACGGACGACGTCTGGTGGACGCGCACCTGTTGATGTACTTGGGCATCAGGTCATATATTGAGGATCGCGATGTAGAGTAGCAGAAGATATATACATCTGTTATTTCACAACTTCATATAAGACTCACTGGTTTTGCTGCGGGGTTCACGAGGCCCATCCACCGTCACCTTGATGGCTTTCTGGAAGGTGGCAATCTGCGGCGGATTCGTTGCTATGTGGATCGTCAGATTAAAACTTTTCCCTGAAACCAAGACGACCTCGTTAATAGAGGGATATACCTGTAGAATATCACCTGTAATAATGTCGAGTTATTTAATTGATCGCAGACTACCCATAAAGTATATTTGAACACACGCTATTTTTTAGTTTATATAGGTTCAGTTCACAAGGACGAAATCTTATCTTTATCATGAAGGTTTACTGTGTGTGAATACATCAATCAAGTTGAGAGCCAAGAACTAATCAAGGGCGTTGGTCCTTTATGAGGACAGGGGACACTGAGTACACGTCACTGAATATATATCCTCTCCCTTTCAGCTATAACCACTGTCAAGCATGCATGAAGACCGTGGATAACCACAGATATAAGCCGGTAGGGAAGGAAAATCTGCCAAGCGAACCATAATCATATTCACTGACATCGCTCTCAATACCTGAGGTGATTTGTTATATCTCATCGCACCAGAGCAATGTCACCAACTTATACTATCAGTACGAAACTCACCATACACTCCACCAACCCCTACCCTCCCACCCAATAAACCCAGCTCTGGGGCACTTTCAGTCGAGACAGAGAAAACAGACGGCAATGAAAATGCACCGAGTGACGACTTGTCCAATGACATGTTCCCGCTGACAATACATCTTGTCGTGGATGTTTCAGTAGTTAATGCTTGTCTTATACACGCTACGGTAAGCGAGTGAGTTTGTTGTTACTAGTTTAACTCGAGAGCGAGTCATTCAGAAACCGCAACGATAAGGTTATAGTATAGACTTGGTGTGAGTCAACACTTACCATGCTTGACCGTGTTTTTGCGTGGGAGCACTCGGTGACCCTATTTCTGGTGTGCCCGCGAGTCTACTGTCTAATCGCTCAATGCAACCCTCATATCTCACTGACATGCTCAACTACACAGGTGATTTAAGGGTGTTGGGGTCTGTGGGAGGAATGGGAGAAAGAGTCGGCTGGAGAGAAGCAGGGAGATGGTGCAGGAGGCGATGTACCACCTAGTTATAACACCTGCCATAGAGTGAAGACAGATTGTGGAGGGTGATGCGCCACCTGCCATAGATTTAGTAGGAGACAAAATCAATATAAACATTTATTCGTTCATGCTTCCTTAAGAGTTATGAGTGGTGGTGAAAAACGAGGCCCAACCTGTCCCCTATTGTCTCAGAACACCTCCGCTTGAATGGATACATAAACCAGCCTGTCATAAATATTGTGTATTCACAACGACAGCATATAGCTAAAAAAATTAGTCTAAGTAACAAGCCATGTTGGGGCAATAACAAGACCATGAAGAGCAATATCCGACCCGCAGTCGAACGGCTTAGTTATGCAACCGTGAACAGTTTCGAAACGAACACTACCCTCGTGGTACCATTGTAAGGTAAATAAACGGGGGAGGCTATATCGGTTGGGACTAGTTCAATCACCTGAGGGGCGTGGGTATATTCACCGTGTGAGGCCGCCCTCAAGTGGCGCGTATCTAAACTCGCTAGGGCTTTAAGGCTGAGAATATCACTATTACCGGAAGCGCCCGGTTCCGGACCTGTTTAGGCCTTTCTCTGCAAGCGTCAAGTGAATTTCCAGTGAATAACACACACCCAATTTTTTAGTCAAATTTGGTCACGCGCACAAAGTGAAATTAAAAGCATGGGGGGGGGGGGGGGAATGATGACGTAACTACGGGAGAAAAGGGGGGAAACGTTAGTTTGTTGTGTTTTTCAGTGACTCACGCCGCGCTTCCTCTTTGGCAGCCACAATTTGACATTTACCCAACAAAACCTTTGCCCCGCAAGAATGTTGACTGCTTGGGTGATTTGAGAACATATGTAAATATATACGAATAATGAAGGAGAAGCTTACAGTGAGGGAAGTTCCAATATTTGCCCAACTGTGATGTTGATATTAATATACCCCATTGGCATGAGGAAACACTCAATTGACAGTCATTATAATTCACCAGGCGTTTAACTGCATTCTCCCCGGTCTCAGTTATAAATAGACTTCAAATAAGTTCATAGCGCGACCATGTCATAGTTGTCGATGCGAATACGAGAAACACCGAGGTTCTTCACGCTCCATCGCGCATTTCCATGCGGATGTATATTGTTACCGCCTTTTGTGAAAAGACCATTACAACAGAATTGGTGATAATCCTGCACTGTGTCATACTGTCATGTTTTTTTTTTAAACAATGCCACACCCGGCGCACCGATTCCTGTTAAATAACATCTCTACTTCCTATTGAGAAAGAACACGATACGAACATACCGTCGAATAATAAGCTATCCCTACAAACGATATCCTGTATAAAGATAAGTTGATTTTGACATAATATACATAATGGATATCAACTGGTTTGTCTGTGTGTACTGGTGTTTGATGTTACACTGTGGTGCAGAGACAGAGGGGTCAGTCAGGGACGGGTCTGGGGTTATATGAGATGAAATAAATGAAAGAACATATAGCACCATAATTAGTAATGTTGTCAGTCCTGAGGAGGGTGTAAGTTATACATGCATGTTTCGTTTGACACTTGCAAATAATTATTATCAAGATTGAGGCAATGTTATTGAGTGTACTAAAGTTGGCAAGTAATGATCTGATTGAGGTTAGACCACAACTTGCACTGAGAAGTGTTTTGCACATTAGGTACAGTTGCTTAATCAATGCGCTGTTCAGCATGATAGTAACTAACCAACACTTACATACATTGTAATGACAGCATCAAACACAGCAATAAATATTACGTCTAATACAGGGGTCAAGATAATAATCGATTTATAATGCATAACCACAAACCGCATGCCACAGGCAGATTTCGCCAGTAAATTCGTGTAAATAGTATAGTGTTATTGACACTCACCCCGACCACTGCGGCCTACGAACCGCAGATCGTTGAACTTAGCTACTTGGTGTTTCATATAAGCAACAGCATTCCGAAGCTCTCCGCAGAAGTTCTCGTCGTTTCCAGCAGTTATTGTGACCTTAGTTCCGTCTTTGACTTCACCCAGAGCCACTATCTTAAATGAGACGGGGAGAGTCTTGTTGGATCGCCAATGCGACGGAAGAACAGAGCAGACGAAGTTAGGACTTCCGGTGCGAACAAGTTCCCCTGGGTGTTCGCTAAGAACGGCGCTGAGCGTTCTTTCTCCTGTCAAGATATCCATGGCCTGTGGTGACTCCGTGCTGAACGGTGAGCTACCGTTCAAATCTAGACGAAGATGCATGAGGCAAACGATTAGTGTTCCTGATAAGAACAAATCAACATAAGAGGATCGAAGTTGAGACACTTTGCTAAACTTTCCGGTGGAAATGACACAAAAATGAGTAGATATGTCAAGTCGGTATACTATAGAAGTTCGATCAATGAGTGATTAAGTCTTAGGCTAAGGATTCCATGCGAGGCAGGGTTATGAATGAGCGTAATGGTGTAAACCCCGCTTGCTTATAAATATATACTGATTCTGATTCAGAGCTCCGGTTTAAGGCCACCAATCATTGGCCAGGATGGAACGGTGGGCGGAGCCTGGTGCTTGGCCAAATTCTTACGTACCGGATGTAAATAAACAGCTGGGGAAGTGAAGTTGAGTTAAATTGTTTAGGTACGATAAGATAATACTCAGCGAAAGTTAATTTTGAACATGACTGAGTAAAAACCTAGTGGATACGAAGGGTACTTTGAACTTAGCATGCAAATCAGCTCGCAGCGGAACTCTCTTTGACTGTCAATCAAAATACGACGTTCATTCATAAAATTCAGAGAAGCTGTGAGTCACCGCCCACTTTAGCAGTAAACAAGCTCAACCTCCAAAACGACTCGAAAGCCCTGAAATGCACGAGCGCTGAATCGACCAAACAGTTTACGCTCATGTCGGAAGTTTGACACATTATAATTCAACGACCCAGGTGAAATTGCGATTCATGGAACGAGATGAGCGATCAAACTTAATACATTTTGTTGACCATCTGAGTTTTCTACACTAGAATGAATCGCTATGAGTCATGGCCCATGCACAAGACGCACTTCATTTAGGCATAATTTATGTACAGAGCGCGTAATACTTTCCAACGGGACTGTACCAAGGGCTAGTTATCGATCGTCCTCCGAGATAATTTGATTTATATTAATCGTAAGTTATTTTTTAGCGGCACGGTATCCTGCTGTTATAAGCACCTCGAGTAACTAATTTAGTCGAACAAAATTTCAACGCTCATTCAAAACACAGTCTGGCCAATGCAATGTTCGGTGTTGATTATTCTATTTGAACACACCACGTGTAATACGAAACTGCAGCACTCTCGCTTGTTTTAGGATTAAAAGTAGGACAATAAATTCCATTGAATCGCAGCGTTACTTAAACTTGATAAAATTGTATTTCTTTACATTGTGAGTTTAACCTACAAGCAACCAATACAATAGACCACTTACTTGTACGACAATAACACAACCACCAGTCTTGCATCTTCAATTTGGTTATTTTCAGAATGATTGTTTATCTATGGTTTTACGAACACTAAATCACTTTAATGTTAGTTTCCGTGCGATTTGATATAGCACTAAGAGCGATGTTGATTTGATTCGCCCCGTCGCGGAACTGCTATAACCACTCAGGAACAACCGAGTTTATATGCATCTTTGAGAATGAACCATTATAATCGTCAATCAAAAATAGCAACAACAAACACGTCATTTGTGGCATATGCAAATGCGCATCGTTATACAAGGTCAAGCGAATGACGTTTCGGGCGTAATTGTATTGCGCACGCTTCCTTCAGCCTCAATGTGGACTACATATCATCTCCAGCTAATTTTCCCATATTACAAATGTCAATGGCGTTCACTACGTCAGTCAAAAACACTTCATTCATGGCAATGAAGCGCGTTATGAAACAACGCGGAAGTAGTGACGCGTGCAGGTATTAATGCAATTAACCAAATAACCCCAAGACCATTACACAAGGGCGCCGGTCTTATACAACCACGTGTCGGGCGGATGCAGGCTCACCGCACTGCACCACAATAACAGCCTCTAATGTCTAAGTTACATTTACAGTTTTGTTTGTATATATGTCTAGCTGTTTCCAATAGAACATATCTATCTCGACGATTCTTCTATTGTTTCTGATAAACAGACAAATGTTTAAATTAGTTTAGAAACATAGGATGTCAATAAATGCGACCGGGTAGTCTATATATTGCAACTATAGATAGATAAAGCTGGTAGCCAATCGGAAGTTTGACATCGGGAACCGAACCCTTTGCTACAGACATTCCCTGATAAAATTCGACTCACTGTTTTTATGCAGGAATAGGAGAACAGAAATTAAAGTGCCCCCTCCAACACCAGAGCCTGTGCTCTGCAGCCACGTGCTATTTTACTACAGTGTTTACACTTCTGGGAACTCGTGATCGCGCATGCGCAGCCATACCGTCTATCTGTATCTCGGTATTTAAAAACAAAACCTGTTGTCTTTGGATTTGGGTTTTAACTTGCTCATACTTCAGATGACATAGTAAGTATTGAAACGCACCTTAAGTCGTAATAGTAAGTCCTCTTGAACGTCTTCAATCCGAACTTAGTGGTGAATATTGTCTGAACGAGTCATGCCGGTCGAATGAGTGCTTTTGTTGCGTGTATATGCTCGTATTATCGCCCACGCGTATGATGTGGGTGGCCCGCTGTACCGAGCAGCATGGGTTTTGGCTGTATTTGTATGCGTGTAGCTATGACAGGCAGCTAGATAACTCTGTGTCGGTCACGTGATTGCTATACGTATTCGTGAAATCGGTACGTTGTAGCACTTTCAGCGACATCGTCCAGCACGGAACAGTCGCTCGTCAAATGTCATGACAAAGGATAGCTTAGCCTAGCCGCGAACGACGGTAATATAAATATATACCGTCGTGCCTGAAAGTATGTGGGTCGTGTGGCAATTGTTTTTATTTCGCGTCTCCAGGGCTTACCACCAAGTTGTGTACTTACGTAAATATATATGTCGACAAAGGAGATGAATATCCGCTTATGCGGCCTATTTTGGTTATCCACTGTCTCGTGATTATTTAGCAATTGTCAAATGAACTTTTAGAATTACAACTTTCGTTTACGGCAGCCCCAGTTTTGGAGATATGGTGTCACATTACGCAGTTTCATTTTCACCTGCCATGTGGCTGCAGGTCCCGGAGGAGGGGGCACTTAAGTATATAGAGGTAGTATACATGTGTTGGTAGGTTTTTTTCGGCCTCCCGACGGGTTTTGTTGACCTCATAATTGTAGGATGGGGTATGCTCTTGCCATTTTTACCTTGTATGACGGGTACAGGTTTTTGAGATCCCGGGGCACAACCCAAGTGCCCTCTCCAGACTGCGGGAATCAATAAGTGTTATCTTCTTTTAAATGTCGATGTGATATCGTTTGGCTAATGTACTACATATCTCATCTAGAAAATAACATATATCAAGAGCCTGTACAAAAAAAAGTCCTAACGCACCAAAAATCTTAACCCCACTCGAAGCTAATCTTCAAGAAATGCAATCTATATATCATTTCCGAAATATCGTGATACGATGACCGCCATTTTTGAAAATACAGGGTCGCATGATTTCCCGTGATATCCCGCCGACTCATCCGCATTGCCTTAGCATTAGTCGTCGATGGGTCAAGTCATTCTGAGCATGTGCGATGCACGTGGTCTTGAACTTGAAAACAAACATGTTGTTGTGTTTTGGACTTTTTACCGCTTCCCAAATTGATCGAACTATAAATAATTACCATGGATGAAATTTCCCGCCGAAAAGGGATAAAATTGTCTGTGAACATCATTGCATTCTAAAACGCCATCACTTGGATATGTTTGATGTTTGGTAGTTGTCTGAAACGATCTCAAAATTTTTACATTGTGTCGGTTTAAGAGAAAGTAAGAGGCCTACTCATATGTCATGTAGGGCTAGACAAAGGATTAACCCCTATTACACTGTCGAGTGATATTTGTCTATGAAAATCCGTCGTTTATTGTGCAAATTACCCCGTTGACATTATTGCTGTTTCATTCCCAACTATAGAGAGTCAGTGTATCTGTATGAATGTATTTGATTGTTGACTACTACATTCCTAATGAAAAATGTCAACTTTTGATTTCGACAGAACCATTGTTAAGGCACTATTTCTGACTCTCCTCTATGTTTCTGTTTTGAAGAAGGATTCCCAACCTGCTTAGATATTTCATGAGGAGGCTGGAGAATTTTTGTTCAACAGTGTTTCTGTTTTTGAAAATGTAAAGTAACCCAGGACCAGAGCCTCACACAAGGAAGACATCATAATTCGTTTCTGTTGATGATAATAATGCATCTTCAATCATTATTAGTGATCTATTGATGCATTCATAATAATGTTTTGCTTGTGTAAATTCTGCATTTTAGGTGTAGCTGTTTTTTCTGAATCTGTTGAATCCCGTTTATGTTATAGCAAATTGACTATAATCCTTGCTCATGGCTTACACGATTCTTTTTGTCCAGATGAATGACAACGTTGACAAAGAGACATCACATGCTGTAGCATCACATCAGATCTCACCAGGAAGCTCATCCAAGCATAACCCGACAGTATGGTTTACTGCCGAGATCCAACAAATGATGTGAGTCTATTTAGTATCATGTTGGTCCTTACAGGGATTTCTGTGTAGCATTTGGTGCTGCAACAGTTACCCCATGTTTACAAATGCAGATTGTAAAAAGAATATGTGTCAGCTCCTTGCAGGTTATTCAGCAAATCACATAGGGTGAAGTTGGCTTTGAATCTCAAGCAAAAATATTTCAGCTCAAGGCCTACATCGGATATTTAATGTATGTTAGTGGCCTATAAGCTTTCAGAGTTGAAATATTCATTGTCGGCCACACCTTTTTCTGTTACTATATAACTCGTGATTCAACAAAATAATAGCAAATCCCGACATTTATGTGTAATAATTGAACTGTGACAGTAAAATTCCTCACACCTCATGCTGTATCAAATACTCTGTCGTATTGTCTAGCTATTGGGCTCTTTGGTCAATTTCAAGTTATCTTTCTACAATTTTGGGATGGGTTAACAGGGAAAGTAATCTGCTGGGAACACTAAAGTAATGTTAGACATTGATAGAAATTGTATTTCTCCCTAGGATGGATAAAAAGTTATCCCAACTTCCCTCTTGTCCCCCATGTCCCCCATGCCCCCTCTACCACCAGACCACACTCCTTCCACGTGTCTCACAACCTGTATGGTGACCTTCGATGCATGGTGTGCCATTAGCTAATTCATCAAGCTAGTTTTACAGCTTTCTGATCCAAATATAAAAAATGGTGTAATTATTCAATGCTACATAATAAGCAGTGATGGTCTCGGACAGCCGTCTATTGAGGTCATATAGAATAAACGTTGATAGTTCTGATAGAAGTCGACAACTGGCCTACCATTTACAATTTAACTTGAAAGTGATTGTAGATTTTAAAGCTTGGAAGTCGCAATACCCTGTCAAACACGGCACTGGCCCAGAGAATCACCTACTTGAGAATTTTACCGGAAATTAAACCCAAAGAGCGCCTCGATTAAGGAAATCCCATCCGTTAAAAAGTCCACAGGCGCTTGGTTCCCTATGTAAGGTTTCCGAGTGCCATACGGCTAAATCAGTATATAACAACATATATTGTATACATCTTATGAACTCAGTTTCATGAATACGATTATGAACATCCACGCTTCTAAGAGGGCTTTTTTAAACCAATTAGCAAACGGAAGTGAAATGCGAACATTCTACAGATAGTTGCGTGGTACACAGCATATGGCATGTTTAATAATTCAATGAGAGTCTTATGGATTTGTGAGTTTGACTTGCTGGTTTTGCCGTCGAGATTAAATTAAGAACACAACACAAAATGCTACCAGCAGAAGAAGCCTGGCTGCTTATGACAGTATTTTGAATGGCCTCCGAGAGGAGAGCGACAAACTGACGACGCATACGAGTTCCGCGATCAGACACTTTAAGTTCATAACAGCAACCTAGCAACGAGAATGAAATATGGGGAAATTGTACAACAACGACACGAGGGAATTACAGCTCCCAATGTTACCAGTCAGGTGTTCACACCTGTGGTAGAACTTACATGACTTGCTGTCATTTTAGCGCCGTATATGTTATGGAGTGCGCGCTGCTGTTTCTCTTAGTATCGAAATATAGCAATGACCTCGCTGGAAATAAGAAATCACACTTCACCCACTTAACGCCCTCGCTCACCCACTGCCATTAAATAACGAACCATATCTAACCGAAACGTGAAATAAAACGCAACTTATGGTCGAACCGGGTCACAGGGAGACACCCCGGCATTCCCCTATTGACTAGTTCGCAGTGGTCGCAACAATCGAATAATTTGTGGATCCAATCTGCGTTCAGAAGTTTGATATGGTAATGAACAAAAAGAAAGCAGACGTCAGCTCTTGTGTATGGAGGGGCGGGCTCGGGTTGAGGGTCACGTGACGGAGTAGGCTGGCATATGGCCTGGGTATCCATGCAGCAAGCTTTGTGACGACGGCACGTCATCCTGGTAAGAGTGATAAATGATACAGCGTGCCAGCTAGAGCCCTGCCTCACTGCCAAACATGGTCCCGCCATCATCATCAGCAGCAGCAGCAGCCGCCATGAGCCGTGCATGAAAAGGGGATGTTAAGTCAACTTAAACGGCCGTTCACAGCCCTCATAAAAGTCAATAAGTGGCAGGACAATGGGGTTAAGCTCTGTCAGAGAGAGTTTGATCACTTTCCGGGGTCGTGGGTGGGCGTAGTGGGCGGAAGATGGGATATAGCGAGGCGTAGGGGACATTGCAGGGACCAACAAGTGGCGAGGAACAATGTCTGTCACGGTGCGTGGGTGGAGTTGTTCTTGGAGGAAGAAGGCGGTATGAGGCATTCTCGCACCTGTTGGATGAAGTCCATTCTCTTCATCCGCGGCACATTGCTATATCATATAAGAGCTGGTGTGCGACTCATACCAGCCATGAACATACCACCGCCACAAATTTATCGAACTTGGTATGGCATGAGCAAACATCCGATATTCCAAAACATTATATGGTGTGAAATCTTCTCAATTTCATTTAACATGAAAACAGCTACCTGTATTAATATACGAGGTGTTTCGTTAATGTAAGGTATTTAGGCTAATATATTAATTAGCCTTGTGCAATTTGGACAGGTTATAATACAAGGACATTCGACGGAACTTTTGGAATATAACAGGGAACATTTGACCCGCACTGCTATTCTTAGTCGATAGTTATTTTTTCCGAACGCTGTCACTCTATATAGTTTCTGATAAAAACACTGAACCAACCTGATGGGGAATAGAAAAGGAGTTGAATTTTTTTTAAATATGAAAAAAACCCACCAACGGACGTTGGAATGATTTGACAATTCAGATTGGACTTAGATAATTACGCAGCATATAAGAAAGTACGCCAGATTCGAAAATGCGTAACTAGCAAGTACGTAATTTCGAATCTGGCGTACTTTCTTTCCGACTGTCGCATATGCTGTCCCACATGTTGCTTGTGTGAAGAGCACTGTAAAACGTCTACATACGGTTACGTCATACCGTCATCCGTAAGCTACCGTGTTTGCAGAAATACCAGGGTTTAAAATATAGTTATGATTATCATACTGCTTTCTAGAAAGTACCCTTGCTTGTAAGGAAGTGATAAAATTTTTGGATATGTTATATCGACTCGGGTAGATCCTGCGCTGAATGCAATGCGGATAAATTTGAACTGTCGATGCCAACGGTATTTCTTTGTATTTCTAACAATGAGGAAATTTCGCTAAAGGCTTTCAGCGATCGTTCAGAAAAGCCTCTATAAACAAGGTCTGCAATTAGATCGTAGTTATGGATGATACATTATTGGTTTAGTTGGATTTAAAGAGGCTCGTTTGTCTCTCGAAGATGAAACGAATGACCCGCTGTTCTATAGTGGCTATCGACTTGTACGATGATGCTTAGACATTTCTGTCTTTACCCGACCGCCCGTCGAACGGTAAATTGACTAATGTACCGAAAGTCGCAGGTAAAAGTTTCCAGGTGAGTTGTCATGATGCGACGATGACATGTCGATGTTGTGTCGAATGATGACTTCTAAGCGTGATTAGTTCAAACTTACCTGAAGGAACCAAGATGCGATTCCTCCTGGTGGCACTCAGTTTATGCATGTGATAGTGTCTGGCCTTGTCAGCATGGAAGAGGCTGGCTGCCACGGCGGCCGCGTGGTGTGATGGCAGAAGGGGCAGAGGATGGCTGCCTCGCTCGCTCAGACTGCTCCAACCTTCCATACTCATACGAGCACCTCGTAGGAGCATGTAAAGCAACCTCGCTTCCTTTTCCACAATCAAACGATCTAGCTATGCGCGAATCCAGGTGTCATCAGTTTTTGGAACTTCACACAGGTGTCAATTTAGCCTGGTCTAGATTGTCGACCAACTCACCATTATTTCCTTGATACACCGATATTCTCATTCCTTGCACTTTAAGGCATACAGGGATATCTCTCGCTCATCATAGTTCCAAGTGTGAAAATCCCTCGTAGGTGTGACTTTGCTTTTTAAGTTCCTAGGAGAGAATGGGATTTACTTGCCTCAGCTCGGCTCGTTCTTGCTGTTCGTCCGCGTTTATGTTTCTTATGGTGGTCCTTATGGTGCTGGTGACTTGATATGGTGTGTCCTGGTGCTGAAGCAGAGGTGGTGTGGCGTTGTGGCGTGGCGGCCGCGTGTGTGGCTGACTTGCGTGTGTTGTGGGCGGATAGCGGTGATTCTTCCCGCGAGTCGGAGGAGGCTGACTCCCGTGAAACAAAGAAGACTGGTAAAACAACTCCAAACCTCCTGGCTTATTGTTTCGATGGTCCCGCACGCGATGGGGGAGGGTCCTTCACTTACCAAGCGGTTTCATTTGCCAGCCATGGAACCGCGTGCCGCCCGAATTAGTATGGAAGTTAGTGACAGTCAGTGGGCGGCGACGCCTCTTACATTACCCCCCCTCCCCCCCTCAACCCCACCCGTGGCATTCACCCCATCTCCTTTTAAGGAGAAAGCTTCGGGTGAAAAAAAAAACATCTGTTAATTTATCCTTCTTTGTTTTGATCTTTGGAGCGAAAGGCTGTTGTGCCGATTGGTGTTTGGTGAGAGTTAAGGATGGCATTTGCTGTAGTGAGCCGATGGGGTGAAGGGAGGCAGCTCTGCACGGATGAGTCCTTGTTGTCCGATGGGGTGAGGGAGGGCACTGGTACTCAGGATGCTACTCTGCACACCTGTCATTTACATCACTAACGGGTCGCTTCGCCCTGTTATGGCGGGCATGCGAGGATGAGACCGTTGATATCAGGCGCTACGTGTCATGGGATGATCTCACCTAATGCGAATATACATTATTCTATCGAATTATTTTGGCATCATCTTTGTATTGTCGCTAAATTTGGATTTGTGGTTTAACATATTTAGAAATGAACTAATTTCCGTCATGAAGGGTGTCGTCTTGGACAGACAGCGTATATATGACGTCTTAGACAGTCAGCAGCTACGTGGCGCCTTGGATAGTCAGCGTCTACGTAACGTCTATGTAGTCAGCGTCTACGTGACGTCTAGGTAGTCAGCGTCTACGTGACGTCTAGGTAGTCTGCGTCGACGTCTAGGAGTCAGCGTCTACGTGACGTCTAGGTAGGTAGCGTCTACGTGACGTCTAGGTAGTCAGGTAAGCTACGTGGCGCCTTGGATAGTCAGCGTCTACGTGGTGTCTACTGTCTACTTCAGTCCTAGGTAGTTAATGTCTACATGGTCCCGCACGCGTCCTATGGTAGTTAGGTCAACGTTGCGTCTGCTTCACGTCCTAGGTAGCTAGCGGTCTACATTCCGTATATTACCCTAGGTTTCATAGCGTCTACTTCACGCCTATGAAGTTGCGCGTGCCGCCTTGGACATTCTATGGAAGTTACATGTTTGACAGTCAGTGGTCGGCGACGTCAGCGTCTTTGACGTCTACCGTATTACCCCCTCAACCCCACCCGTGGCCCACTGGCCCACACGGCCGACGCCTCTTTAAGAGAAAGCCTTCGGTTTCGGGTGAAAAAAAAAACATCTGTTAATTTATCCTTCTTTGTTAATTGATCTGATTGGAGCGAAGAGGCTGTTGTGCCGATTGGTGTTTGGTGAGGAGTTAAGGAGGGCACGGGGTTGCTGTAGTGAGGGACGATGGGGTGAAGGGAGGCACTGGTACTCAGGATGCTACTCTGCACACCTGTCATTTACATCACTAACGGGTCGCTTCCACCTTACATCACTAACGGGTCGCTTCGCCCTGTTATGGCGGGCATGCGATGATGAGACCGTTGATATCAGGCGCTACGTGTCATGGGATGATCTCACCTAATGCGAATATACATTATTCTATCGAATTATTTTGGCATCATCTTTGTATTGTCGCTAAATTTGGATTTGTGGTTTAACATATTTAGAAATGAACTAATTTCCTTGGACAGGTGTCGTCTTGGACTAGACGGGTCTAGGAGTCGTCTTGGACAGACAGCGTATATATGACGTCTTAGACAGTCAGCAGCTACGTGGCGCCTTGGATAGTCAGCGTCTACGTAACGTCTATGTAGTCAGCGTCTAGGTGACGTCTAGGTAGTCAGCGTCTACGTGACGTCTAGGTAGTCTGCGTCTACGTGACGTCTAGGCAGTCAGCGTCTACGTGACGTCTAGGTAGTCAGCGTCTACGTGACGTCTAGGTAGTCAGCAGCTACGTGGCGCCTTGGATAGTCAGCGTCTACGTGACGTCTACTTCACGTCCTAGGTAGTTAATGTCTACATAGCGTCTGCTTCACGTCCTAGGTAGTTAGCGTCAACGTTGCGTCTGCTTCACGTCCTAGGTAGCTAGCGTCTACATTCCGTATATTTGACGTCCTAGGTAGTTAGCGTCTACATAGCGTCTACTTCACGTCCTATGTAGTTTGCGTCTATATGGCGCCTTGGACAGTCTGCGTCTACATGGCGCCTTTGACAGTCAGCGTCTACATGACGTCTACATGGCACCTTGGACAGTCAGCGTCTATATGACGTCTACATGGCGCCTTGGAGAGTCAGCGTCTTCCAGGCGTTCATATGGCGTCTTGGTAGCTAGCTTGTACATAATGTATACATAGGTTCTTGAACAGTCAGCATCTACCAGTTGTCGACTTGGCGTCTGGGATAGTCAACGTCTATCTGTTGTCTACAGCGTCTATCTGTTGTCTACAGCGTCTATCTGTTGTCTACAGCGTCTATCTGTTGTCTACATCTCGTATTGTGCTGTCAGCGTCCATTTGTTGTCCACATGGCGTCTTTGACAGTCAATGTCACATCGCGTCTTGGACAGGTTGAAGCCTATATCGCGTCGTTTTCACGCCTTGAGCGTACTTAACTTGTCATGTCTATTTGACCCGCCAGACATGCAGTGGCAGGAAAAAGTGCGCATCTGTTTAAATCCTTCAAAGATGCATTCTGACAATCTCTCAACCACACCCCCTCGCTCACTCATCAATAGGAAGTAGATATCATTCAATGGGGCGTATACTCCAAGTCAGGAAATCTTTTCTGATTTTGCGCATTTAAATCTTGTGAGGGCCATATGACCGACAGTTCTTTACGCGTGATAACACCTATAATATTTCATAATCGTTTAGCCTAGTGTGTAGTTGTCATGGCAGCGAGTGAGTTCTAATCCAACCAGGCATATGCCACTCTGTCGTCGTAATTACCTCCCTTTAAACTCCCCAAGCTTCCCTCGACCCTGTCTTACCAGATGCGAATGAATGGAGAAAAAACAATACATAAAAACTTAGCGAGGTAGTTTTTAAAGGAGGTTGCATATCTTCAACTCTCTCCGTATTGGGCTCCTCCCACTGTGTGTGAGAGGACACCTGTCTCAAGAAGAAGGTGGGCGTTGTAAGCTTTCACTGTCAATGCTTCGTCACCCCCGCGCCAGCAACTCACTGACAACCTGCCTCCCCATGCCTCCACTCCAAACTGCTATGTTAGCAAGTTCAAACAGCCGATTCTAGACGGTCAAATGACTTGATCAAAATTGTGAACTTAAATGCGATAGACGCATCAATCAGTCATGTACAGTTCATATAAAGGGTTTGATTTCACGCTGGATGTTTATGCTATAAATTCATCCAAAGGCGAGTACCTTTGGTGAACTTTTACTAAATATTCATCTGAATAATATCTACGTGATGAAGGTACATTAAAATACCATACTAATCGGCGCAACGGTCTTATGAAAAAATACACCAGGTCGGTGTGTGCCTTACTAATAAAACTTGCTAGTAAGTGACCAGAAAGACCAAGATTAGCATATCACACCTCACACACCAACGTAGACATTACCATGTCACTTACTTTATTTGGCGGATTACGAATAAAAAGATGACTACTCAATGTAAAATACCGTGAGCATGAATATAGTAAATGAAAACCTAAGTAGCGAAATAAATGTACCGGTTGTGTGCTCTGGATGTATGTCACCTCAGCGGTGGGTCAATATATTGCACGCTCGTGTTGGTGTGCCGTTAAAACCTAATTACTTTACCGGGTCACCTCATTGGCTAGGGTTTTTTGTGTTATTATAAATCCGGTGCGTTTCGAGATTTAACATCGATGTATTTTTTGAGGCTATATAAAAAATATCCCTTCCCCCACCCTTTTGAATGAGCATATATTGCCACTCCTTATCTGTTTATCGCTTCATCACCGTTTGTGACTATCACGATATTACATGATTTCCTTCAGAGTTAACGGCATAGCTCTGTCGACCCTTTTATTGGACACGGCGTGTTTCTTCATTGCCCGTGCATGAGTTGACGTGTGTCTGGGCAGTTCCTGGTGCGCGAGTTTCTCCTCATTCCCGTTTCAGCCCGTGTCACGTGACGTTGCACCAGAACTCGAGTGAGAAGGGACCAGTCGCCGACTCGCTACCACCGAGAAACAAACGCAACTACCTCCCCGTGACGCATGCGCATCTCCGCCTGTCAACTTTTGTGTTATTCTAGCCAAGTCGACACTTTGCCAGAAATGCGTCGCATCATAAGTGCTCAATGCGTATATATATATATCGATAATTAGGTATATGTATGCGACTTACTTCTCAGGCCTAGGGCTCTGTTTGCTGCGACAAGTTCTGTGAATATATATGGATGCTGTCACCAAACTGGGATAAAGAAAACATGAAATGACGTCACACCTTCTCGGTCTGTTTCGTTTGTAATCCTGACAAAGTGTTACGGTTTGAGGCGTCGACGATATCACACGGGTGGTTCTTGTGTTTGTAATGCCACTTGCGACGAGTTAGGTGTCAACAAGACTGCCGTCATCGTGAACGTTGCTCGCCTTCCCTTACCGCCGCCCACTCCCCCGCTACATAGGTGGGATGGGGGTTGGGGGCGGTGTAAAGGATCAGTATTCTCTTTTGGGTAGTGACATCGGGGGAACCTCACGACGCGCTTTATAAAATTGGTCTGGGGTCAAGCAGGATTTTGTGAAATAAATATCATTGTACTTCAAAATATCCAAAGCTCCGTGAGTTGGCTTGCGTTTTTGCAAAAACTGCCCCGGCAACTAAATTAGTCGACTGTCATATGGTGCAAAACTGGTGCGCGTTTGTGCACTTGGCCCCATCATGGACTCATCGATTATGATTATGTAGATAAGGAACGCGCATAAAACATTTGGTGTGTATGTTATGAAGGGGATGTCAGCCATGTGCGTTTTTTTCTCGGACTTCGAGCTGTGGCTTCCCGAAACGACCTTATATAAATAGCTCTAGGTGCCGTTCTCTGCTTTTCCTTTACGGCTCCCGTATCCGCCTCTTGACTGACGCTATTTGTGTCTGTATTCTCCTTGTATGTATAGTTAAATAGACAGCAGGTTTTTTTGGTCGTTTTATGTTGTTGTTGTTGTTGTTGTTGTTGTGGTTAGTTTAATGGTGCGTGGTGGTTAACTGATCCCATCAAAACATCGCATTCGGTTAGCATGTCGTAATGACGAGACGGACTCGCGACAGGACGAGTGATGCTTAATGGTGGTGTGTGACCACGCACCCCCCCCCCCCCCTACCACCCCCCCCCCCCCCCCCCCCACACACACACACACACGCACACCTCTGTGGGTCCCAGGGTAGAATAGACCCACTGAATCTTCTGCATGTCGTTAGAGGGGACTTGAAGGGGACAACCTGTTGGCCGTGGTTTGCGACTCGTGTCGTAGGACAATGGGATCCTGGTGGTTGCGTGAAGTGTTCCTTGCAAGGGATATATCTGCAACACACCACTTGGGCCCGGATTTGGCCTAGACGGGAGGTTGGTATGGCCTGGTCAGTTCAATCGGCCGATGGCGACATGCCCTACATTTGATTTTTTTCCATTATCATTCACGTGTTTCCCCCTCTTTATTCCCCTTTACTCTAGACGAAGGATTCTTAATCATGTCAACCCACTTTAGTGTTGTTGTACCGTTACATCTCTTTTTACTTACTTACTCACGTGACCACGTGTAACTAGTTCACGCCGTCATTATCTGGCACTAAGACGGGTGTGTTATGACCTCGTTACAATGCTGCCTCAGAGGCTAGCAACCCGACGACGGAACACTCTCCATGTGCGGATAGCGATGGAATATATGTCACCATGCATATTAAGTCATGAGTCGATTTTGATGATGGTTTCGTTGTTATGAATTTCGGTGGCCGATTGGAGTGCCTAAATACGTACATGGACATGTCCCGCCCTTCCTCAGACATCATGACAGCCAATCTCGACGAAATGAATCAAAACAATACCATTGCCTGGTCACCATGAACGCTGAATGAAGTGAATGCCACAACTGGCCTCACGTTGCGGCCACAATAGCCTAGTACCACCTCGCTCTCGTCATTTCAATGCTGCCCATACATCATCCCCCCCGGACAATGTGCGCCCTGACCCCACTCACCGGCCGCCCCATATCCTCGCTAATCCGCCACATTAGTGGCATACTTCTCTCCTAACGCTTACAAAAGTCCTGAAATCAAGAAGCCTTAAACAGAAAGCTAGCATTTACCAGTAAGGACATAAGGCAACTTCATGCATTCAGTTTTATTTCGTTGCCATGGCGACGACGCATTCTCTCTTCAGCAACTGGAGACTAAGGCCTCTGGTAGGCCAAAAGGTGAGCGACGACATGGAGCGAGTAGTCAGCTTATTGCCTCTGTTTTTACGGAGCTTTTGTTATGTGACACGGAGACGGGCACTTTTGAATGGAGACGAGGTGACCACCTCCGCCGCCGCCGTTGCTGCTGCTGCTGCTGCTGCCGAGAGTTCTGACACTAGTCAGCAATGCCGCTTATCTGCTTATGGCAGAGTTAGTTCGAATGCTGCGAGCGACGCTGCCACGACTGACCGTTGCAGGCGACGGCGTTGTGTTTTACGGAGTGTTGACCCATGTTGGAGTCACCGAAGTGTTAAATGGCGCGGCGGCGATTGACGCTACTAACATGGAAGTCAAAGCAGTGTGTGGCGCTGTTACCACGCATGGCTTAGCGGTGTATGATGCTGCTACCACGCATGACGTTAAGTTGTATAGCGCTACTACCATGCGTGACGTGAATAGCATTGACGCTATTTCCTTAGTTAATATGACACCCTTTGGCACAGGTGACATTACTCTCTATGACGCTACTTCCTCGGATGAATTACGGCCCTAAGATGCTGCTACCTTGGGTGACATAGGAGCCTATGATAAGCTGACGCTGCAATGGCAGTCGACGTCATGGGTAGTACTGGTGGCACGGCGGTCTGTGAGGCTGGTACCATTTTGGGTGTGGCAGTCAATTACTTAAATATGTATCGTGGTTGATTGGGCGATCTGGTTTCCATGGGTCAAATGGTGCATCATGACTTCACACATTCACAATAGATCACATGGAGGTCTTCAACCGTGAAGTATATAGCGCTTCAGTGATGGGTGATAGTTAAATTGACGACGAGGGTATTGTCATTGACATTGTCATTGAGGTAAAATGGAGAAACTAATGGTCGTTTCGCTGAACTTGTCGATTGTTGGGTCGAACTAACGATGTTTGGCAGCTTGTCACAACAAGACGTAGCAAAGTTTGAATTCAGAAGCTGCCCACTGTTTCATGCTATTGTTGGCTGTAAATATGACAGAATCTACGTAAATCAATCTTAAAACACTATACCAATGGACAAGCATCGCGTGTTGTGTTTGTTATAATCAGACTTGTACGTCCTAGTATCCAATCATCACCACTGTTGAATTCGAATGCTGCGATGTTTCTCTATGTCATTACAATGTTCTACTGTGTATCCATTTTATTCAGAGAGAAAATGTGAAATTTTGATCGATCGCAATAAATGCGCTCAGCAGGGCAACCTTAGCCATTTGGCAGCTTTCCTCCCCTGTAAATATCTCCAGCTTTTCGTTTACACCTGCTGAGTTAGTGCAATACATTAAATGTGCATTGAATCAGTTTCATCATAATGCTGCCGTGAATAAAACTGACCGATTCATTACTAGTTTTGGAAATGATATCGATGAAGTCGAGTACAATCGATGACATGGCTATTTTAATGCATGGCCAGTAACTTATTTTTGACAAGACGAGGTAAATACATCAAATTTGGTACGTAGTAGACACTAATGGACATCCGAGGCTCAAAATGGACGAGCGATAATACTAGAATGTTATTGGATTACTCGTGTATTGTTACTCAACTCGGCCACTGCCCATTAGCATATTATGTTTTGCAAACAAAGTTTGAAGGCTGTTGTGAAGACGCTGATATCAAACAGTTGTCGATAATTTGGTGTCCCCAAAACCATTCAAGGAAAGTAATGGAATCTTACAACCACGCCTAAACGGAAACACACACAAATGGTGCGGTATTACTGGTAGCTGTGATATATCATGCTAATCGATGCATGTGTGAGGCAATATATTTTGTAGTGCTTGCTTATGCGCATTGATTTAAGATGTGCGCGTTTAGCATTATAGAGTGTGTCACTTATGTATGTGCCGGTTCAGCAATATGGAGTGAATTGCTTGATGATGTGCAGGGTTAGGAATATGGAGTGTATTACTTCAATGATGTGCAGGGTTAGGAATATGGAGTGTATTACATCAATGATGTGCAGGGTTAGGAATATGGAGTGAATTGTTCGATGATATACAGGTTGTGCAATATGGAGTATATTTCTTCAATGATGTGCAGGTTTAAGAATATGGAGTGTATTACTTCAAGGATGTGCAGGGTTAGGAATATGGAGTGTATTACTTCAATGATGTGCAGGGTTAGGAATATGGAGTGAATTGTTCGATGATGTTGTGCAATATGGAGTATATTACTTGATGATGTCCAGGTTTAACAGTATTGAGTGTGTTGTTTCATGATAAGCAGGTTTAACAATATTGAGTGTGTCGTTTCATGATAAGCAGGTTTAACAGTATTGAGTGTGTCGTTTCATGATAAGCAGGTTTAACAGTATTGAGTGTGTCGTTTCATGATAAGCAGGTTTAACAGTATTGAGTGTGTCGTTTCATGATAAGCAGGTTTAACAGTATTGAGTGTGTCGTTTCATGATAAGCAGGTTTAACAGTATTGAGTGTGTCGTTTCATGATAAGCAGTATTGAGTTTCGTTTCATGATAAGCAGGTTTAACAGTTGAGTGTGTCGTTTCATGATAAGCAGGTTTAACAGTATTGAGTGTGTCGTTTCATGATAAGCAGGTTTAACAGTATTGAGTGTGTCGTTTCATGATAAGCAGGTTTAACAGTATTGAGTGTGTCGTTTCATGATAAGCAGGTTTAACAGTATTGAGTGTGTCGTTTCATGATAAGCAGGTTTAACAGTATTGAGTGTGTCGTTTCATGATAAGCAGGTTTAACAGTATTGAGTGTGTCGTTTCATGATAAGGTTTAACAGTATTGAGTTTCGTTTCATGATAAGCAGGTTGAACAGTATTGAGTTGTCGTTGAATGATAAGCAGGTTTAACAGTATTGAGTGTGTCGTTTCATGATAAGCAGGTGTAGAAATATTGAGTATTTTGCTGAATGATGATATGCATGTTTAGCAATATGGAGTGTTTCTTGTTAATGATATGCATGTTTAGCAATATGGAGTGTTTCTTGTTAATGATATGCAGGTTTAGTACTATAGAATATATTAATTAATGATGTGCAATTTTTGCAATATGGAGTGTATTACTTAATGATGTGCTAGTTAAGCAATATGGAGTGTATTGTTTGATGATGTGCAGATTTAGCAATATGGAATATATTGTTTGACATTCAGCAATATGATGTGTATGTTTAGCAGTATGGATGTGTTGTCTGATCATAAGCAGCTTCAGCAACATAAAGTGTATTACTTAATGATGTGCAGGTCTAGAAGAATGGAGTGTATTGTTTCATGATGTGCAGGTTTAGGAACATGGAGTGTTTTGCTTAATGATGTGCTACTTTTGCAGCATGGAGTGTGTTGCCTGATCATATGTAGCTTTAGCAACATGGAGTGTATCACTTAATGGTGTGCAGGTTTAACAATATGGAATTATTGCTTAATGATGTGCATGCTTAGCAGTATGGAGTTTATTGTTCGATGATGTGCGGGTTTAGCAATATGGAGTGTATTGCTTGAGGTTCTGCTATACGATGTGCAGATTTAGCTGTATGGAGTGTGTTACCTGATGATATGCAGCTTCAGCAGTGTATTACTTAATGATGTGCAGGTTTTTTAATATGGAATGTAATGCTTGATGATATGCAGGTTTAGGAATGTGGAGTTTTTTATGATGTGCAGGTTTAAGAATATGGAGTGTATAACTTAATGTTTATGTAGGTTCTGCAATATGGAGTGAATTGTTCGATGATATACAGGTTGTGCAATATGTTTAACATTATGGATTGTGTTGTTTCATGATTAAAGGTTAAGCAATATGAAGTGTATCACTTAATCATGTCCAGGGTTTAGCAATATTGAGTGTTTTGCTTAATGATATACGGGTTTAGGAATGTTGGGTGCATAACCTAATTACATGCAGGTTTAGCAATGAGGAAATATTGGTTAATCATTTACAGGTTTAGCAATATGGAGATATTGGTTAATCATTTACAGGTTTAGCAATATGGAGATATTGGTTAATCATTTACAGGTTTAGCAATGAGGAAATATTGGTTAATCATTTACAGGTTTAGCAATATGGAGATATTGGTTAATCATTTACAGGTTTAGCAATATGGAGATATTGGTTAATCATTTACAGGTTTAGCAAATGAGGAAATATTGGTTAATCATTTACAGGTTTAGCAGTGTGAATTATATTGCTCAATGATGTTTTGCACAATATGTTTCATGGAAGCTGATTGTGAAGATATAGATTTTTAGAATTATCCATCTCATAGATTTGCACGGTTGACAATGGAGACGTGAAATATACTTGCAGGTTATGGTTAATCAAAATAAATTATAATGGACACTTATAGCCGTATGAATCAGGCCGAAATGTTCATGCACTACCGTGAATGGATACACAATGCATAAATCAAATGAGACGATGAGTATTATACCACTTTCTCCGACGATATTATCGCGGCAGGGATGGGTTGTGGTGGATTGATTGCTTGGGTCGACCTTATCACTGACTCAAGCATATTGGTCACTTTGCATTTGATCATTTGGTTCGAAAAATTGAAACGACAAGACAGTTCATAAGAAAGGTTTGATTTGGAACATAAAACACATTTCAATATCGGTTGATAAATTCGTTTGGTGCTATTAAAATGGTGATCACTGACGTGGTTTGTTAAGATCAAGTCATTAAAGTCTCATCTGCCCCGCGTTGCATCTCCCTGGTTGTGGTACGTTGTTAGGTTTGTGGTTGGCGCCACGAACACGACCTCCACACAAATCAGCCGCGCACGTAGGCGCATAGCTTCACATTATCTACACACTAGAGCGTCTGTTTTTCTGTAGATATTTCTTTGGCAGGATTCATACGGGAGCAGGCATGAGGACGAAGGTGGGGTTGTGATCAGGTGACATATGGCCTCGCGGTTAAACCTTAGCATTTATATCATACAACACATCCTTCCTCAAATACATACGTGTAGCTTTGGACCGAACCTTTTTTTAGCGTCCCATGCCAAGTATCGTTCAAAGGAAGACCTGTTGATTATCAGGAGAAAGACACATTACAAAAATAGGAGCAATCCTCTTTCATCGCATGCTCTGAGCCTAAATTGATTAGTTTGAATGCGTCGGAACATTTAGGAACAGCTTAATGGCGACATTTTAAAAAAAAAAAACGGTTTTGTATGGGATGAGCTAGTTGAAGACTGACATTTTTCCTGTGTTCGTCTCGTCATCTGTCAAATAAGGTCAGAGGACGAGTATGCCTGGGGCAACCTCGAGGCGAGACACACACACCGCCTTTATTAGGGTTCAATCGGCCAGGCAGGCGTTTAATACGTGTTAATGGAGGGTGCAATGCCTTCCCTACTTAAACACAGAGGTTGATCATAGAATACTTGCGGTATGAAAGCGGCGGCCAGCTGGGTGCCCAATGATGCCAATATGGCGGAACTGCCGCCTGACACGCTTGCGGTTGGCCACTGACTCATTTAAACTAGCCAATCACATGGCACCTCGGCGATTTGCCAGACCAATATCTCTTTTGTGTTGCCTTGCTACATTTTATCAAAAATTAGTACTACCGTTGGTGGGAGTGTATATCCTGTTGGTACCTGCTCACAATGTGTCACTGTGCGCTGGTATCCTATTCGGCTAGTCGCCTTAACGAGCTGCTATTACCCGAAGCAACAGGTTTGTTGGCAAAACTCTTGAAAGGAGTCGTTTTGATGAGCACATGCTGGTCATCCGAACACACTGTAGGTACCCTTAATAGGGTGTCACACTTGGTCCAGAGCCAGGGCAGTATATATGTAGTACTGTCTGCTGATGTGGTATCTATAAATGACTCACCTGTATCACGGAACTTCAAATATCAGTTTCATTTGCCGCACACCATGGAGTATGGAGACTGTTATGATCCCAAATATACCGAGTTTGTGAAAACAGTTCAATGCTCTATCGCTCTGGTATTATAAATTAGTCCAGCCACTGAGCGGTAATAGAAACGTTTCTCATATGCAAAAATTATATCCAAAGCAGATCAAGTTTTTCGGGAATCCTAAAACCCACAGATTACGTCCCGAGGATACGGCTCGTTAACCAGAAAATGAAGTGGCTTCACATGTTACATGAGCCAGGTATATGGGTAAAAGATGAGTCTGAGCTAAGCTATGGCTCACGTCGTGACGTCACTTCCCTCACGTCCCATCAAATAACACGAATAACTGTCTCTTTTTGACCAATATGGCGGGTTGTTGCTGTTTTAACAAAGTTGAATTTTTGGCTAGCTATCCCTTTGCCATTCGCCATCCCCTAGTTACCCAAGACCTCGTATTTCAATTTGTGTTGGCCCAAGAAGTTGCTTTCGTCTTGTCTTTGTTAGGGTGAGTCATGACATTGCACTTGCGGCTGTCTGGTATGTACAGCATATTAGGGTTAGCTTGTAGAGTTATGTTTACTGCTTTTCTTGGAATCGAGTAACAGTTTCAGCCAATGGGGAGGCCGTTTACATGAGATGCAGTCACGAAGCCTCAAACCGCAAATTCATCCACGACCAATCGGTGACCACCATACGACCCACGTGACCAGCAGCCTAATTTATAGAGCACGATTTGGTTCTCGTATTCTATACCCCAGCCGACGTCCCTGTCGTGTATGTTCATTCGTGAGATATTGAAATTTTCTCTTTAAACAGAGAATGATTAACGAAACGCGAACGTAGAAGGCTAATGTTGTGGTATTATCAAATTGTTTGGTGTATTTTCGGCGAAAACTCATCAATTAATTTTACTGTTGATAAATTAATGATATCGCCCCTCGTATTATGTCAGTATCATAATACCATTAGGGATGATAGTTACATTACTTTTTAAGGCAAAACAAGGTTGTATTCGTGATGTAATAGTTTTTGGGTTTATACGATATAACTTGTTAAGTCTATATGTCACTACTGGAGGCTCCATCAAGCATAACTGTTTAAGTCTATGGGGTACTAGTTGTGTGGGGCATCACTGGTTGGGTCTACTGCCAGTTGGGTCTTCGGGGAATTACTTTTTAGGTCTAAGGCGCAGCACTAGTTGGGTCTATGGGGCATTACGGTTTATTAGGTCTGTGGGGCATTACTGTTTAGGTCTGTGGGGCATTGCTAGTTTGAGCGATAGTACTTGAAAATGGTAGTTTTGCGTATGCGTAGTTACTGGTTCAGCTCGATGTTCGTTTGGATATTGTTGTAAACAAAGTTCAGGGGCAGTTTTCAGTGCGCGTAAATCGATTTTTTATCAATGATTTGGTGTTCCTAGTTTCATGTCAGGATTATAAACGAGTCATTGTAGCAACTACACCAAAATGGAAGCAAAATAAAAATTGCGCAAAATTGTCGAAAAATGCATCTTTAAAGGTTAGGAGTGTGAGGAATTTCCAGTTGAGTCTATGGGGCATTACTGCTTATGTGTAATGGACATTACACTTGAGTATATTGGGCATTACTAGTTTGGTCTATGGAGCATCACTGCTCGAGTCTATGGGGCATTACTTGTTGGTTCTATGGGGCAGTACTGGTTTGGTCTATGGAGCATTACTGATCGGGTCTATGGGGCATTACTAGTTGGGTCTATTGAGCATTACCGCTCGAGTCTATGGGGCATTACTTGTTGGGTCTATGGGGCAGTACTGGCTCGGTCTGTAGGGCACTACTGGTTCGGTCTATGGGGCAGTACTGGTTGAATATATGGGGCAGTACTTGTTGAGTCTATGGGGCAGTACTGGTTCGGTCTGTAGGGCATTACTGGTTGGGTCTATGGGACAGTACTGGTTCGGTCTGTAGGGCATTACTGGTTGGGTCTATGGGGCAGTACTGGCTCGGTCTGTAGGACATTACTGGTTCGGTCTATGGGGCAGTACTGGTTGGATATATGGGGCAGTACTTGTTGGGTCTATGGGGCAGTACTGGTTCGGTCTGTAGGGCATTACTGGTTGGGTCTATGGGGCAGTACTGGTTCGGTCTGTAGGGCATTACTGGTTGGGTCTATGGGGCAGTACTGGTTTGGTCTGTAGGACATTACTGGTTCGGTCTATGGGGCAGTACTGGTTGGATATATGGGGCAGTACTTGTTGGGTCTATGGGGCAGTACTGGTTCGGTCTGTAGGGCATTACTGGTTGGGTCTATGGGGCAGTACTGGTTTGGTCTGTAGGGCATTACTGGTTGAGTCTATGGGGCAGTACTGGTTCGGTCTGTAGGACATTACTGGTTGGGTTTATGGGATATTGATGATTGGGTATATTGGGCTTTACTGGTCTGCTCTACAGGGCGTTATGGATGGCTCTATGAAACCTTACTAGTTGTTTCTATGAATTATCACTGATTGAGTCTATGGGGTACTTCTTGCTGGGTCTATGGGACATTACTGGTTGAGTCTATCAGGCAATGCCGGTTTAGTCTGTTGGGTACTCCTTGTTGGGTATATTGGGCATTGCCTGTGGAGTATATGAGGCGTTACTGTTCGATATGAGACCACCTCGTTGAGGTAGCACTGATACCTCTATCATTGGTAAATACTGCACTTGATGGTCCCTCTCGACGTGTTAACTGCTGCCCGTCGTTTCCTCTTCCCTTTTCCGGGATGTCTTCCCCTATAAAGTGCTCATAAGTGCAAATAGAATGTAAATCCCCGCATTTATCTTTCTCATACCTCCAACCTCACAGGCGTCCTCGCCCTAGTCTAAATCGGTATACAGATTTCGTGTGCCCACATCCTTTCACTATAAGCTTGCTAACATGGCCCTGGTCCCTGTGCTGTATGTCACTGATTGTTCCACTTGCTCAAAGCATATTTATTAGTTGAAAAGAAAAGCAGCTCTAACAACCGGTCACAGCGAACAGCGAACGTTGAACAAACGGTTCACTGCGACCTACCACAGCAAGTTGGTGTGATCGTTGTACGAAATCTTGAGCAGTGATAATCTAACGTCTGTCTGTCTGTCTGTTCTAAATGCACATCAATATGAAGTGGTCTAGATATGTCCAAGAAGGTGGAGTTGGGGTAACATTTTACCCTGACTGTCATGGAAATACATTGGATTTGACTGTCTATGTCATCGGAGGTCACAGGAAGACCAAATGAGGATACAATTTTACACTGGATAAAACTGGATAATGTTACGGTAAACCAATCAATGAGCTGATCAAAATTAGGGCGGCAAACATTAAGACTTCTCAACATCATCAAGTTGTATCAGTGCAAAGAATAATTTGTACCCATGCCATTAGTTGATATATTCCATGGCATAATCTAAGAATTAAGGTGTAGAGACTGACAATTATCTTCAGCAAGTCAAACTCGCTCAACTGAACTTTTTATCAAAATCAATTCTCTTAAAAATTTAGATGGCCACCTAGCGAATGAGATTAAAAACAAACCATGTGACCTAATATATTCCTAAATGGTGATAACCATGACAAGTTTTCCGTAATTTCGTGGTTTAGTCGGCGATTATTACGATCAGCATCAACAGCCAGGTCGCTTTTTGGACGTAACGCGAGATCTGTTCACTGGCACTGTTGTTTTCGTATAATTCTACAACTGTTCACATATCCATTGGCCACGGGCTTGTGTGACAACAAATTGCCGACCTCGTTCGGTACCCATGTCCCAGCGAAGTTTTCAGCTTGTCACTAAAATATTTTCTACTTCACATATATAGTTGAATAGCAGCTCAACCACAGGATCAAGTTTCAATCCATACGTAATGCTTAAAAACCAATTTACCAGGAGGTCGGATTCATGGAAATCTCGCTGCCAGTCCAGCTGGTTTCATTTTCAAGCCATAAATTGCCGTGGTACAATAGGTATTCAACGAATACCCGTATAGGAAGATAACGCCTGGCAATGATTAAGTGACATTGCTAATTTAATCCATATATTTTGAACGCCAAGTCAACTTGTGCTACTACGATCAGTAGTTTGTCTCATATTTAACCCACAGAAAGATGACATTGCCAATAGCGGACACCTGTCTATAACGGACATTTTACACAGCACCGTGACTATCCGCAAAAGATAGGTTTATCATTCTGTCTTATCGTTGTGGGAATAACCGCCCAGAAAAATTCATTACATCACCTATTCTTTGACAAAGTTTTTTTTTGGTTGTATTACGTTGAACACGACCTAAAACTGGGCTCGTATATTGTTTATATTGTGAGTGGATCATACGTAGAAAATGTTCGCATCATTGATAGCCAGTGTTCCGTTTCCTTTTGAACGAGGACGTTTTGATTTGCTGAAATGACACGCTCGAGTGCGTTATGATCGCCTCACAGTTGCCAAGGCAGTTATATCTTCCAATCAAGTGATTACAATGGCGTTTTGGAGAACTAAGGCAACGGCCATATTTGTGGATCGATGGCATCGTGAACATTAACAGCTCCGGGCGGAGGACAACCGAAACGTCTACCAGTCGATCAAAGGGGCACACCTTATTTAGATTTGATTAGCCTCAGGTGTCACCGAGAAGGGGCCGATGAAACTATTCTTGTGTTCCTGAGGCCTTTATGGCCAACTATGCTAGGTATGGTGTCCGCAATGGCTATGATGTCCGTACAGGGTATAATGTCTGTACAGTATATGGTGTCAATACAGGGTATAATGTCCGTACAGTATATGGTGTCAATACAGGGTATAATGTCCGTACAGTATATGGTGTCAATACAGGGTATAATGTCCGTACAGTATATGGTGTCAATACAGGGTATAATGTCCGTACAGTATATGGTGTCAATACAGGGTATAATGTCCGTACGGTATATGGTGTCAATACAGGGTATAATGTCCGTACGGTATATGGTGTCAATACAGGGTATAATGTCCGTACAGTATATGGTGTCAATACAGGGTATAATGTCCGTACAGTATATGGTGTCAATACAGGGTATAATGTCCGTACAGTATATGGTGTCAATACAGGGTATAATGTCCGTACAGTATATGGTGTCAATACAGGGTATAATGTCCGCACAGTGTATGGTGTCCGTACAGGGTATGGTGTCCGCACAGGGTATGGTGTCCGTACAGGATACAGTGTCCCTACAGGGTATGGTCTCTACGCTTGGTTCCATACCAAGTGTAGACGCCATACCCTGGCAATACAGCATACCCATATAAGACGCCCTTCTCGGTGTCGACGCAATGCCTGGTGTACGCAGCAAGCAATGACATGTTCCATATCAAGCGCAGATACACTGTGTGGACACCATCCGCATTGTAGACTCCATACACGGTGTGGACAAAATATGCAGTGACACTACCTAGTGTAGACACCTTACTAGTGACACTACCTAGTCTAGACACCTAACTAGTGACACTACCTAGTGTAGACACCTTACTAATGACACTACATAGTGAAGACACCTAACTGGTGACACTACCTAGTCTAGACACCTTTCTAATGACACTTCCTAGTGTAGACACCTTACTAATGACACTACCTATTGTGGACACCTTACTAGTGACACTACATAGTGTAGACACCTTCCTAATGACACTACATAGTGAAGACACCTTACTAGTGACACTACCTAGTATAGACACCTTACTAGTGACACTACCTAGTATAGACACCTTACAAGTGACACTACCTAGTGTAGATACCTTACTAATGACACTACATAGTGAAGACACCTAACTGGTGACACTACCTAGTCTAGACACCTTACTAAAGAGACTACCTAGTGTAGACACCTTACTAGTGACACTTCCTAGTGTAGACACCTTACTAGTGACGCTACCCAGTATAGACACCTTACTAGTGACACTACCTAGCATAGACTCCTTGTTAGTGACACTGCCTGGTGTAGACACCTTACTAGTGACACTACCTAGTGTAGACACCTTACTAGTGGCACTGCCTAGTGTAAACGACTTACCTACGGCAAATATCATACCCTTATAGGGACATCACTCTCAGCATAGACACTTGACGCATTTGTAGCCACATTATTGATGGTGTTTACACAGTGTATTGTATATACACAGGGGATGTTGTCTACACAGGGGATGGTTCCTACACAGGGAAAGGTTTCTACATTGGTGTTTACAGTGTATGGTGTCTTCTCAGTGTATGGTTTTTACAGTGTATGGTGTTAACAGTGTATGGTGTTTACATAGGGGATCGTGCCTACACAGTGTATGATGTTTCTTCAGTGTATGGTGTCCACTCAATGTGTGGTGTTTACAGTGTATGATGTTTACATAAGGGATCGTGCCTACACATTGCATGGTACCTACTCAGTGTTTGGTGTTTATAGTGTATGGTGTCTACATAGGGGATTGTGTCTAATCAGTGTATGGTGTTTATAGTGTATGGTGTCTACATAGGGGATTGTGTCTACGCATTTGGTATTACCAATAACAGCGAGGATAAAATAACGTTCCAATTTGGGATATAATTATCTCACATGCGCGACCGTGAATAGGTCAACTTCGTGGAAACACCTGTCTGACTTGGTACATCCAGGCACCCCCTGCTGTGTGAGGGGTTTAGCGACCTGCCCCTGGGAGACCCAGTGGGAGTATATTTTACCCTCCCACGTCCCCGCCATGCTGTGATTAAATGGGGTAATTATCCCCATGGTGAGTTAATGAGCTATTTGCGGATTGATTGGATATTATTGTTTGTTAATTGTCAATGCAAATGATACAATATGATACAATACAGTATGATACAATACATATGTGTCTTCATATGATGACCTACCTTATGTGGTGAACTTCTGCAAGTTTTTTCCTCTGTTTCTAACAGCTACTGATCTGATGTGATCAATTTGGTGGGCCCTGTCTCAGGTAGAACTCGTTCAATGAGTACGTATTATGCATCCAAGCAAGTGCAGTTAGATTTTTGTATTTTGAATCTTCTGTTAACCCTGAGCTGTAGATAGACCACTCTTCAGTGCTTTGGTAACGTGATGTGGATCACTGTGTCGTCTCGCAAAGACGGTTCAAGAGTAGGAAGTCTTGTGACACAACTACAGGGAGGTGGCTTCCTGATGTCACAGTTAGAGGATGTTGACTTTGGCGTGATACTGGTGTAGCAAGTTGAATTTGGCGTGATACTGGTGTAGCAAGTTGAATTTGGCGTGATACTGGTGTAGCAAGTTGACTTTGGCGTGATACGGGTGTAGCAAGTTGACTTTGGCGTGATACTGGCGTTGCAAGTTGACTTTGGCGTGATACTGGTGTAGCAAGTTGACTTTGGCGTGATACTGGTGTAGCAAGTTGACTTTGGCGTGATACTGGCGTTGCAAGTTGACTTTTGCGTGATACTGGTGTTGCAAGTTGACTTTGGCGTGATACTGGTGGAGCAAGTTGACTTTGGCGTGATACTGGTGGAGCAAGTTGACTTTGGCGTGATACTGGTGGAGCACTTTTGACTTTGGCGTGATACTGGTGGAGCACTTTTGACTTTGGCGTGATACTGGTGCAGCGCTTTTGACTTTGGCGTGATACTGGTGGAGCACTTTTGACTTTGGCGTGATACTGGTGGAGCACTTTTGACTTTGGCGTGATACTGGTGCAGCGCTTTTGACTTTGGCGTGATACTGGTGCAGCACTTTTGACTTTGGCGTGATACTGGTGCAGCACTTTTGACTTTGGCGTGATATGGCGTTTCAAGTCTGCTTGAACTTGATATTCAGCTATTACACTAGCAGGAGCTTTGACTGTTTTGAGACTGTCAAGCGCTGCCTCTCTGCTAGTCTTACTATATATAGGATTCTGCTAGAGAAGCGAATACATGGATATACGAGAGAGTGTGCATCAATTACACTCCCACGCCTTATCCGCTGGGAGACGGTGCTCCCTCCTCCGCCCCATAGTGATCTACAAACGCCTGGTACCCCCAAACTCTCCTTCATCCAGGGGCACTGTTGATTACCAGCCTTCTCCGTCCATCTCGTTTCTGCAGAAACCAGCACATGACATTGCCCCGACGCCCTCTCACTTAATGAGCAGGTATACCAGGAAGTTAGCTCGTTCTCATGATGGTTAAAGCGTTTCCCAGTAGTCACCACTAAGGTCATGTGACGAGTAGGCGGCTCATTACACCTGTGCAATATTTAATCGTGTGAAACCGTTTTTCTATCACTGTACAAGTTCAACTAGCATCCAGTGTCACGTTATCACTGTACAGTCGATGATTTGTGTCACTTTATCACTGTGCAATCTACGATCCGTGTCATTTTGTAACTGTACACCTAATGACCCGTGTCACTTTGTCACTGTACAATATATTATCCGTGTCACTTTGTCACTGTAACCCTATGATCTGTGTCACTTTGTCACTGTACACTATATTATCCCTGTCACTTTGTCACTGTAACCCTATAATCTGTGTCACTTTGTCACTGTACACTATATTATCCGTGTCACATTGTAACTAACCCTATGATCTGTGTCACTTTGTCACTGTACACTCTATGGGCTGTGTCACTTTTTCACTGTTCAACCCACGACCAATGTGACTGTCTCACTATAGAACCCGTGTCACTGGCATTATGAGGCTCTCTCAGTGTCACTCGGTCCTCTTAGTTAGAATGCTAGAGCCACCAAGCGGTCACTCTTGACGGTGATTTTCTCCACCAGACTCACCATTCGTCCATTTGGCCAAATATGAAGAAAATATTTTCAAAATGATCCTAGATTTGTATAAGCTAGCTCTTTGCATATGGCCAATTATGCATAATTTGTATGAGGAGCTCTTGTATGGGCCTTATAACAAGCCTAGCGCACTTCACCGGCCGTTCTGTCTCACTGCTGGGGGTCTAGTCATCGCCAGTCCTACAGATGTTGGCTTGCAATCGAATAGTGTTGGGACAAACCCGATGAAGGACCTCATCGGAGGTTTTATTGGTGTAACCTTTCATGCGAATGAGGGCGCGTGTGTACGATGGAGGTACATAATGTACAATTGCTATGACATTTAAACGACAACCCACCAGCGGGATGTGGTTCCATAAATAGATCAACATATGAATGCTAACGTGAATCGTGAGTGGGATGGACAGGTTTCTCAGTCAGTGCCCCTCAAGCCCTCTCATCCAAACCTGCCATGAGTTGTACGCGTATGTGGAGTGGCTCATGGCAGTTGTTGGTAAGATCGTATTGATGTCGTGATCATGGATGTCCACTTACTTCACGATCGCTATGTTTTCAGGCATGGGTGTGGCGATTGCAGAAAGCCACGTGCAGACACCGCTGGTCTCGTGGAGGAAATTGTACACGAACAAATGCAACGTCTGGTATTGTAATTACGTAACTACCAATAAGACTTAATTAATTTGTTGATTGCTTATGGTCTAGTACACGAGAATGGTCGTAAGTTGCTATGTGAAGGTCACATTCAATGTCCAAATGACCTCACGATCTGAGATCAACCGGTAGCTGTCGCAGCGTGTACTACACACCGACCCGAGGCACTGTCTTCATTTCCTGATCTAATAACATGCTAAGCGGATATCCTTTCCTTACTTATGCATGTATGTCATGAAACGCATTGTCGCCAGCATTAAAAAGGCTGGGTTTTTGTCGCGTTGATAGCTCTACCAAGCGGAGGACGTAGCCCGGAAGAGAAACGCGCGGGCCGTCAGCGTAGAAGATTTCCTCTTTCTCTTACGACGAGACAAGGTAGTGAATTAGTCATACTCAAGAAACAGCAGGCCTTCCCTCAATTGCTTTTAAAAGTTTAATCTTAGACAGTGTTAAATGTAACTCATATTTTGGATATAACGTCAAAAAAATAATCTCGCGCGTGGCGTCCTACTTTGCGACTCCAGTTCCATTTGTTTCGGAGATTCACCACTTATTGTTGCAAGCTCCAATTCTACCAGCGAGAGTTATTTTTGCAGGATAAATTAAGGCGATTTCTAAAGTTCATGGAGTTTAAGGACGTGAAAGCGTCTGCTACGAAGGGAGTCGAAGACGACGATGTGATTGATGGAGGTGAGTCCCGCTGGTGCTGTGTGGAAAGAGTCCCGCTGGTGTTGTGTGGAAAAAGTCCAGCTAGTGTTGTGTGGAAAGAGTCCAGCTGGTGGTGTGTGGAAAGAGTCCAGCTAGTGTTGTGTGGATAGAGTCCAGCTGGTGGTGTGTGGAAAGAGTCCAGCTAGTGTTGTGTGGAAAGAGTCCAGCTGGTGGTGTGTGGAAAGAGTCCAGCTGGTGTTGTGTGGAAAGTGTCCAGCTAATGTTGTGTGGAAAGAGTCCAGCTGGTGGTGTGTGGAAAGAGTCCAGCTGGTGGTGTGTGGAAAGAGTCCAGCTAGTGCTGTATGGAAAGAGTCCAGCTAGTGTTGTGTGGAAAGTGTCCAGCTAGTGTTGTGTGGAAAGAGTTCAGCTAGTGTTGTGTGGAAAGTGTCCAGCTAATGTGTGGAAAGAGTCCAGCTGGTGGTGTGTGGAAAGAGTCCAGCTAGTGTTGTATGGAAAGAGTCCAGCTAGTGTTGTGTGGAAAGAGTCCAGCTAGTGTTGTGTGGAAAGAGTCCAGCTAGTGTTGTGTGGAATGAGTCCAGCTGGTAGTGTGTGGAAAGAGTCCAGCTAGTGTTGTGTGGAAAGAGTCCAGCTAGTGTTGTATGGAAAGAGTCCAGCTGGTGGTGTGTGGAAAGAGTCCAGCTAGTGTTGTATGGAAAGAGTCCAGCTAGTGTTGTGTGGAAAGAGTCCAGCTAGTGTTGTATGGAAAGAATTCAGCTAGTGTTGTAGGGAAAGAATCCAGCTAGTGTTACACCCCCTGTGTGTTGTGTTGTATGAAGTTAAGTTGTATTGGCTGCGTCACACCCCCTGTGTGTTGTGTTGTATGAAGTTAAGTTGTATTGGCTGGGTCACACCCCCTGTGTGTTGTGTTGTATGAGGTTAAGTTGCATTGGCGGCGTCACACCCCCTGTGTTTTGTGTTGTATGAAGTTGTATTGGCTGCGTCACACACCCGTTGTGTTGTATGAAGTTGTATTGGCTGCGTCACACCCCCTGTGTGTTGTGTTGTATGAAGTTAAGTTGTATTGGCTGCGCCACACCCCCTGTGTGTTATGTTGTAGGTGACAGCAAGAGCAGTATGCGGCGGAGACGCAAGCTTTGTCACGACTTCCTCAGCCTTATCGACCAGACAGGTGACTACTCGTACGTCCCCGTCTTATAATTATGGTTGGCCGTCGCGGACATAACGTTCACCTGTTGCGCGAAATTTATCAGCCAATCAGAGAGCACCTTTTAATTGCGCGCAATTAATCCGACCATTCCCAGCCAAGGAATTAATTGCGCGCTATTTAACCAACCTATCAGCGAACAGCATTGGCGGCCTTTACTTACGCGCAATTAATTCAACCAATCAGATGTCTGGAATTAGTTGTTCGCAACTAATTCAGCCAATCACAGCACATGAATTAGTTGCGCGCAACCAAATCAGCCAACAACAGCACAGGAATTAGTTGCGCGGAACTAAATCAGCCAATCACAGCACAGGAATTAGTTGCGCGGAACTAAATCAGCAAATCACAGCGCAGGAAATAATATCGCGCTACCAAATCAGCCAATTACAGCAGAGGAAATAATATCGTGCTACCAAATCAGCCCACATCTATCTATACGTAAGATGGATCACACCCCTGTTTATTCATGCACTACAGACTGTCTACTTCAGCGGGAGATTCTGGTTTTTAAAAACACTATCGTATGATGTGTTGAGGCGTGAGAAAATTCTTCGTGAAATAAATTCGGGCTTGGAATCAACGCAGGCCATCCATTGGCGACATGATTGGGGACATACATATTTTGTTGTTGCCCGGAAGGCGAGTAACTTTTATTGGGATTTTTAATTCAACGTGTAGTAGTTCCACAAACATTACCAGACACGTTAATGAATTTGATGCCAACTATCTATGGGGCGACAAGAGCAATCGTAACTAAGTCGGCCCAGTTTCGCGACTTCAGTGTAATTTCTTCATTACCCCGTTCGTTCCCACGTTTCGCCCGGGAATGTGCGAAAACAACCGGACCAAACAACTTGGGATCCCTAGAGCGATGCCTTTAAATACAACGAATCTTTGACAGCTGGTATATAGTCCGGTGAATCATCCATATGCTATAGCTCCAGTACACTATATTTGATTACTGAACCACTAGTCGTGGCGTTGCCGATTAGGTCAAAATTCGGCGATTCGGATTGGTGGTTCATCTTACATACCCTGCAACTAATGTCCGTGCTGTGATTGGCTAATTTGTTTGCGCGCAACTAAATCCTGTACTGTGATTGGCTGAGTTAGTTGTGCGCAACTAATTCCAGACCTCTAATTGGCTGACTTAGTGGCGCACAACTAATTCCCGTACTGTGATTGGCACAAGTACACATGTAATTGCGCGCAACAGTTGAACGTTATGTCCGCGACGGCCAACCATACAAAATAGGTTTGAAATACATTCGTAGGTACATAATTAAAACAAGGCCACTGACATGGAGATAGCCTTGTCTCTATTTTGTTCCACTTAATGTGTTACTATATAGACTAGCTTCCACCTCTTAGCGTCTTTGGTAGATTGTTATCCTATACTGTTGTGAGCTGGTGATGGATCTCTGCTTTGTATAACAGGTGAGTTGGTGGCCTTATTTCAAGACGACTCGCGCGACGAAGTGAAATTGGAGCGGGCTCTGGTGAGTGTGGGGGCGGTGGGTGGCTTGTGCGCGCTGAAAACGTCTGGTCTGAATGGTTCACCCAGCATGGATGATTGATGCATACAATTGAGATGATTGTTTGTCCTTTTTGTATTGTTAGCAGAATGAATACTGTACGTGATGTTTATTAGGCATGGTAGGTCTGTTGTGGATCTTATGACTGAAGGCAATATGTTTGTTGTTGGTAGTCTGATTGTTGACGATGTCAATGGTGTAGGTAGTGTGATTGTTGACGATGTCAATGGTGTAGGTAGTGTGATTGTTGACGATGTCAATGGTGTAGGTAGTGGGATTGTTGACGATGTGATTGAGGTAGTTGGTGTGATTCTTGATGACGTCATGGCTGACGATGCGATTATTGTACAGAGAGCGGAGCTGTTAAGTCGTACCCTGGACCTGCAGCAGTACAAGGACTTCTGTGAGGCACGTCAAGCCAGCTTCAGTAAGTTCTAGCTAACAATCTGCGAATATATCTGTCGTTACTGGTGAGTCGCTGTCATTTGTCAAAAACGCTTCCTTGTACGACGTATTTCAGACAGGTCATCCTGGCTTATTTGCTATCTCGTTCCGCTGCCCAGCACTTGTTACCTATATCCTTGAATAAATCATCTCCTGATATGCCCCTTATATATTGCCTTCAGCCCCTAGATTGCGCAGCCAGCGTTTCAGAGAGTGGTTGCTGGCGGGAATGAGCCTGGATATAAAGCCAAATAGTCTGGCTATGGATTGCCTCAGCTACTTGGCGTTTGAGACTGTGGCGCAGGTGAGTCTAATTTGGCTAAGTGCGGAGTTGCTTCCCCCCCATGAAATATATATGTTTCAAATCCACCCTGTCTTCATTTAGCTTTGGTTCATATGTCGCCTTGTTGTTTAACTTTGAGAACACTGCACTAATTGAACTTCATGTTCTGTGTACCAAGATTGTCGACTTGGCGCTCATTGTACAACGGGACTCACGAGCGCGAATTGATGAGCCATTCGCTCAGCACTTGCCTCCCGTATTGACCAATCATGACGCTTTGACGGGGATGCTTCATGGAGCTCAGCTTCCCGGTACCAGTAGCAACGCGCCCGTTCTCATTGGTGGTGCCGTCAAGACCCCTGCACCTCCCGCGGTAGGTGGCACAGTTGTCGAGAATTGCCATTTTTCAATGGGACATCATTGGTTGTCCTCATATTGCAGTTATTAACCGAATTCATGAGGAAGCAACTAGGGATAATGACACTGAGTGGGCGGTAGAAGAAAGTTAAATTTTGCTTCCACAATTATATATCCGTGTAGTCAGCAAAGGCTGTTTTGGGTACGCACACTCCGATAAACGGTCAAAGGCTGGGCGTTTCCATTAGCGGTAAAAACACCTTAATTTAATGCACTGTTAATAACGATCACAAGAAGATCATAATGACGGCCATTGTGTGATCCTGCATGTCGCAAGGGACGACTAATTGAGAGGGTGGTGGTAGGGGGTTGTCTGTTTGCCGTGGGTTGCGACAGCCAGTTCCCGTGCTTTAGTGGTATACTGCCTCGTTCAAGCATCACAATCATCCTCCTCCATCACCGTCGCGATTTCACCTCGTTGTTTAAAGTGACGCAAAACCCCAATTAGCATTACCTGATTACCTGTCGGTGGACTTGGACGAGAGGCTGCAATGGCCTGGCCCAGTCCATCGGCTGTCGATGGTATGTCCCTGTATCTTTTTCACCTTCTTGTTCTATTTCATCATCATCTATTTCTATCCCCCCCCCCCACCTCATTTATTCTAGAAGGCGGCTGCTTATTCAGGTCAATCTTATCAGCTCAATATGACACAGTAATGTTGGTGTGCCGTTAAACTTTATACTTACTTAATTACTACTATTCTTGTGCGCTCTTCACACTCTTAACGAAATCTAGTCAAATTGACTAATTTGGGTAGTCATAATGACTGTCCATCAAACGACTAGTTTTATAGTCAATTTGTCTATGGCAGTTAGTCACATATTAACTAGTCGAAATGACTAATCTACCTAGTCAAGTAAAACCAGTCAATACGACTTATCTAGCTAGTCACACCCACTACAGTGTCAGTAGTATTGACTAATGTACGTAGTCAGACTAGCCCAACAGACCAACAGTCGATCGGGTACTCCCTTGTTGGTCTAACAGGAAAACCCTCCGTTTATCGGTACATTGACAAACATGCTTAATCTATCACGCTAAAAATACGTACTGAGAAGAATTTAAAGCCACCAACAGTGAGAGTATTGACTGAATTTAATTGTTATGTTTTTTTTTTACCAATATCCGGAGAACACTTGATATTCGATTAATTTCTAACTTTTCGGCGAAATTCCACTCCGAATTCTGGTGGTTGTCAACAAACGGCCTCTTGCATGACGTTTTCGTAAACGACCGCGTGGAATTTGCTAAGTTTTTATCATACCATCATCTGCTTGATAATACATTTCATAGGCGAGTCAGTTTATACTAGATTTATACCTTATAACTTTCCGAACTAGTTGCCTTTTCCTCTCTTTCATTCATCATCATAACAAGTCCGTTTCCATCTGACTTACGTTGCGCAATCTCGCCACCATATTGGAATTTAGTCGGAAAAGTTAATCGCCTCGCACATTTAATGCGATTGTGCATATTTACAAGTTGCTGCGATACCTGAGACTCTGATGCGGTGCATAATACTGATTGCTTATTAAATTGGACTTGTTAAATCAAGTTGATATCGTGAAGGTAAGTTCTTATCATCGCATTTTCTACATAGGAAATGCCCAGAGCTAAGTCAGACCGACTAGACGATTTGGTCATTTGGCTATGATTGAAGATCAGTTTGACTATGATTGAAGATCAGTTTGACTTTGTTTGAAGGTCCGTTTGACTTTGTTTGAAGGTCAGTTTGACGATGATTGAAGGTTAGTTTGACTTTGCTTGAAGGTCAGTTTGACGATGATTGAAGGTCGAGTTGAATATGCCTCATACACTATGAAAGAATGACCAAATAAGTCACATTGCTTGTTGGTTTGCATCGAACCAGTGTAAAAACAAGTCAGAGAACATGATATGCAAAACAAGAAGACTATATTGCACACAACACATTAATGCATGGCCTTGTTGATACTAGCCGTGACGCAAAGAAGCTTCGCATCGACCGGGTCCTTTGCCTCATCGTCAACGGCCAGCATAACCTTCTGTACATAACGAAACGTTTTTTGGGCTGATAAGGCACATTAAACACATAAATGGCAGCCATCAGCATGGCCATGGCCTCTGTTACATCCACAGCTTCTCCAACAGATTTTCCCTCAATGAAAACATGGATTTCAGCATCTAGCAATTCTCCCTCATACAGCAGCAGAGGAGGCAGGCTGTTAATGTTGGTGTCTTGCTGCGTTGTGACATTCTAAAACACATAGTAGACTTATGGTTGAACCTAAGCACCCATTAGTAATGACACCAGCAATGGTTCAACCAGAAACCAGTAAAAGAATCTCCATATAGGTCAAGCTTCCGGTACATCGGTGCATTCATCCACCGCTGCAGTTGAGCCGGTGCGGATCTGCAACCTGTGTGATCCGCACCTCGCGGTCTTCCATAGTGGCAGAAGAGAACGCCCTCTGGGTGGTCAGATTGACTAGGTTACTAGTCAAATACTACCGGACCATCCTTGCTAGTCATTGTGACTATGTTGCTTAGCCGATTTGACCATGGGAGTAGCTGGGTGACCACGTTAGCTAGTCATTTTGACTAAATTTGGTTCAGAGTGCACCGGATTACGGGACACCTGTGATTTTTCCTATTACACAACGGTAATCTTGGCAAATATTTTACCTACTCGTTAAAACATGCTTACAGGTGCCCACGTCCACAGCAGCAGCCTCCCAGGCACTAACAGGCGAACCAATCACTCCCCAACAGGTGCAAGACGCTCTCAGGCGCTACAACCAACAAAGCGGTCCATTTGCAGACTTTTCTGTAAGTCATTTTAACCTCATTTAAAACATCAAAGAATGGTCAATGTTTCCAAATGAACTGGTATCGCAGTGGTGGTGTTAATTGCTGGGTTGGTTTCAGAAACAACCCCTCGTCTCTCCTCGTGTGAAGCTCCTCTGTTTGTAGGCCTGTGAACAGTTTGTTACGTTGAACGTAGACCTACCATCGGCCGCTAAGTCTGCGGTAGAGGGAACATTAGTTATGTGTGGTACCGGGCTAAGTTGAACGCTTCTCTGACATGAAATCTACAGTTGAAGCCAATGTGAGGAAAAAGCATATCGGCTGGTACTGCTCAATGTCGTCACGAGGTTGTCATAACGGGACCAACGCGAGAGTTCCATTATCACCGCCGCCATCTCACGAGAACGTCATGACGGCTTTAGAAAGCCTGAAACCGTTATGACAGGATCTAGCCGTGGTTGTTTTAATCTCAGAAAATGATTGTTGATGCGACCTGGCAGATCAATTGGATTTGTCACGAATCTGCTTGCCATGCTTAGTTTTTATTGTGTTGAGTTTAAACCCAACCATTGCTAACTTGAGAGGACTTCACATCAACTAACCTTTTTTGCATTTTATTCATCGTTCAAGCATTGTTTACATTCAATCACACGCACTGCTATATATATCAAATAAAATCATCATTTCCATTAACTGTGGGGTTCACATTCAAATATAATAACACACAGGAAGACACAGCAGAATGACAGCCACGCGTCCCTGTTACTCTCCCCGTCAAAGAGTTCTAAGCGACGCGCATTGGACGTGTCCGCATGGAGTCGAGTGGCTGTGCTTAATAACATCATAATGTCGCGGCGTTTTGTTGTGTAGTGTAACTGACTTGGACACGTTATGACTTAAGCCGACTTTTCGTGAATGATTGGGATGACCGTGTCCTTGGGAGCCTCTATGGCGCTCGGTAGCGGCGCGTCAATGGTGAGCACGCCTTCTCGATTAAACGAGGATTCCAGTGTCTCTGGAAGGACGCCGTCAGGTAGGGTATACACACGCTGGTATTCCTGGTAGACGCGGTTTCCCTCGCTCTCCTCCTTATGCACGGCTTGGATGGTGAGGCGGTTGTCCAGGGTTTTCACCGTGATCTCCTCGGGCCTGTATTGGTGTACATCAAACCGGTAGCGCATCTTCTGTTTGCCGTCATGGTTGACCACGACCGGCCCCCATGATTCCGTCAGCGAGTCAACGTTGTTGAGGCTGCTAAGGGAGGAGTAGGGGGTGAGAGGAGTTGGTCGGGTCGGGAAGCCCGTCATCACATCCCCGCCCCCGACATGGTGCTCTGTGTGCGATGCTCGCCGCGGGAACGTGGGACTTGGACCCGGGCCCGGTCTCTCTCCGAGCCCAACGACGTCCTCGGAGAACCAGCGGGCTCGTGCGTCCCTCAGCATACACCCCGGACGGCTAGCGAACATAGAGCCCGGCATACCGGAGCCGCTAAAGATGTCGTCCTCCATCCAACTTGTCAAGGGGGCTCTGCCTGCATCCGCATTCGAGGCCGGGCGCGTTTTACTCCGGAAGAAGTGATCGGACATTTGTTCCATCCGTTTCTCCATTTCTGCCATTTGCAGTTGCATATGTTTGAGGCAAGATGCGAGATGGGTGTCCCGATCCCAGTCTGTCGTGGGGCTGAGCGGGGGTAGGGATACAGGAATTGTATGTTCCTCCCCGGAGTGTCCGGGTGCTACGGCCAAATCGCTGCCGGCGCTGGGCGGGGATTGGCTAGATGACATTGTACCTTATCCACAACAAACACAGATCCAGTTAGACGGATTGAGAAATGAGACGACAAAAGGTGATTCCTAATCGTCTTTTGCTATCCATATTAGAGCCGACCCATGTACAACTTGGCACTTTTGAAGCACTACTAAACTTTATCTTCTGGTTCAATGAGAATCGGTTGCATATATCAACCTTATATTCCGCTAAATCGATGAAATCTTTACTTCCGATATATCGTATCTCTCACGTGATGTACAGACTCACCTGTGTAAAGTTACAGCGTGTTAAAGAGTGAGACTTGACTATCCTCAGTTACAGCAACACGGCTTGTGAAGTACTTACAGCCCATGTATATACACCACCGACTAACGAACCATGTCTGAAAATACTCTCCATAAGTTACATCCTGCCTGGTGTTATGACGACGCACTCTTCCCATCGCTGTTGCCATGTCGACCACCACTTGCCCCAGAAACTATCGTACAGTCTGGCATCCATGAGCGCATCACTGAGTTGGAATGAGGCCAGTGGAATGTGAGGCATGTTTGAATGGCGGAGGTAAAATTAAGCTGTTCCACAGCCACTTCGGTAGACCTGATGCAGACACAACCCCCACATTCGGCTCTAATATTGGTGGTTCGCTCGAGAGGAAACGTGCGTGATCAGGGTTTTACTAATGATTGCCACGTGCGTGTGGGCGAGTTTTGTTTTATTAGGATAGGATTATATTCATATTTTTGTCATATCTTTTCTCTCTCTCTCTCTCTCTCTCTCTCTCTCTCTCTCTCTCTCTCTCTCTCTCTCTCTCTCTCTCTCTCTCTCTCTCTCTCTCTCTCTCTCTCTCTCTCTCTTTCTCTTGGATCATATTTGACTTGGTTATATATTATATTATGCTCTTTATTTCGGAAACAAATTGTTCTGCATTAAAATTGAACAGATTGTTTGAAACAAAATGATACAAAATGGGAGACGATGCCAGCTGAGAGACAAGAGATTCGCTTCACAATTGACGTCACAGTCGTTCTTTAATCCTTTGACAAAAATAAATATCAGGTTGCCCGAATATGACAATTTGTACACAGTTTCAAAGCTACCGTAAATTATTATCGCCATGGATGTTGTAATATTGTGCATATGTTGAGTGAAACGATCGAGGAACATTCCATTCATCCCCAATTGAAGCTTTAAACTTTCTTGGCACCAACAAACAAATTATCAGGTTTTCGGAGTATTGCGATTCCAGAACAGTTTCATTTCCTTATTATTTTTTAACTGGCGTCGTCCATGCGACCGCACGTTGCGTCTGCCTAATGAAGTACGAAGATTGCCAGACTACCTGTATAGAACCTGGGGACTTGGAACTTAGCATCGCTACCAAAATGTTACTGATGATTAAACGAACATCAACCTGATAACGTAATCATGTTTTCAATGTATTCGACTGCGACTTTCTCGCGTTGAACGTTTGGTTTTTAGCCAGACATCCCCAGCGATCGTAGTTTCTGGGTTTTTTCTTTCACAAGCTGGAATATGACAGCGTGTTTTAGTGGAATGTTTTCGTTATTATGGAAAATCTATGTGGAGTGAATTATATATTTGTTGGGAAGTACCTGACTGAATGTGGCCTGGGGTTTACACAGTAAACAAGCCAATGAAGTTATAGCTCCGGTCGAACGGTAATACAAATATATACCGTTCTGCTCCAATATTTTGGGCACTCATTAAAACATGCGTTTGACTATATCGCTTGGTTTGGCATCTGAAAAACAACATATATCAAGACCCTGTGAAAAAATATGTCGCATCGCACCAAAAGCTTACCACCGATCGATGCGATAATTGAAGAAATGCCATCTATATATCATTTCCGAATAATCGCGATGCGTTGACCGCCATTTTGGAAATTTTTGGATCGCGTGATTTCCCGCCGCCTCATCCGCATTGCCCGCCACTAATATGTCAAACGATCTCCATGATTAGTTGGGTCGTTACGAAGTCGTCTTTCTTCATTGCTAAATCTTATTATGTTAATTGACATAGTGCTGTGTGTTTTTGTTTCATTTTATTAAGTTATAAAAGAAATAGTCCTACCATATTGAAACGCGTAATGAGTTCAAATCATGCGGTCACATGTTAATTTTGCGTTTTCGGTTGCCATGGAATAACTGCAATCCGCATCGCATTTTCTCCTGCAAAGGGCCGCTTCCTGTCCCTTTCGGCATACCGTGAGTGCGAGAGAGCGCGCCACATTTCGGGCGAGCCTTCGATCTTGTGACGTCACAATTTCGTGAGGAAAGTAGATATTTTTGAGCGGAGGCAATGACGTATGTTGTCAGGTCCGTGTATATACCGTCTTTTCGTTTTTCGTTTATCAAAACCAAGAACTAAAAACGAAAAACAAGGGCTAAACCGTTTTTCATGTGCGACAACGAAAGACGGATAACACCAAACCGATTCGTTTTTCGTTTGATCAAACGTAAAACGAGTGGCGCTGCAGTCGGCGGTGTTTGTACTGATACAAGCGGCTGGACATCCTGGTTGGTATCCGAAGAGGGGGGGGGGGGGTGGCAATAGGCTTTATCTCGGGTAGGGGGGTGCCGCGGGACCTTGGTTTTGATAAACGAAAAACGAAAAGACGGTAAAACAATTCGCCAATCTATTATAAAGTGAGATGGAATAAGCATTGAGATATGTTGGCTGAAAAAAATGTATAGCAAGGTGTTAAATATTATAACTGTTGATATTTCTTGTCAAGTCTTGTATCAATTCCAAGATAAATTGAAGCGATGTATGCAAACTAGTTTTATAATTGTCTTCGCATACCAATGTCATAAAAAAAAATTTATAACATTTTTATTCATTCCTCATTATCTCTACAGGTTGACGTGAATATGACCGAATGACATTTTTTTTTGTGTTACTTGAATGGACACTGGAGACCATCTCATGTAAAGCTATTGTAAGATTCACTTCTGATGAACGTGTGTATTGCATTTGAACTCGACATGCAATGGGTGCCGCTTTGCGATGACAGTTTACTCGGCCTTGGGTCAGAAAATGGGACAGGGAAACAGATGGATATGTAGTACTAACGTGTACCCGTTTGACTGGGAAATCAGATGGTTCATGACTGCATGACTCTTATAAGACTAAGGCGGTAACCTGCACAGCTTTCAGACGGCTGGATACTACTGAATAAAAGCCAACTCCCGACTCCATGCCGACCTTATCCTACCTCACCGGGAAGACGAGGGGGACAGACGGGCCAGGTCGTGGCTCGTAACCGACAGAAAACAATAGGTAGCTACACTAAAAATACGAATTAAGGATGTGTGTGATGCCGGTGTGGAAGGTATCAGTGGTAAAATCAAATCACCAATATACAAGAAAGGTGTCATTTGTAGCAAAGCTTGTCAATTTCATTTTTTTTTAAATTTCAGATCAATTTATTTACCAATTGAACTTATATATAATGAACAACTAAGGCTGGTAAGCCGCTGCTGCTGGAGCCACCCTGACAAACTGATAATAAAAATAAAAATAATGATATAAAAGAAGAAAAACACAAAAGATAGACTATGAACAAAAGAGAAACATAGTACACAAATAATAAAAGTACATGAGGTCACAGCATCATGTTACCTGATTAAAAAGGTACAGAAAAACATTTACAAAGACAGAGGGTTTTGGCAAAGTCTGGAATTTGGTGACATGAGTAGCCCATTGTGAATTTATACAATAACAAATGACTTTTTTGCTTTACTTGTTAATGTGAGCAAGTACATATATAACAATTGGGAGTGGTGCACATATACCTGTATCTATTGATAAACCAATTTTTTATGTAGTTGCAGTATCCTTTGTAAGAATGAGAGAATATTTTTGCTACTATGATATTCGGGGCATTGTTGATGAATTTTGGAATGCTGAATCGAATGGATGAGACTGCAAAAGAGTGTTCTACTCTTGGGATGAAGAGATTATTGCGATTTCTAGTATTGTGATTATGAATGTCAGATGTTTGATTTATTAAGTTTATGTTATTGTAATACGAGAGTAGATTGTTATGACAGTAATTATAATAGAATTTATATCTGGGCAGTGAAAATAGATCTTCAATTTTCAAGATCTGTAGTTCTTTAAAGAGAGGATCAGTATGAGCATTGTAGGAGCTGCAGGTAATGATTCGAGTGATCTTTTTTTGAAGTTTTGCAATTCTATTACCATGTTGACCCCAAAGTAACAAGTTGTAGTTTAGATGTGGTAATATTAGTGAGTTGTAGAGCAATTTTTTAATATCTAAGGGGAGGATGTGTTTTAGTTTACTTATAATACCCATTGTTCGACTAAGTTTGCTATGGATTTTATCAGTATGACTTTTCCAGCTCAGGTGCTGGTCGATGTTGAGACCCAGGAAGTTGAAATATTGCACTTGTTTGATTTCTGTTTTATTTATAAGGATCTGGATCCTTGAATGGATTTTTTCGGTGGTTTATGAAAAATCATGAATTTGGTCTTGCTTGTGTTAAGGGACAGCTTGTTGTGCATAAGCCAGTTGTTGACATTATTAAGTTCATTGTTTAATGTGTCTATATTGTATGTAGAATTTCTTGAGTTGAGGGTGGTGGTAAGGGTTGTATCATCTGCATATGTTATACCTTTGGATAAATTTGATGCATTGCAGATGTCATTTACATATATCAAGAATAAAAGGGGCCCTAAGATTGATCCCTGAGGCACTCCAGTTGTAAGGGGGAGGAGGTCAGACTGAGTGTCTTCAAAATGTACATATTTTTTTCTGTCTTGTAGATAGTTTTTAATTAATATGCTATTGGTGTTTGTGAATCCATAATAAGTTAGTTTTGAAAACAGTATGTTATGATCTATTGTGTCAAAGGCTTTGCTGAGGTCAAGAAATATGCTGATTGGTAGCAAATTGTGGTCTAGGTCATTAAGTACAAATTCAATCAGTTCTACTGCTGCTAGTTCAGTGGAATGCCCTTTTCTGAAACCATACTGGTTGTCATAAAATAAGTTATGGGTTTGGAAGTACTGATATATTTGTTGGAAAATAAGTTTTTCAAATATTTTTGACATGGATGGAAGAAGTGATATTGGGCGATAGTTATCAAATAGAAATTTATCCCCTTTTTTGAAGATGGGAATGACTTTTGCTGTCTTTAGGGATATGGGAAATATGCCTGTATTGAGGGTTTGGTTGATAATTATGGTAATTGGTTTGATGAGTGCTTGTTTGAGATGCTTCAAGAGATTTGTTGATATGTTATCATATCCACAACTGTTTTTTCCTTTCAGGTCATTTACAACTTAGGAAATTTCTGACTCATTTACATTTTTGAAATTAAAATTGTCCGTTGTTGCTCAGTTAAGTACAAAGTGAAATCCTCATTTGAAGGTGGGTTTATATTTTTTGCTAAATTTGGGCCCAAATTTGTGAAAATTGAGTTAAATTTGTTTGCTATTTCAGTTTTATTGTTTATTTGTGTTCCATTATGTATGAAGTAATCAGGAAGTTTCTCCTTTTTTCCAGATTTGTTTAAAATTTCATTGATGGTTTGCCATGTTTTTTTCATGTCGAAGATTGAGTCTTTGAAGCATTTGCCATAATGTCTGGTTTTAGCTTCTTTTATTGTTTTTTTTCAATATGTGATTGTAACTGGCTAGATTTTGTTTTATAGCGTTGTAGCTATCTTTTATTTGGTGGTGTTTTGATTTTGGATTTATACAGGTTGTCTCGGTAGCGAATGGATTTGATTATACCATTTGTGATCCACTTGTTTTTCTTGTGCTTATGTTTGTTGAATCTGACATATTTATGAGGGAAATGTTTTTCATAACATGACTGAAGAATGTTTTCTACAATATTGTAGTTTGCCTCTGGATCAGCTGTATCATTTTGATTAATTTTGTCACAAATATTTGCTTGATGGAGATCATTTAACATGTTCTCGACAGCTGTTTTCTTTTTTGAAGTAATTTTTATAAATTTGGGGTTGTTATTTTTTGTTGTAGTTAATTTAATAGAGATGAAGTAGGGGTGATGGTCAGAGAGTTTGTTTAACATGACACCAGCTGATGAATGAAGAAATGCTTTTGTTAATTTACAGAAGAAGTTGTCAATAAGTGTACAACACGTGTTTGAGAATCTTGTTGGCAAAGTTATCTTGGGATAAAAACTATGTTCGACCAAGGTGTCAAAGAAGTTATTGAAAATATTTTTTTTTTTATTTTGAATAAGTTGATATTGAAATCGCCAGCAAGTATGACTTCTTGTTTGTAATTTTCAAGTACTTTTAGGGAAGATGAAATTTTACTTGTGATAGTATTATAGTTTTCCTCTGAATTGCGAGGGGGTCTGTAGATGTTGCCCAAGATTATGTTATTTGATAGTGTGTCACTGTGAATTTCTATAAACTGAGATTCCCAGATCTCTGAGTGTATGCATATTTGTCTTGTTTGGTAATTGTATTTGTTTAGTAGATATATTATCAAGCCACCTTCTGTTATTCTACATTCTTGAAAACATAAGGTAGAGAATTCTATGTTGTGCGTTTTTAGTATTCCAATGAATATTGTAATTTCAGAAAATTTGGCATTAATTGAGTCAATATTAGAGCTGTAAAAAGTAAATGAATCTTTTTGGGATGCTAGGAATTCAAGTGCATGGTCTTCATAGTATGGGGAGTGTCTTATAACTTGTATGACATTACTTTCATCATTTTCAACTTCAAGGTCTTTTACCAGTTCGCAGAAAGAATTGTTTGTTAACCCTCCAAAGCACCATAAATGTACATCAGCAAGGATGTCTGACATAACTCTCAGGAGATAACAAAAATTACGTGTAAATAGGAGCATAGAATGATCATACACCTAACACTGACAATAACAAATGACAATTTGCCTCTAAAATCACCAGGGTAAAAGCTAGAAGTAATAAGTAAAATAAAATAATACTATGTAGAAGTTTGGTGTTAAAGACAGTGAGATCAGTTTAAGTCATGAAATACGCGTCCACATATGATCACTGAGGTTTCATATTTAAAAGTGTATGTTCAGTGTATGGTTTCATCTGAGTAAAAATAACCAGACAACATAATTTTATCTACCTATTTTGGTTGGTAGCTCCATGAGCAAGGAGTTGTGGCATTTGTGACCACAGCAGCAGGGGATTTAGTCCTGCTAGAAGTGAAAGGTACGGGTTTGACTGCAGTCCACTGGGATGTATCTGCTCAATCTGAGGTTGGGGTGGCTGTTGTTTTTGCTACTTGAGAGTAGGTTTTCTTCTGTGTCGTTTGGCGAGGGTGAAACGGAGTGGTAGAATATCTCATTTTTGGATTTGGATTGACATGGTTTCTTATTGTCATGGCGAGCTGGATTGTGCACCATCTTGTGAGGTGTAGTCCATCATCACTGATTGTTGGATTTTGCTCGGTGTTTTTGTCATGAAGGGCCGAGTGAATATCGAGGAACACGACTCCAGCTTGGGATGCGCATAGGTCGTGTATGTGCGAGTTGACCACTGTGATGTCATCATTGAGGTGTTGGTATGGTTCAGTGCGGGCAGGAATGTTTTGAAGTCTTTATAAGATTGCGAAATTTTTCGGTGATTTCTCCAGCCGATTCTTTTCCAATGTGGTTTGTTCCAACAATGCACATAAGTTTGTCTTTGCCTTTTGACGGCCGGGACAATTTGGAGGTTGCCTCCTCTATGGTGTTAGATGCTTTTGAGACAACATTTGACTTCAAAAGTTTTCGCTTGTCAAGCGATTTTGTAAGTGAGTCACCAATTACAAGTGTATTTCTGTTGCTGTCTATTTTAGTGGGGGTGCTAGTAGTGCTCCTATTTGGCTCTTGGACCAGTGAAGGAGCAGTTGCTGAGATTTATTTTTGTCACTCTGGATATTGGTTTTTGATTTTGCCATCTGGGATTGTAGTTCTGTTGTGGTCTGTTTCTTCAATTTTGGGGGTATTGGGGTGTTTCAGTTCTGTAGTGACTGGTTACTGGATCTTGGTTTGTGGTGTTTGAGTACTCAGGCTGATGGTCTTTTCTGGCTCATGCCTGCTTGGACATGAGTGCTTTTAAGTAATTTTGATTGCATAGCCTTGTGTTCTTTTTCAATAGTGTCACATTTTTTGCTTACAGAGTTGAGCTCAAGTTACCAACTTTCAAATTCAGTTCTGTTTCTATTTGTGTCAGCCTTGACATCATTTTTCTGTCTGTTGAGGCACTCTTGGAAGTGTGACTTTATATCTTCTTGTTGCCTTTGCAAATTTTCTATTGCATTTCCCAGATCTGCTGTTTGGACTTCAAGCTGGGATAGGTTTTCCTTGAGGAGTTGAAGTTTGCCAAGTAACATTATCCCAACAATTGAGTTAATTTTAGAAGGCGATAGAATTGTATTTACAGTCTGATTTGACTGTCTGCAGCTCTTCCTTTTTTTCGGTGATATTGATTTTTTAGATCTCGTGTTCATTCTCTTAGCTGCTGTATGTGAATGAAACTTAATTAACCGATTCCTTTTGCTCTTGGAAATAATATTCGCAAAATCTGGACCAATCGACGACCACTGCAACTTTGAAGAATTCTGTTAGGCCCGATCGCTTATTTTTGACTGGCCGTGAATTATGAACAAATATTGCACGAGTTTGGCGATACTATATACATCTGAAGCTGACATCGGGTTGAGTGATGATACCAAATATGATGGAATTGCGAATGCTTAGTTACCCGACCTGGTCGCTACTCATTAGCATATTTTGTAGATAAAGTTCAAAGGCTGTTTTCAAAGCGCCGATACCGATGATTGAAAATCTACGAGAAAAGGCTGCCTAATGGACTGAATCAGCTTGTCGCTGTAATTCAATCGATTCAAAATCGATGCTTCCGCGTATTAAAGCTGCGGCTGCTGGTACGGGATAAAAACCTACCTGGTAAAACCGCCAAACCATAACCACAACTTAATCAGTAGTAATGAGAATGTTGGTTATTACGCACATGTTTTAGAGCTATATTTGTGAATTGAGAACCCAGAAGTCATATTCTACTCTATATTATTTTACACAAATTTCATCGGTCGCACCAGCAACTGGTGTAACGTTCATCTTTTGCGAGGAGGCGTTATAACGTCTGATTCATTGAAGTGATATTTCAAAGCGCTCAGCGAGGTCAATATCCTGTTGTCATAGTATATCCTGCTAACCTCGACCTAGTGATCTAGAATTTGACCCATTGCTTTAGAAGAGTTAACTGAATAGCAGCAAATTGATCACCCAATGCTAGATGGGGCGATTAGTTTTGCACAGTTTCTTCAACTTCCAAGGGGAGGGAAAAGGGTACCATTTCCAAATCCCTATACCCACACGTCTTCCCAAGGCGACTCCTCTATCATAAAAGGTATATTTTAACGAGAATAATTTCAATGGGTATGATCAGAAGTTCCCGCGCTTGCATACTTGGAATGTCATTGAATAATGTGTGCATTAGTCGGTACTGTCACAGTTCATGCTACAATATTTCAACAGAAAAATTCCAACGAAAATCGAAAAGTCATTGAAAATCTACGAGAATGGACTGAATCACCTTGACGCTGTAATTCAATCGATTCAAAATCGATGCTTCCGTGTATTAAAGCTGCGGCTGCTGGTTCTGGATAGAAACCTACCTGGTAAAACCGCCAAACCATAACCACAACTCAATCAGTAGTAATGAGAATGTTGGTTATTACGCACATGTTTTAGAGCTATATTTGTAGATTGAGAACCCAGAAGTCATATTCTACTCTATATACGGTGGGTAAGGGAACACTCAGTTATCATCATCCATTTGCAAGGGAGAAATAGTTTTAGACAATAAGTACCGTAGCATGATGTACATTCTCTCCGTTCTACTGTACGCCATTTACCTGGCGGGAAAAGCAGCAGGTGAGTGACTGTTTCTGTTGTTCACATCAGCCACAAATAATAATAAACCACAGATTTCAGTATTTATTGAAACGCTCAAAAAGACAAGGTGACAAGAATTACAATAACCGTAAGTTAACTTTTGAGCTTTTGACAATGCATCACTCGGGGAACAACGTCTTCTATTTTTGTTGTTGCGTAAACGTTATAGTTAAACGTGTTTGAAGGAGGTTGAAGGCATTGTGCCCTGAACCCGTTCTGGACAAGTGTCTGATAAGTCGGAGTCTGCTAAATGCTAGTTGAATTTTCGAGATAATCTGATCGAGTGAAACTTACTACTCAACGAAAAAGAAATGGAATATTTATGAATCGGCGTATTAAATTAAAATCATTTTATTGAAAGATCATTTATCTTTCGCTTGTGATGTTTATTTATAGAAAGACACGTAAATGTTATTGCGCTTTTTATTGAATCTTTACAAAGCTCCATTCCCTTTTCACGATCGCTTTTCGCTGCAATAAGGACAAAAACCTATATACGGTAATAACTGTACATGTTCGGTCGAATGGATGCGGTATTCACAATATTCAGTTTCTTTTCTCACACTGTAAGCAGAATGCGTTTTTCTAGACGTTTGAAGTAATGCAGTGAAACCCCGATGACTGATGGCGAGTTATCCGAATTCGCGTTAAATTGGAGCGCGTTAATTCTGGGCTTCGCTTTACGGGGAGTTGGGATTGGAGGTCTCGTCGCGCTCATTGGAACAGATCAATAGACATGACGTGGCGTGTATATCATGTTTTGTCGCAATATGAGCAGATTGCATGGCTTGACGTACGATAAATTCGATACTGAGAGTGTGTGCAACATTTCTCACTGATTGAGTAAGAAAACTAGCTATAAATATCGTGGCTGGTTAGCCGATTAATGCGACGAGCATGCAGTCATAATCAGGAATCTAAAAAGGGAATACTTCTGAAGGACATAGCCATCATTCGGTGTGTGCAACTAACTGTTACAAATGGTTCGGACTTGCTACATATTATTCCCTGGTTGACTACAGATACAAAAGGTGACAGTAGTCACCTGGGCGCTACGCAGC